>CM071924.1:74407501-75007501 GCA_016081115.2 Rehmannia glutinosa | reverse complement strand
ATCCAGGTAGGTAACAATTAGCTTGTTTTATACCACGGCTTACTTGAATGCGCAATAGTACATCATTTCTAAGTAAATAGTTATTAAACTTTCAAGAGATTTGTGAGAGAAATATGTGTACACAAATTCTTAGTACATGTGACATTTTCTGCAGTGGCTGAATGAGGCATCTGAAGAAGAGGACTAAGAGAAGATCGAGTTTTGGTAATGCAATCCCTTTTTGCTGATAACTAACTGTATTGGGCATGTGCAGTGTGATGGAAATTGGCACAATCTTTCTGAAAAGTTGGATGGAAATTTTTCATCAACTCACTTGGGAAACTATGATCAACTTTTGTACAACACAATTTCGTCATTATTATTGGTCGGTTAAATCACTTGTGCATGCTATACGCACATATTTCTTGTATGTATCAGTAAATCCCTAAATCTACTTTCATAAAGTGGAACAATTTTTTGTCTTTAATATGCTCAAGACAGCAACATTCTCATGAATAACAAAAATTAAACATGTGGTGGGCGAGTGCATGGAAAACATGAAAACACAAACTCTATGGCTAAAAAACTGTCTTTAAAGCGATGACGAAAGGTTCTTTATGAAAATATTGATGAAAAACAATGTGAAAATGAGAAAAGTGTATTTGTTCACTAGTGAACATGTATACAAATTAGGGGTGTCAATTTGGGTTGGGTCCGAGTTCATGGGTCCGGGTTTGTGGGTTCTCGAGTCAGAATAAGCCAATGTAGATCCAACTCATTTAATTATTCGTCAGAATCTTGAACGCGGACCCGACCTGTTTATTTCACAGGTAACCTGGAACCGACATTTTTACCCGTTTAATAAAATTATTTTTATGTAAATTTAATAGTTTCAACTAAATGAATTTAAATTTTTTAAAAATCAACCACAATGATTTTCTATTCAATCAATAAAAATATCACAATTCACAACATGCAAAAAAATTAACACAATGGCATAAATAACATAATATACTAATAATATTTTGAGTACTAACATACAAAATAACATGCAAAATAATATCAATGTATATAATTAAGGAGGTTTTAACAATTAAGTTTTAAAGGCACGAAGTGTTTTTTGCTTTTTTCTATAATTAATTAATTACTTAGTTTTCTTTTAAATCCACAAACGGGTAAGACGAGTTAAATAGGTCATAGTAGGACTCGAATCGACTGTTTAATTGGTAAGTTATTCGGGTTCAACCTAATTTCGACCAAACCCATGAAGCCTGGACTCATACTCATTAATTTTGTGTTAGGTTCGTGTCGGGTTTGCGTTTCAGGTTCGAAATTGATACCCCTAATCCAAATGATGGCGATAGCCAATATGTTCTATTTGTTATTTACTATGATTGGTTGAATAGTGGAATTCATGGGAAAATGTGTAATAACGGTTTGTTCATTTTAGGAAAGTGTGTAGATGTGATTGGTGAAAGAAAAAAATGAGCGTGAGTGAATAGTGTATGTTTTGAAAATTTTGGTAGACAATCAGATTTTTGGGTGAATTGTTTTTCCAGTGGAATGAAAAAGATTTTACTTGGTAATCTAATTGATACCTAAATAATCAAATATCCTTTTGGAAAAAAGAAGAGCCCTTCCAAGTATGATAAACAAGAGAACACTCCAAAAAGTAGTCTCTAAAAAACAGGATATCTAAGAAGGAGACAGAAAAAACAAGAGACAAGAAGGAAAGAAAAAGACATAGAAAGCATGATGACATTGGCTTTTGGAGCTTGAGAGAAAAGATGAAAAACAACTCAATGTCCAAAAGCCTCAGCATCAATTCTCACAATCCAGCAAGCACAACACACAAGAAAAAGAAAAAGAAATTCAAGGAGGATACAAATGTTGGGTTGGAACTTGAAGGATTCTCCCAATTTTGCAATGGTTGCATTTTTCTTCAAAAGTCCACAAGTTTCGAGCTTTCCAAAGCAACCAAAGAATGTAGGTGGTTAGTTGAATCCGAAATTCTGAAGCTTAATCTTTCCCAACCGAACAAACGTTACTCTACTAATCTTGAAAATAGATCTGGTTCTTAGCAATCCCCCCATAGAAAAAAAAAATTTAGTTAAAGTTTGTATGATTTTTTGTTAGTATTTTTATCTGGCCACCTATATCTGTGTATCGGCCCACCCCAATATAATTCTTGGCTACGCCATTTCAAATACTTGCTGGAAGAGTGTTTTTGCACTCGTTTAGAAGTTGTACGGTTGTCATCTTGGGTAGCAGTTGATGTGTTTCTGCTGAAAAAAATACTTGATTTGTCTCAATTAACCAATTGTCCAGAGAATTCTTTGTATTGTTGCAAAATTTGCATATGATCAAAGTAGTCTGGTAGACAATAACTTTAGAAATAAATAATGAATCATCAACAAAAAAAGTTGAGTAACACATGGACCATTATTACAGATACTCAACCATCTAAATTTTCTTTCCTTAGCTGCTCTCCAATGAAGATTCTTTGGTGGCAAAAATCTTCAAAGCTAAAATTACTTTCTTGAGAGCTTTTCAAGGCTGTCTTCCCAGTAGAAAGAAATTGTTGGAAAAACAGGTGAGTGTCCCTCATTATTGTCCATTAATGTGCAACAATATGAAAGTGAGAATGTTTTTCATACTTTTCTTTCTTGTCCATTTGCACGCTACTGTTGGAATTTATCCCCTATTATGATATGTTCCATGGATTTTCTTCTTTTAATTTGTGGACTGTTTGAGTTATAATTGGATCCGATTTGAGCTGGAGGATAAAAGAATGGATATTATGATTGTCTGGGTTTCTTGGTTTAATCGAAATGAGGTGGTGTGGAATGAAGGTGCAAAAGATGCTACTATTATATTGAATTTGGCGTGCTCCTCTCTCTTACAATGGGAAATGGCTCAACAAGTTGATTTAAAAATTAAACAAAGCTGGGGATGGAGCTGTTGTGTGGAGTAAGCCTAAACCTGGGGAGCTTAAATGCAACGTCGATGGAGCTGTTTTTTCACAATATGATGCGGTTGGCTTTGGGAGTATTCTTCTAAATTCAAATGGCGCCTTTATTGCAGCAAGGAGATGTAGATTTTCAGGACCATCAAGCCCAGCGTCATCAGAAACTATGGGGTTCAGAGAAGCATTAAGCTGGATCAAAGAACAATTAGGGATGGTAATTGGGCAGGTTTGGCCAAACTCGGACCTGCCCCCGCCAAGAAAAATTAAGACCTGGGACCCGTCCCGCCCCACCTCAAGACCTGCCCCCCACCCCCTTCAAAACCCACCGGGCGAGTCTTGACTCATTAGACCCGCCAATATATTTTTTTAATTGCAATAATTTATTTTTTTGTATTTGTGGTTAAATTTTCAAAAGCAATCCAATACCAATAGGTCAAAAAAATAAATTATGCAGCTTATTATAACTACGTTTTACAACTATTTAGCTACTATTGGGATTTTTTCCGGAAAAAAACTACTATTAGGATCTTGCAATAGTACTAAACTAATACTCAAAATAAATATTCAAAGTAAAATATTACAAGATGTTATAGTTGTAAATTTATATCAATACAATACTCAAATCTAAAAGTAAATAATACAAAAATATCTAATTACATATTAAAAAATATAATAAAAATTAATATGGCGGGGCGGGTCCCCGCAACCAGGCGGATTTTGAAGTTTTGGACCTAGAATCCGCCGCAACCTGCTCCATTGCCATCCCTAAGAACAATTCTATCATGATGCTGCATTGGTTGAGTAAGATTCATTAAGTGTTGCTCAGACTATTAGAGGCTAGGATTTGATAATTCATATTTTTAGAATATTATTGATTATTGATGAATGTATAACCTACTAAAAGACCTTCGTTTGGTCTCTGGTCGGTTTGTTAGGAGGACAAAGAATCATGTAGCTCATGCTCTAGCAACAACAATTGATTCTGAGTCTGGCATCGTTTCATGGGAGGAACATCAGCCTTCCTTTATTTGTAAATTGTTGCAGCAGGATTTATGTGATTAATGGATTTTTCTTGTCCAAAAAAAAAAACTAATAAGAAACACGTGTGTCGCACGTGATCCACTTGACTTTACTAATGTAATTATATTATTATAATTTTATTGATTAATATTAAAATATTAAAAAGTGATTTAAAAGAAATAAATATCAACAAAATGCTCAAATTATCTAAATTTAAATATTTCAGAGTATTTTAATTATATATTTTGCATTACTGTAATATAGATCGATATAGTATGAAATTATTTATTAGTATAAAAATAAGTTTTTATATTAGCTTGAGATCACATTCATCCATCTTTTCTTTGTTTTTTCATTTTGATGGCTAGAAAAGCCTTTTTTTCCTTAATTGATTTTTAAACACTTTTAGCATTGGATGCATTTTACATAACCAGACAAACAACTTAGCTTATATTCATAGGCTAATGATTGTTAAATCACAAGTTATAGCATTAATGAAAAAATTAAATAAATAAATCTTATACCAAAATCCAACATAATATCATCATTTTATTTATTATTTTATTTAATTCAAAAATAAATAAATAAAGGTTAATCAAATTCTTATACATCTTGTGCTTACTTCTTTTATTATCCCTCAGTTTTTCGATTATAGCAATATAAAAAACAAAAATTACAATATAAAACTATATGAAAAAAACTTTTCATCTATTATTTTAATTCTAATAACCAAGTCAATATTTTATCATAATACTTAAAATTAAAGTTTGCAATCCTCCTATTTCCAGTGTCTTAAAAATAATAAATCTTTACTAAATATATAAAAAAATCCATTATTTCATCGAGAGTCAGATTTTTAAATAAAACTATGCAAAAATGATAAGTCACTCAATTTTGAAATTCTATTCAATTGCACACAAAACTTCTTCACATAATAAATAACAAAACCAAAGATAGTCTTATGATAGAAAAAATAAGTTACCAATTTTCATATGCCAATTTTTAATAATTAAATACAATACTAATTAACATTTATGTTTGAAAATTATTTTGCAAAAACGTAAGTTTTTAAATTTCTTTTAACAAACTAAAACTCATTTAGTTTTTTAAATTGCATAAAGTTTTAGAAAGATACATTATACTATTAGAGATGATACTTGCAATTGAATTTGACTATTTTGGTTTATATAAAAATTTACATAGTTATAATTGTTTTTGAGCCGTCTAGTTATGAAAATTGTACATAGTCTTAATATACTAAAACTAATTTATATATTTTTTTTGAAGAGATTAAATTTAAAAATTATCGTATTTATTATGAAATCATATTATTTATTATGAAATTATCAATCTATTTTCAATGCCTCTACTAAGAAAAAGTTGTATACTACTACAATATTTATTTAAATTTTTGATTGAATTTTTTTATCAAATAATAAAATATAGTTGCCAAATATTTAGACATCTAGTTTTAAAAAAAACCCTTAACTATCTTCTTACGCCTCTATATGCCTGGGATAATTCATATTACTTGGCACTAATCATGGCCATTTCGCTCCACTTTAATAATGTGTCTGGTTTAACACAATAAATTTAGTATATAAATAGTATTTTGAATATTATATTAGTATCTGAATTTATATGTTATTTAAGAAATATTAAACATGTACATAAATATCAAATTATTTCATATCAAATAAGTGTTTTTTTTTTTATTTATTATCAATTTCCTATACACATAGTGACTTTTCATCTCTTATAATAATTATTATTTTTGTGCTTGAATCTTTATATTATAAGTTATAAAGGTGTACTTTTTAAATGAATCGAAAATCTATTGAAAAATATCAAATTATACATATTACAAGTCATATAATTTTTTTAGAAGTTCTAGCTATGGTAGACACATTTTTTAACTATTTACTTTTATTTTTCAGCTTTTTATAAAAAAGTTTATTTGGTTTAATCCTAAACTATCTTTGAGATCAACCCCAAATTATTTTTAACAGTCTCAGCTCATTAATATCAAGTGTAACCATTTAATTTTGATTATTTTTTATTCTTAGTTTTCACTTTAATTTGTTGTAATTATTTTAAGATATTTTGCTATGAGTGTTATATTAGTATTTGATAATTAATATATAATTGAAGTGACATATTACTTAATTTGCGAATGTCAAATTTTTACATATTAAGTGAGATTTTTTTTCTTATGTAGCATATATGATTTTTAGGCTTAATCCAATTTTAGTTCATGTTTAACTCCATGATCTTTCACATCATTTTACTAAAATTTAATTATTTTGGTACATATTTTTTATTATAAATATCATACAGATTTTTAATTTTACAATTTTTAAGGGTGTAATTTCAAACAACATTCAAGTATATCATATATGTCAATTTATACATATAGATTTTTAATTAAGTTTTGTCTTCCAATTTTTTTATAAATATATTTTTCTCTAACGAAGAACCACAATTCTTCCCAAAATTTCAAATAGTCTATGCATAGACTGGTTTCGATACCATTCTTAGAAACCAAAATCACAAATAGGGCATGCTTTAATTCATGGAGAATCCACAAAAGCATGCTTCAATAGATCTATCATGATAATCCGATAATAAGATGAAGATATTTTAAATATGGAAGCGCACACGAACCCATTAAGGCTTGAGAACTATTGGTTTTGGTTTTGGTCGTCAAAAACAAATGGTTTTGCTTTGAGAGTTTTCTTTGCAATCAGTAACACGTTCGTCGAGAGAATATATAAGTTATCCTGCTTAAGAATCATTGCCTTGGGGACCATAACCACTTTTGGATAAGTATCTCCTTTATTTTCTATTTGGTCCTCAACAAATAGAAAATCTTCTAATAGTATCTACACATTTAATTCCATGATAATTTGATACACTTTTAATCAAAAATTAAATCTCCAAGAAATCACTTTAATTGGATTATACCGTAAGACAACTATACATATTCAATTAACATATGTTAGTCCAAATTAAATATTTCCAACATAAAAACATGTTTTTGAAAATCATGACTAGTTTTAATTTTAATTTTTTTGATGGAAAAAGTAATGCACAATTTGGCCTATTATCAATAGCTTAATTATATGTTATTGAATTCTAATGTAATTCAAGGCGGGTTTACATTTTCCTAATGAACTTTGGTCCTAGTTATGATTTGGTTTGCCTCATATTAAGTTCACTTTAAAACTATCAAGTGGAAATAACTATCAACTGGGAATCAACTTAAATTAATTCATGACAATCCTGTGGATTCACATCAAATGTAATACTCAAAACAAATGAATGTTTAATTTATACAAATTCAGAAACAATATATATGCCAACTGTTGTATATATTTCTCGAATAGTGGGTAATGGAGTATGTTAATGAAAATAAAATCAAAGCCTATTTCACAAAAATTCCAAGATTACACTTCTTAGAATTTTTAGGAGCATCAATCACAAGTTGTAGTTAAAACAACAATAGTAGAAAGTTGGAAAGAAATAAAACTCGTAGGAAAATTAAGAATTGATTTTTCCATCACTTTTCATCATTTTTCATCCATCCTTTTAGAAGTATTTATAGACTTCTAAAGGTTGCAATTAAAAGTTGCATCCCTTCTCAAAAAGGTGGAAGTTATAAATATTTCAAATGTTGCATCTCTTCATTGCAATCCTTCCCAATGGATGCCATTACATGAAACGTCACATCTTTTCACATAATTCTCATTTTTCATATTTATTTATTTCTTTCCTTCCTTCATATAATATATAAAATAACTATATAATATATGCATAAAAGAATGCCTAGCTAAATGATGCTTTATGACATGTGATGCAATAAATGCAATACACAAAATTATATGTAAATATACAACAATCCCCACTAATTTACATATAATATATAAAAATAAATATAACTCGTTTTACACACTGAATACACATAAAGTGGACGAGCCTTTAACTTTATGGTTGAATTTGTAACACTAGGAAAACATATTCTCACTATGTACGATTCATGCTCCTTTTTATTCTTGGCAGCACCTTTGTAATGGGCCTTGTGCTGAATCCTGGTTTTCACAAGTACTCTAGGATTTTACCAAGTAATCCATAAGAAGCGGCCTCTCACTTCTCTACTTGTATAGGTAGACTTATCAAGAATGTCCATAACACATTCCATAACACTATAAGTCCATTAAGGATTGTAAATCCAACTTACTCTTGTTATGGTAAATGAAGTGCATAGACCAGATATGAGACTTTGAAAATAGTGTCACCCCCACTATTTTAAGATATGCACTTGAAATGTATCCAAGTTTCCATTTCGCCAATGTCTAATATTGAATTGCCTTTTTAACTCTCATACATAAGGTGACAAATGTGTGACTTGTACCTTAAGATAGAGTTGGTTTCAATCAAGACATTATTATAATCGGTAAGAGTCTCATATCTCTCATGATCTTTGTGATCCTTTCACCAGATAAGGATTTTGTTAGTGGATCAACTAACATATAACACATAGGAGATACTTTCAGTACAATCTTCCCTTTCTTAATCATACTTACGATATGACTATGCCTCATAGCAATATGTTTGCTATAGATTAATAGTCTCTCATTCTTTGTATTGTAAATCACAACTTGATTATCACAATACAAAGTAGTATGACCCTTTTAGGATCTATAAATGAAATCGCCTAAGGAATCTTCTAAGCTACATAATGTATTTACTTTTCGCGAAAAACATTGCTATATAATCGATTCTATAGAAGATAAAGCAACATAAGTTTGACTTTTAGATGCCCAAGCGACTATGGAACTATTGGTCCCAAGCAACTAAGACACTACCAATAGTGAACAACACACCACTAGTCGATTTATAATCAACCATACCAATTCTCAATTTGCATCACTATAACACTTTCAAAAGTAACTTTAGTAAAAACACAATTTTCTATTTTGCTACTCTTAAAATCAAATTCTCTGGTTGAACAACATTATGAGCTATATCTAATTTAACTCTATAAAAATTAAAGTCTACAAAATCGAATTAGGCTCAGAAACTAATTTTAATTAAGTCCAAAAACTCATATTTAAACTTAAAATAAAATTAACCCATAGGTTCAACATAAGCCCAATTATCAATTTATTATTAAGAAACACTAAATCATGTTCCAGAAACATGAAAGTCTAACAAATTATTAACTGTAAATAGAGCACAAAAGGAATTTTAAATTGCAGAAAAATCCAAAATCAAGGTTGAACATTAAATGAACCCAGAATTTCATTAAATTCCAGATTGACCCCAAATCCCAAATTTATGGTCTAAAACGCCATCTTCTTCATCAAATAAAATTGACGTCGGTCTCAACCGATTCTACGGCATCTCCCGTCACCGGTCAAGCCAACAACACCGACCACTGCCACCTCGTCCCCGTGAGAGAAAGCACACGGAAAAAGAAGCCACGATTGCCCCTTTTTCCTTGCTCGCCTCTGCCGCAGTCAAGATTTGCCGGCAAGCATAGGCCACGGTTCTGCAATCTGCAATATGCCGCTTGCCTGCGCGATGATGGTGTCGATCATGGTCGACAATAATGGAAGGCTATTGATCCGCGGGAAGAGAGAACCAGAAAAATGCGACATTCCAGAGTTCGCAAATTGAAATTTTCTGATTCTTTTTTTCTTTGTTTAAATAAGAAGGATTCAGATAACCATAATTTTAAACTTCCCAAGAATTTGCAACGGAATGCACTCAATTCTAAGTAAATCACTTAATGCTTGTAGCCACCCACAACAAATCCACTGAAATGTTGCTTCAAGAACTTACTCAAACACCACTCTGGTTTTTTTTTTTTTTTCACAACCTTCAATCATTTATATTAAGAATACTTAAAATATAAGTGAAGATAGAACCTGAAGAGTGCGGGTGCAAACTCGACGTGGATGATAGATTTCAATTCCAAGCAGAAATCTTCTCGGGTGCACCAGGACATCAAAATTGATTTTTCCGTTTTGGAAGGGCCGATTAATACAACTTTGAAGAAGTGATTGTTCTCCTCGCCATTAATCAGTGCCTTCCTGTTTCTTGCATCTGGGGATCGGTTCTTTTCTTTTCCATTCTGTAGAGACGTTCATCTTTTCCGTTGTCTCAGCAACTTTGCATTCCCGCTCTCACGATAACAGACTCCATCATAGGATATTAATACCTTAAAATTGTTGTATATATTTTTCGAATAGTGGGTAATGGAGTATGTTAATGAAAATGAAATCGAATTTTGTATAAGGCTAAGCAGACATCTTAAAGATCTTTTTCTTTAAGGTATTAATTCCTTCCATGGTGTAAATGGTTCTCGAGGAATTAACCTCCGGATACAAAGCTTATTTCACAAAAATTCCAAGATTACACTTCTTAGAATTTTTAGGAAAGATCAATCACAAGTTGTAGTTAAAACAACAATAGTAGAAAATTGGAAAGAAATAAAACTCGTAGAAAAATTAAGAATTGATTTTTCCATCACTTTTCATCATTTTTCGTCCATCCTTTTAAGTATTCATGAAACACAAAGGTTGCAATCAAAAGTTGATCCCTTCTAAAAAAGGTGGAAGTTATAAATATTCCAAAGGTTGCATCTCTTCATTGCAATCCTTCCCAATGGATGCCATTATATGAAAAGTCACATCTTTTCACATAATTCTCATTTTCCATATTTATTTATTTCTTTCCTTCCTTCATATAATATATAAAATATACTATATAATATATGCATAAAAGAATGCCTAGCTAAATGATGCTATGACATGTGATGCAATAAATGCAATACACGAAATTATGTGTAAATATACAACACCAACTATATTAATTAATCCAAGAAATAAATCAAAATAAAGAATATTACCCAATCTATACCTGAGTGCTCAGGTAGTCACCCTGCAGGTAGTGCTGTGCACTATATCTAGAAAGAGGATAGTTAATGCCCACATGATATATTATATTGAGCAATTAATGTCTATATCAAATGGAAGTTTTACAATTACCCCTGTATTTTCTTCGAATGCCAATGTCTTAAAAAGATGTCATTCAGTTCATGATATACTAAGTTTACCTTCATGTGTTGTTGCAATTCATGTGGTTTGCAATTCATATGGTTTAAGTGACTCATAATAAATTGATTCCAAAAAAAAAACAAAAGTGACTCATAATAAATATTAGTTTTAAGAGTGGTAATTACAATAATACATTGATTTTTAGCTGAATTTTAACGTGATTCACCGATTTATGATTCTTGAAACGTCACAAATGACAAGCTAAAACTTTTCGGATGATATCTTATATTCCAAAATGGTGTTTCATTTCTTATACCACCTTCTGAGATGATGATTGTCGGTTGTATAAAAATTATAATATTAATTTTCAAACATACATTTTGGGTTTTTATATGGTAAATAATAACTATTAAAAATATATGACAATAACTTGTACGATGGAATAGAAGGTGAAACAACATGGAATAAAATATCCCATTCAAAAAATTTAGTACGAAAACATTTGGAAACATTTTGTACTCATTAATGACAAATGTGCATATTACTTGCAACCACGCACATCATCTGTGTATAAAGCAAACAAAAGTCTCAAATAGAAATAGTCTCCCATCAACATGTCATCAACTAAATTATCAAGCCTTGAGCCAGCTATATATTAGCTACATTTAAATACTATAAATTAATGCATAGCCTGTGTAAGTTATCACTATATAAGGGCTTAGCCATATATTCAATCTTCACAACTAAACTTGTTTTCCAATCAAGAAAAGGTGGAGCTACTAACAATGGGAGCCTTAGTAAAACCAGGGCACTTGCCCTTATTCATGTGTGCTTTGGCATTTTGCATCATAGCCTCTCAAGTGGCAGCCCATAAGCCGCATGTTTATGCTTCACCATTGCCAAAACTCCATCCAAAATCTCACTACAAACACTTGCCTCATTTGCCCAAATTACCTCTCCCATCCAAACATGTAAAACACCCATATTACTATAAATCTCCTCCCCGCCACAAAAAAAAGTACTATTATAGTTCACCTCCACCTCCAAAGATATTATTATAAGTCACCACCACCCCCAAAGCGCGAACATCCAAAATATTATTACAAGTCTCCGCCACCACCATCAAAGAAGTACTACTACAAGTCACCTCCACCACCAACATATTACTATAAGTCACCACCACCTCCAAAGCGCAGAGCATCCAAAGTATTACTACAAGTCTCCACCACCACCACAAAAGAAGTACTACTATAGCTCACCTCCACCACCATATTACTACAAGTCACCACCACCTCCAAAGCACGCAGAGCATCCAAAATATTATTACAAGTCTCCGCCACCACCACCAAAGTACTACTACAAGTCACCTCCACCACCAAAGATATTATTACAAGTCACCACCACCTCCGGCAAGCGGAACATCCAAAATATTATTACAAGTCTCCACCACCACCCCCAAAGAAGTACTACTACAACTCACCTCCACCACCAACATATTACTACAAGTCGCCACCACCTCCAAAACACTCAGAAAAAGCACCATACACTTATAAGTCACCACCTCCACCATCACCTTCACCACCGCCACCATATTATTACAACTCACCTCCTCCACCATCCCCGTCTCCTCCTCCACCATATTATTACAACTCACCACCCCCACCATCTCCCTCTCCTCCTCCACCATATTACTACACATCTCCGCCACCTCCATCACCATCCCCACCACCACCATACTACTACGCGTCTCCTCCTCCTCCCACGCAATATTAAGGGAGTTTTGCCATTTCGGATTCTTTGGGAGTTGTGGCCTTCAATATATATTAAGTTGTTCGTTTACCCAATCGGATGCATGCCTCAATAAGCAAGTGGTCATGTGAGATCCTTGCTTTGTTCTTTTTTCTTTAACCTTATTATTTCCGCTCCCCTTTTAATTTGGTGTATCTGTCATATATGCAACATTTAATGGATATTCAGTTATGTTTTGTTTATGAGTTTTGGTGGATTAACTGTGCATTTTGCTATTTTAATCTTATGGCCCTATTGAAAATGAGTGGAGAAATCTCCAAGCTTTTCGCATTCTTAATTAGATTAAGGAATTATTGCTTTTGAATAATTTAAAAAAAAAACCTAGCCGCCATTTTTTTCAAACTCTCTCTTGCTTTTGTTAATTTCTCTTCTTATTTTAATGCTAAGGGGTGATTTTTGACAATTTTTGGCCTGAAATTACCCATCTACACTATTTTCTAAATAAGTGGTTTTCGCACGTAGATTTATTAAAATGAAATAATTTGCAATCTTGTCTCTTGGAATGAAGCATTGGAAAATGGAGAAATATTCAAGCTTTGGAAGAAGGAGTCAAGACTTTGTAAGTTGAATAAAGTTTTGAAAATTACATAATGCAATTAATATTTTGACTACCCTTTTGTATCTCAATGTCTCCGAAATCACCCCATCTACATCTTTTTTATTAATTTATTTTCTAAATAAGTGGTTTTCCCACATAAATCTGTTAAAATGAAGTAATTTGCAATCTTGACTATTGGGATGAAGCATTGAAAAATGGAGTCAAACATTCAAGTTTTGGAAGAAGAAGTCAAGACTTTGTAAGTTGAATAAAGTATTGAAAATTACATAATGCAATTAATATTGAGCAAATGGTGGGAAATACCCACTTGGATAAGACAAAGTCTTTTCTAACATGTGAGATAAAAAACTAAGTTTTTTACCCATTTTTGTGGTTCTTTTACCACCATACCCTTACACTTTAAATACAAAAGTAGGTGGGGTCCTATTTCTTTATTTTTTCTCTCTCTACTCTTTTTTTGGATTTTATAAACAATCTGATCACTTTGTGGTAAAATATTTCGAAAGCCTTCAACAATTTTCATTTTCTAATCCATTTTTCATATTTTAAACAAGTTTTGAGATTTTTAAATAAATTTCCAAATTTTATACAGTGGCAAATGTTTAAAAAATGTGTAGTTTTTTTTAATATTCATATATAATATTTTGTAAATTTCTTATTTTAAAATAACTTCGATTTTTTTTTTCGTTTTTGTAATTTTTTGATTTTAAAATAACTTCGATTCATTTTTTTTAAAATAAATTATCGTGTTTTTTATATGGGCACGATTTAGGCACGATATAGGTTGGCACGATATGGCACGATATGCGCGATATGCATGATATGACACGACATAGGTTGGTGCGATATGGCACGATATCGCGATATGCATGATATGACACGATATAGGTTGTACGATATGGCACGATATGCGCGATATGCATGATATGACACGATATAGGTTGGCACGATATGGCACGATATGCATGATATGGCTCGATTTTGGGCACGATATAGGTTGGCACGATATGGCACGACATGCGCGATATGCATGATATGGCACGATATGGCATGATATAGGTTGGCACGATATGGCATGATATAGGTTGGCACGATATGCGCGATATGCATGATATGACACGATTTTGGGCACGGTATGTATATGTATATGTACATGGGGTTGGCACGATATGGCACGATATGGGTATACGATTTTATACATAGGTGTGTGTGTATTTGTGGGGAAGTGTACACGATTTTCAAGGAAAGCATTAATTGCACCAGTTTCAAAATTCAAAATCTTCAAATTAAAGGAGGGGCATTCTTGTCAAATTGGGTAGAAAAGAGTTTTCTTATGTCTATGGATAGAAAAGAATACCCACTATCCATAGTGGGTACTTTAAAAATTCCCCTATTAATATTTTGTCTACCCTTTTGTATATCAATGTCTCTAAAATAGTCTATTGCATTGTATAAATAGGAGACATTTTGTATATTCTTGTTACTAATATCATTCTGCATCATTTTATATACTATAAAATTTTCAAAAAGTTTATTAGAACTTTTGTAGTTTTATAATTATAAATTTTTATCATGCAATTATGTAAAATAATTATAAAATATATATATATATATATATATATATATATGATTTGGATCTGGTGAGTCCACATAAATTATGTGAGTACATGAGACCAAATCTAGAGCATTGATCTAATTTTTTAAACGGTTGAGATTAAACAGATTTTACTATTTTTTAATAGATAACTTATTGAAAAAAGAACTTTTTGGTAATTTTAATTAATATCAGTTTTTCGGAAGGAAGTTATTTTTGGTAGTGGGCTAAAAATTAGGAGACGGTTTTATCTCATATTTTGCAAATCTTTTCTTACTTGGTAAATGAAGAGTCACAATTATCAAACATTCTCCAACAATTCTCCCTGCAGTCCGTCTCTTACCCTCGTCCATGAAGAAACCGTGAAAAAATCCAACTCCTTATCATCCTTATCCTCCATCGGAAATCAATCTCAATATCTGTCAAACACCTTCCTCCCCCCTCCGAAAAACCCATCTGCATGTACATCCCAATCATTGTGAAAAACCAGCGAAAGTGAAAAATCCCAATCGTTGTAAAACCCTTCGGTCGAAAATCAAAATCCCAGTGGAACCAACTCCATCTCCATCACTTAGCCATCTTCGAGTTCCACAGAAGTAGTGGTTTGGAAAACCCCAAATTTTTTGAAAAAATCCCCAAATCTGTGAAAACCCCCGAAATCGACGGTGGTTATTCGACACGGCAGGTGGCGCCACAATTTTTCTTCGAGGAGGCAGCAAATTTTCCACTGTGCCGACACCCACATTGTAGGTAGGGCAATTTGTTTTTTCTTTTTTTTCGTTCTTCTTTGTTTTTTTGATAATTTCTTGCGTTTTTCTGTAGGACATTGTTAGGGTTGGATAAATTCGGTTCATAAGTGGTAAAATTACCAGTTTTTAGTTGATATAAATTTTTAGTCTAGGAGGTTGTTTTATTGAGTTTTTAAACTGCATATCGTTGTTGATAAATATGTGTATGATTTTTCTGTATTATGCTTACAATGTTTATATTATGCTCTCAAACAGGGGTTGGGGGGAGGGGGTAATTAGTATTTCCCAGTTTTTATAAGTATTGGGAGATTGCTTTATTGATGCAAAAAATTGCTTATTGTTGTCAATAATTATGCTTATATATGTTTTTTCTAAGTATTGAGTGATTGCTTTAATAAGGCAAAAAGTCAAGTTATATATATTTTGGATTATGCTTATATATGTTTTTGGATCTGTTGTGTTTTATTTTTTACTTGACTTTATTATTTGAAAAACGCGAAGTTTGGAAGATTGCTTTAATGGGAGTTTAAAATGCATATTGTTGCTGATAACTTCGCTTATTTATGTTGTATATTATGCTTTCATACAGGAGGTAATTATTATTGCCATGTTTTTTTACAACGGCAAGCTTTTTCGCAATATTTAATGGCGAAGGATTTTTCATCAATTGCTCGTGTGATTCAGAATTCATGAGCTTCCCGTCTGTGCATGCCTTGGAGGGACAAGGATAACAAAATTAATTGTGCTATTTTCGCTATGCGCCACATGGAGACATATATGGGAGGTGGAATCAAAATTTGGGATAGCGGGCTGCGAAAAAATGACGAGGCGCAATTGTTGATGATGTGTAGGAAATATACTGATTGCAATATGTTTGGATGCAATGAATGAGCGAGAGAGAGGCGTTTTGGGGCGGGCAAAGGAGTTTGCTAAAACGAATTAGGATCAAAATATGTTGTTGCATCTTATGTTTGATCAAAATATTGATTATTGGAGTATTTTATGGCCATTTTAAATATGGTTGGTTTTTGACGTATGTGTGTAGTTGATATTAAATATTTTCTCGATTATTGCCGTTTTCTAGTTCATGGTTTTTAGATTTACGTAAAGAAGGATTCATTTACTTGTGTAAGCGAATTCAATTACTTTGTAAGCAATTATCTTTATGGTATCATATCTTTTTTATCGTAATTCAAATATTTTTAAGCGGGATTTAAATGATGTGGAAGCAAAAGTCAATTACTTTGTAAATAATTATTTTCATGGTATTTTATACTATTTAGCGATTATGTTTATTTTTGTATTTGATTGAAAAGAATTATAGTAGCCACATACAAGCAAAGTAGATAGTAGTAACAAGCATTATAATATCAACACATATTGGCAATTTCTAATATGTGAAAATCGGTGTTAAAAATGTAATTAGCGATCACAACATATTATAGAGCACATGCCTTTTTTTTTTTTTTTCCAGTTTTGGGAATAATTTTAGGTTTGTATCAAACAAATAATTACAAAGATTAAAATAAACATAAACATTAAGCGGTAAAATATGCATAAATGAGCAGTATCAAATACGTTAATAAGCGATATCAAACATGCAATTCAAAAATAATGTCAATAAGAGTAAAGATTGTTTTAAGCTCAAATAAAATGGAGGCAAGAAAAAAATTCTATTTTTGCATGTTTTGCTATTGTGCGAACCTATTTCTCTACATTTCCACGTCTCTTCAATTCCGCCGCCGCCTTGATTGCTTTCTTTTTCTAACTCTCAAGTCGGCTCTTATCGGTTTTTTGTGTCTCACCCGTGAACTTTCGTCATCATTTAACACTGCTTCTTCATGCAAAGTAGTTGAGCTCTTAACCTTTTTGTACCCTTCATGCACGCTGCACACTACATATTACATGCATATTATACCACTACGAAAGCATTTGGTTGTACTTATTCTCACATCAAATCCATTGACACGACCATAATTTTTGTAGAATTGTATTCCGTTGTCGATATTATCAAAATTCATCCATTCTTTTGGAGTCATAGTTTCGTCACATTCCAGTACCCATTCGGAGATGAATCCGATATTATTTCAATCATTGTTGTGAAACAAAGTGCGATTACAAGCTGTTTCAAACAAAAATATAATTAAGCAATATTTAGAATACGCATAAGCATATATTTATGCACATGTAAGTAAGTGCTGGGTCAAAACAAATGGGGACGTAATCATATAGTTTGAATACATACAAGCTAGATATGATGTATACGTAAGCATCAATTTTGTTTATCCCAAGCAACTCTGAGTTGAAAAACCAATGCTTGAATGAATGGAGACTGCATATAATTATAAGTTTTTTATTTGTTTCCTTTTTATCAAACAAACTTTAATTAATCTAAGATTTTAAAACACAGAAAAACATAAGCAACATTTTGCATACGAGCTAGCAAGTATCTTAGCATATATAAGTAACATTCCGATCATAGCATGCATATTTTTTTTTTTAAAAAAAAAAATGAGGATGAAGAAATGAATTATCTGCATAACATGATAGGTTTCACATATTCGCAATTATGTTCATAATTATAAGCATGTTCATAAGACCAAATAAGCAACATTATAAACACGCATAAGCAATTTTAAGGGTAAACAAAAAAACAACAATGGAATGATGAATCGAATGATTGTTTTAAAAAATGCAAATCAAATTGTAATTAGATTCAACAAAAGGACAATATAAACAATCAAAAGGCGAGAAAAATGGTTACATTGTTGTTCATTAGTGTTGAAGCATTCTTCATAGGTGTTATCCATTTTTATTTTTTTCTTGCTTGTATCCTCAAAATATCGGATTGTGCATTGTGGGAGATGTTTTTTTACACGATCTCGGTGGAAAAGATGACTAGATGGTCGATGATTTCTACAACATTTGGTGGATTGTGATTGCAAAGTTGATGTTAACTCATCCTATTTTCATGGGATTTACTAGATTTAGCCAACACCCTTAATTTTATGTGGACTGATTTGCCCCATTTTGACTTGATCACATAATTTATTAACATTAATCATATTTAATCACAACCATCGAATTAGATAGATTTGTGACCTGGATTTGGTCCTATGTACTCATATAATATGGGGTACTATATAACCCTCCCCTTATATATATATACATATGTATATTTTGCAATTTGTAATCATATTTACTATGAGAGTAATGAATTGAATAGGTGATTATTATGATAAAAGAGTCTGAAAAGGTCAAAAAAGAAACGACAATGAAAGAAAAATGCACTAATTAAAAATCAAGCATGTCATATATATATATTATCGATATTTTGTTGCTTTTTTTGGCTTATATGATTTTTTGTTTTTTGGCTTATATAATAGTTGCCCAGTCGACTTATATGGTCTTGTCGGTTTCTATAAATGTGATATTGTGGCTTGTATTTGTGATATTAAAAAAACCATTGTGTCAGGCCACTACGGCTCGGGGAACAAAATTTATGTGTTGCCTCGTGTTATAAAAATACACGACCGACCCTGGTGATAAATCTCCTTCTCCATGCTATACTTCTTGCTAGCAAGCTGATAAGGTTTTGTTTTAAAATGTTTCATGTTATTGTTACATGTTGGGAACGTTTAAATTTTTTGCTTTCTTATTTCTTTCCATATTTTTCTCTTTTTGAAAAATAATTGAGTCGGTAAATGGGTCAATCACGTCAATAAATTTTTACCGAGTCGTTATGATTTTCTTACAACTCATTTTAATTAGACTCCCGGACTATTGTCATGTCTGATTCTCGGTTTGATGGGTCTTGTAGTGCCTCGAACCCCTAATTAGGTATGTTGCACCACTGCGAAACTTTATTCCTTTAAATATCGATTTTGTTTAATAAAATATTTTTGGAAGAGAAATAAGGTAATAAGTGCAGCCTACTTTTTTATTTCAAGGCGATCACAAATATTCAAAAATAAAAGTTAGGTTATAAAATATTTTAAACTGTTTCTATGATATAAACTCTTAAAATCATATTTTTATAATTTTAAAAGTGGAAGAGGGATATTAGGAAAATATTTATGAAAAGCTTGTGGAAGCGTAAGATTAAAAATTAAGTTTAAATAGAAAAAGGGTCTAACATTTTTTTTTTTAAAATAGCATCACATTAACTTAAACAATTCAATATAGCGGCTAAGTCATAAAGTGCGGAAATTTAAGATATCTTTTGAAATTTAAACATCATTTCAAGTCTTAAATAACTTGAGAATGTTTAAATTTAATCTTACGCTTCATAAAGCTTTTCATGAATATTGTTTTAATATCCCTCTTCCGCTTTTGGAATTATAAAAATATGATTTTAAGAGTTTATAACATGGAAACAGATTAAAATATTTTATAACTTAACTTTTATTTTTGGATATATCGCCTTGAAATAAAAAATATAGGCTGTACTTTTATTATCTTATTTCGCTTCCAAAAATATTTTATTAAACGAAAATATTATATTCAAAGAAATAAAGTTTCGCAGTGGTGCACCGGACCTAATTAGGGGTTCTGGGCGCTACAAGTGGTATCAGAGTATGTCTATGTTTCTGTAGACTGCTCTCAATATTTTCTAAAGTTGTTTTGAAAATTTGATAAGTAGAAAAAGAGAAATGCGACCACATTGGGAAATCTACATTGGCTCCAAGGTATTATTTTATTTAAAATATTTTCAATGTTGCATGATTATTTAAAAGATATTATATATATGAATTTGGTCATCATATGAAAATGATTTCAATTTTATGAAGAATTTTGGAGGAACTTTATTAGAATTTGAATGAGAACTTTTTACAAAATAATATGAGGACTTAGAATATCTGTGATGCTTTAAAAAAATAAAACTTCCGCATTTGTGAACATTGAAATGTTTTGAACATGCAAGTTAAATTTTGAGGACGAAATCTTTTGTAGTGGGGGGGATTGTAACCTTTTATATATGAACATGCACATTTATTTCAAATGCCTTAATTTTTTTCATCTTTCTTTAAATACTCGCATTTAATTTAAAAATATTTTTATCTATTTGAATGTTTTATTTTGTGGTACCCTCAAGTGTTTGGGTCCTTTGGGATTAGTCTTGAGACTTTTAGGTCTCCAACTATAATTAGAGCTATTTCTAGCTCGACAAGTTTTTACCGTGTGACCCTTTTTACCGCAATAAAAGCAAGTAATAATTCTAGGAGCATAATGACCAACATGATTAGAGACTTGATTCCTTTTCATATGATTGACAACGTTAAACTTTTGATCAAGTTCTAGTTTCGAATTATCACAACAATCAACAATTTCATCGGTACTCAAGTTGGATTTAGATAAATCATTTTTCATACAATTAATATCCTCAATAAGAGTACTATTTTGTTTCTCAAGGTTTCTAACCTTGTCAAGTGTGGTGGTGTGAGCACATGATAGTGATTCATAGGAAGTAAATAAGCTATCCTTTTCATTTTTCAAAATATTGAATTCCTTTTTCAAATTTTTGTACTTAACAAATAAATTTTGGAATTCATTTTGAAGATCATCAAAATCATTTGGCAAATCACTATAATCATTTTGAATAATAATATCATAAGAAGTAGAGGTTTAAGACATACCTCGTTTTCTTCTTCGATGCCCATAAAACAATATTCAACTTCTTCATAGTTGGAAGTTGTAAGAAACTTGTTCCTTAGATTTGAGCTTGTATCCCTTTGAGAAGTAGATGCTTTTATTTGACTCCTTTCATTTGCAAATACTCCATAGATGGATTCTAATTTTTCCCATACTTTATGTCTTTGATCGAATTTCTACAATATGTTCATATTCCAAATTAGTAAATGAACAATACAAGATATTTAGAGCACTTACCGTTTAAAGAGATGATTTTCTTCTCTTCATCATTTAGCTCTTTGAGGCTTTTGGAGGTGTGTGGTGTATCTATCATCGGAATGGGTTCTCCATTTATGACGGTGTTCCAAATATCAAACCCGCAACCTTGTAAATAACATTCCATTCTTTCTTTCCAAAATATAAAATTTTTGGAATCAAATAGTGGTGGCTTGGTGGTAGAGGTGCCGAAAAGTTGAGCTTCGTTCATAGCCGACGATCGTTCCTCTTCACTCGCGATGTGAAACGAGCTTGCCAAAGAGTTTGGCTCGACACTACTTGTAAGTCAAGCGGCTACGATAATCTAGAGGGGGTGAATAGATTATCTCCATCTTTTCGATTTTACCCTCTTTTTTGAACCGAATGCTCAAAGACAATAACAAAGGTGCGGAATGTAAATAGCACACCCCACCTAGGGATTACGTGCTCTACCACCCCAAAGTATATCCGGGATGGGTTTCGAAAGAAAAAAATTTTATTAATAATTACCAAAATTATTACAACAAAATCTTACACCAACACCTTAAAGAGCACCACACTCTTCTTCAACACTATATTTGAGATTACCACAATCTCACTTGAAGATTACCACAATCTCCAAACGGCACCTTGTGAAGATTACCACAATCTTCACCCTTGAAGAAACACCACACTCTTCAACACCTCAACAAGAAGATTACCACAATCTTCTTACACCTAACACCTAGATAACCCAAGTGTGTTCTTACCACAAGAACACTCACAAGGATATCTTGTGTTGAATGATAACCCAAAATTCAAGATTACAACTCGATAATGAATTATATAATTGAGTGCAAGTGTAATCAAGAGTAGCCTAGACCTCAAGGATGTGAAAGTGATAAGCTAGGCAAATTACAACAAGAAATAAGACAATGTAAGAACAAGTGTATTCTTGAGTGTATCTTGTTGTGTTGTAGTTTTCTCTCTTGTAGTTATGCTTCAAATCTTCATCTATTTATAGGAGATGATTGATACTTGATAGGCTCCTCTTGGAATCTGATATCTACAAAAAAATTGCAATTAAAATCAAGACTATAGTCATTAGAAATCAATTCCACAATTTAGGGAAAAGGCATCAGTCACGCACAAACGGTTAGAATTTTGTTTGTCAAACTTAAGGCGACCAGATCGCACACAAATAAATAGACATTTGAAAAAGAGAATACACATTTACATAGGGCGACCGTCGACGTAGGGTTAACATTTCAAATAAAAAAATAGGCTGCACTTTTATTATCTTATTTCTCTTTCAAAAATATTTATTAAACAAAAATATTATATTCAAAGAAACAAAGTTTTGCGGTGATTCACAATACCTAATTAGGGGTTCAAAGATCGACCAGGCGATCTAGTTCAATTTTAAAAACATTAGTCTGAAGTTAATAACATAAATTTGCGAGCCCCCTTCTTGACGATGATAAAGGTGAGACAAATAAAGAGAGAACTGAAAAATAGTGATAGATTCTCAAGCCAATACTCTAACTCCACCATAAAAGATAACTGAAGAGTGGAGATTTGACCCAACTTTAAGTATCAATCAATAATTGCTTGTGAATCCGATGTTGGGTCATATCATTCCACCCCATTTGACAAACCAGGCGTCTGGGACGACTCTCACTTCGGACTCTTCTAAATATCGATTGCCTTTTTCCCCATTTGGGATGACTTCACTTCGCACCTTATCATGCACCAGGTAGCCCTTTCCTATTGTGCACTGACTCTTAATGAAAACACCAATAATAAACACTCCAACCAAGGCCCTAACACCACCAAATTTAAGTACCAGTCCATAATTACTTATGGACATTGTAACATTAATGACGTTAGGTGACACAAAATTGTAGCACTTTTTACATGATCATATGGCATTTTGTGCAAGTGTAACATGTGTTTGTAACACTTTTTACAATATTGTAATATTTATGTAATACTTTTGCAATACTTTATCAATATGTAACAGTTATATGTATAGTTTTAAATGAGTAACATTTTTTAAGTATCACTTATTTTTGTTATTCATTTGGTAACACAAGTAGGTACCATTTTAATTAAACAATACTTTAGGTAACACTATATTTAATTCATTGTAATATGTTTTTGGTTGTATTTTGGTAACACATAATTACAACACTTTAAATAAATAACGCGAATGATTTGTTATTTTATTTAACTTTTACCTACAAAAACTAATTTTGTAAGTAACCTTTTTATTTTCATTAAAAGTTTTACCAATGAAAATCCATGATGTCGGTAATTACTCACGGATTTTTCATTGGTAAATTACTTTTACATTATTATTTATTATTTTTATTTTTTTATTGCGAAATATTGTAATCTGTTGGTAAATTAGTTTTCTTTTTTATACTCCTTTTCATGTTTACCGATGGAAAATCAATCCGTCGATAAATTTATTTTGCTTATATTTATTACTTTTATTATGTTCTTTAATAGCTTATATATAATATGATTTTTAATATATATACTATATAATATAAATTAATATATAATACGAGAATATAATGTTTAATACATATAGTGTATAATAATATAATCTTTAATACATAAAGTATATTGTATAACTTTTAATATATATATATATATAAGTGATCGAAGAATTCTTACCGAGTGTACGATGTCAAGTTTTAGTATAATTTTGAAAGTAGGATTATCGTCTCCACGAGGATTGTTATCGAATTTTATACTAAGTATTATAATTAAAATAACTTAATTCTATCTAGAAATTGAAAAGAGATGGATTGTTGTTAAACTAAAAGAAAACTAAAATAAAGCTAACAATTGGTTCACACAAATAATCAAACACTTAAAAGATGAATTCTAGAGAGTTGATTTCACCTAGTTATCCCCTATGTTCTCAATCCGGTTCATTAATCACACTTTATTAATCTATAAGCCAATATTCCTCTTTTATCACTTCCTCTCTCGAAAGTGCCAAGTGATTCTGGTTTTTAATTACGAGTTCGATATATCTATGAAAATCATAAATTAAACCCTAATACGCTCGATGAATATTCTATCACGAGGCTTCAAAAGATTCATAAACCTCTTGATTCTATAAAACCCTGGTTATGATATTCTATGGCCAGTGTTCAATTACCTCTCTCGAGTGTCAAATCAAACACACCAAAACAATCTAAATTATTGATCGGATAATCCGGATGCAATCAAATCAAGTGGCACAAATAGATTAACTAACATGCGAATTTCATAAACTGAAATCAAAACAATGGTTCAAACGTGCGTTACACTAATTCCCTAGAAAGATGGGTTTAGCTCATGTTGGATGTACAAAAACTCATAAAGAAATAATTATACATCTCAAGAATTGACAAAGAAAAGCAAAGAATGAATTGAAAAGAGAAGAGAAAGGAATTCTCTCTGTATGCAGATGAGAATCGTCGTCCCGAACTCTAGCTCTGTGTTTTTTACCCTACATTGTACTCAAAATATTGTCCGACCCATGTTACGTGCTTCCCCTTGGTGTATTTATAGGCCAAAAATCCTCGAACCCATCAAAAAACCTAAGAAAATAAGATAGCACTGTCATCGCCCGAACATGTGTTGCGACCCTCCAATGCCCGCCTCTTGACTGCGCACACGATCCGTCGCGCCTTTGTGGTGCTGCTCTCTCGGCGCCGCATGCGACACCTAATTTTTTTCCACTATACGATCTTCGACCCCGCGATGTGGCGCGGGGGTTTTAAGCTTGTTGTGGCGCACATTTGATGAACATTCTTTTTCCAATTTTCAACTTCTAAAATGCGATTTTCTTCTTCCAAACATGTTTTTCATCATTCTTGATCAATTTCGGCTACCAAGACCAGCCTCGACTCTTAGACGACAACTAATGACATGAACTCAACTCAAACGACACTAAAATACCCGAAAATAACGCAAAATCCTCGTCTAGAATACTCATTATGTTGGTATAAACCAACTTAATAAATACCCCAAACTTAGACGTTTGCTTGTCCTCAAGCAATTACAGACTCTAGAAAATCAACAAACATGAAGGAAACAAGAATAATGACAATGACTCACACGGACTAACCTGCAAAACTGTTGAGTGTGAGTTTTGCATGTATTTTAGGATATATTTATGGCTATAATTGTTTATAAACATGCAATAACACATATGAAATGGTATATATTCGCTCTTTGTGGAAAAGGTATTACACTCTGCTTGTAGGAATTTAACGATATTTGGAGTGATTTTGTGACAAATACAAGCATTGTGGTCTAGAATCATCAAGAATCGGCGATTACACCCAATTGGAAGCCAACTATATTGAGTCTAAAGTCATAATAATGGATTTAGCCTTTAGTGGAAAAATCAAGAGTATCTGGTATAATCATCCACAAACAACAAGTAATATCTCGTATCCATCCATATAAGTAACATGGGAAGGTCCCCAAACATCTCGAAAATACCAAATTTGAAAAGGATGTGTAGTTTTTGTAGGCAAATTTGCAAAGTGCATCGATGTAACTTGCCTAGTTTACAATCATGGCGAGAATTCAACATTTTTATTCGAAAAGGTACATGTAAATGATATAGTCGTAGACAAATTAGAGGTGCAAGCATGGCCTAGCTTTTTATGCCATAGCATAACATCTTTATTCCAAGGTTGAGTAGCGACCTTGATCAGATTGAGCAACAACACATGACTTTAGAGATCAAACAACTTCGGGGATCGAGAATGATTGGTGACTTTGAGGAAAAATTAACATCCGGTGATATAATCCCCGACTAAGCACTCCTTCTAACATCACTTTGTCTTGGTAATTTTGTCGCTTGACAAAGCAATGATCATCATAGAATTCAATCAATGCATTATTGTCTTTAGTAAACGTGATATGTTGACAAGATTCTTTGTAATAAAAGGCACATAAAGAATATTGTTGAGCAATAGAGATTTATTTGCGACATGAGAAGGAAGAATCGTAGAACTAATGTGAGAAATAGGCGAGGAAGAGTCATTATTACTCACAACTAGTTTGTCATTTCCTTGATAGTCAAACTTTAGGCTCAAATTCTCAAGATCGGTGGTAATGTGATTTGTTGCTCCACTATCAAAGTACCACCGTGGATCATGAGTAGAGGAGGAAGGGACATTAGAAGTAACATATGCTTGTGGTGCACCATGGAACTGCGTATGAATTATCACCACAGGGACTGTAGAAAACTAATTATTTCCTTGAAAAGTGAGATCAAATCTTTTGTAGCATTTAAGTGCTACATGACCGATTTTACCACACAATTGGCAAGTAGGACCTCGTCCTCCACGCCAAAACAGACCACCACGACCTCCTCAAGGATCGACCTCTACCTTTGTAATACATTTTAGAGTAAGCAACATAAGATGAATTCTAATTTGAAGTAATAGGGGTAGATTGTTGGGGGAGAAGTCGCATTGAAAGCTACGGTGTAGTTGTAATGTTACTCGAATCCTCATCCATGTGTTTATAGAACAAATTGAAGTTCAGCCAATGAAATGTCTTCAACACGCGATGTCAAGTTAACCATCACGACTTTATAATCGGATCGAAGTCCTCCAGGACATAAAGTTCTAACTCAAAATCATTGATACTTTGGCCAATTGGATTCAAATCATCAGCAAATCCTTTCATCTTTAAGATATATTCATCAACATATAGATTGCCTTTCTTTAAAGTTTGTTGCATTAAACGCAGATCAAAGCTCTAACTTTAAATTGTGTATGAAATAACTTTTCAAGTGCATTCCAAAGATCCCGAGATGTAGTGCATCATGTAACATGCCCTAGCATTGATTCATTAATGGAAGCAAACATCCAACTCAGTAAAAACTGATCTCGATGCATCCAAATGACATAATCAGGATTCAAAGTAGACGATGAAGATGACTCAGAAACAGAGTAGATAACAGGAGCAGCTTCAGTGCCAAACAAAAAATTTTCAAAACCATATGCACGGACGGTTGATAAAACTTGTAATCGCCAGTATTGATAGTTCATTCAATGAAGACGAATGGATAGAGAAGTAAAATGCGGAATTATCACAGCCACAGTTGAATGTATGGATGAATCCATGATATCGATCAAAAAGAAAATGAAAACTCATCGGAGCAGGAAAACAAATCTCGGGAGATAACTAAGCTCACCGAAAAATGAAATCTCTCGGAGATGATCACCAAAGTACCAAACCGAGCTCACCAATTCTCGCTCGGATACCATGCTAAGATACACAACTAGAACTCGAAAATATATTTCATGATATAAGTAAAACTAAAACTTACAAGATGACAATGGTGGTATTTATAGAGTCTTTGTGATATGTGATGTGATGTGTTGCGATGTGAGCTATAATGTAATGACTTGTAAAACTAACTCATAACTACTTGTAACAAATGTAACCACCTTGTAACTAACTCTAACTACTCGACAGCTTTAGTATCATACTCCAATATATATAAATAAGAAAGAATCAAGTTAAGAAATTAATCATCATTAGTATTGGTTGTGGTATACTTTCTTGATTCTAGTAATGAAGTATCGGTTTAAAAAAAGGTAATCAAGTATCGACGATGCACCTTTAATTTTATCAAGCTACTCTCTTGCATTATCCTTCCCGCTCTCATAAAATCGAAAAACGTCGGGATATATATAGAGGATGGTTCAAATGGGATACCCCTTATATGAGTCAATGGGGATTTATTATAACCGCCGGATTGATATTTTAAATGATTGATTAATCCCATTATTTTAGGCAATTAGTTAATGCGGGAGTTGAAATTGGTAATTTATATTATTTTCGAATTTTTAATTAATGGCAAATATGTCTTTTATATTTGAGTGTAAAAGGTAAGTTTTATTACCTTTTTTCGCTTCCTATGTTTAAGGGGGAGTTATATCCCTTCATCTTGATTTCACGTGAAGAAGGTAAGTTTTAGTTTACCTTTTTTGGATCCTATATTTAAGGGAAGTTATATCCTTTCAAAATATATGTTTTTATAATTTTGAATTGTATGATATATTTAAATTTCTTGTATAGATTTAACCTTTATCTATATATTTATGTCATTTTTGTTGTATAATTAGTTTCGAACTGTATGATATAGTTAAATTTATTGTATAGATATAACATTTATCTGTATATTTATGTCATTTTTGTTGTATAATTAGTTTCGAATTGTATGATATAGGTAAATTTACTGTATAGATATAACATTTATCTGTATATTTATGTCATTTTTGTTGCATGATTAGTTTCAAATTGTATGTTATAGTTAAATTTATTGTATATATATAACCTTTATCTGTATATTTATGTCATTTTTGTTGTATAAATAGTTTCAACTTATATGTTATAGTTAAATTTATTGTATATATATAACCTTTATCTATATATTTATATTATTTTTGTAGTATAATTAGTTTCAAATTGTATGAGAGAGAAAATGACCTCACAATTTTGTTGATTAGGCGAAGTAATCAAATCCTTATTTTGTAGGAAACGCTTATGGCGCTTTTGGATATCATATATATTGTCTATTTTACCCTTATAATTATCGAGTTTAAGTCATTAATTTATTTTTTAGTCATTAAATCTACACCATCAATCAAAAATTTGATGGATTGGATTAGTCCCCACCGCCTCATATAAGGGGGTGTCTCATTTGAACCAAATCATATATATATATATATATGTGTGTGTGTGTGTGTGTGTGTGTGTATATATAGAGAGAGATAGAGAAAAAAAAAAAAAGATGGAGCGAGAGAAGGGGGATTGAAGGAGAAGAGAGAATATAATGGAATAAAGAGGGCATTAATTGGATAGAGAAAACGTTAGAATATGAGGAATGTTACCATAATGGGTTTGGGTAGGATCCATCTCACAAAATTAGACCCGTGAAATGGTCTTATATAAATTTTTCTTATATATATTTGTTATTATCGATTTGAAATCCTCAACTTCAAATTCATCTATCTAATTTTTATTTCTTCCTATTAAATATCAACGGAAACAAAATTAGGGTTATTCAAATAAATGCATATTTCTCATCCCAAAATAATTGGTTATGAGGATCGTTTTAAATTATCTATTGAAATTTTGATGTTAAAAAATAAAAAGTACACATATCATCAAAGTTTATCATTATCACGGTTGTCGTCGTGGACCGTCGAACACACGGCCAGTGCGTGCACATCCGCGGTTTACCTTGGCGGCAAAGAATGAGGAGCCGAGCTGTTGTCCTCGAGCGTAGTCGGGCGTAGCGCAGGCGAGTTATCAAAAAAAAAAAAAAAAAAAAAAAAAACATATAGTACTTCCCGAGGAGCACCAAAAGTCAGATTCTTTGAACTATGTCATTTGACAAATAAAATTAGGTAGCATCTTCATTAGATTAATACCCTCAAACTTGCTGTATCAATAAGATACAGTATTTATAAATTAATTAATTAGTCAAAGTAATCTTATTTTACAATCTCAGAACAACCATGCATCCCACTGCATTTCAACAATATAATATTATTTATTAATATTTTTCCATCTAAGGTATATTTGTAGCTGTATATTTTTTTACGTGTTTACAAATGTTATACACTTGTCTTCTTGTATGATTGGACCGCGTTCAAAACTAATGATTTATATTTCACTGGTGATATATTATATATATCACCGCCAGGGAAAAAAATTATTTTGTAAATACATAATATATAAATTGGTTGAGGTGGTGACTATATATGTCAATATTATCATTGAGGTAATATATATTACTTGGTCTCAGCAATTTATTTATATTTTCTGCCCATATATTGCTGATTCGTGAATTACACAGTTTATCCAAGTAACTGGTTTTTTTTTTTCTTTTTTTCGTTTTTTTAGTGAGTTGGACGAGTGGGTGGAACGGAAGGGATAATTAATATATAGGGATACTAACAAAATTACCCTAAGGTTTTGAGTAATTTCAAAAAAACTCAAAGAAAGTTTCAAATTACAAAAACTCTTTAAGGTTTGATTAAATCTTACATTCTTTCCCTTCATAAGAAAAACACAAAAGTCCCGTCACATTTATAAAATTATTATAGTTGACCCCTTAAAACTAAGACAGAATAAAAAACCTTAGGGATAGTTTTTGTAATTATCCCAAATATATACATAATTTTCTAAACTACAAGCCATAATCCACAATTTAATTTGTATATCAACATAATAATTCAAAATGGATGCAATCATTACTAATAATATTTAACTAATAATTATTAGGTTCAAAAACATGTTTTCAGCACCTCTGTATCATTATAATAAATCATTATATAAACCAAATATTTGAGAAGCTCATATCGGGACGGTATAACGGATCTAATGTTAGATGGTAGATCCGTTAGACCAATTTAGCCTAACCCAATACAGTGACTCAACTCCCAACCCGGTAAAATTCCCCCTTACAAGAGTTGCAACTTCTTTATGAAACGATGGATTAGAGGCTGAGACACCAAATGGCAAAACTAGTAAAAAATGGACTCTACCAAGAAGCCATTGCGTTGTCAAAAATATAAAGAAGCCATTACCCTGTACTTACACCACCACTCTGCCTCTATTCCTCCAATAAATTTCACTTTTCCATATATCCTCAAAGCCTGCACAGAGCTCAAGGTTGTACCACATGGCTAAATGCTTCATGCCCATCTCCTCAAAATCGGATATACCAATAAGAACACTAGTACGGACCTCACCAACACGCACATGAAACTTGGTCTAGTTGACAGTGCCTTCCTAACCCAAGTCTATTTGTTCTTAATGTCAATATTTCGGGCTTTTCGCAAATTGGGCTTTTCGAAAAAGGTTTTAGAGTCTTTGAGCAGTTTAGTTTTCCTAATCTTAAGCTTGATTCAGTTACATTAGCCAACTCTGTATGCATTGGAAAAAATTAATACTTTTTAGGATAACTATTAATACTTTTTAGTTGAAGTAATGATACTTTTTATTGGAAAAATGAATACTTTTAGGGTAATTATTAATACTTTTTAATTAGATTACTAATACTTTTTATTTGGAAAACTAATACTTTTCCAATGAATTACTAAAAACCTTCGGGAAAGAAAGTAATATTTTTCAGGAGAACTACCAATCGTTTACTTTTTAGATTCTAATACTTTTGAGGAAAAATACTAATACATTTTAGGGGGACTATTAAATATTTTCAAGTGAACTACGTATTAATACTTTTGGAATGACTACTAATACTTACTCGGATGAAAACCTAATACTTTTCAAATAGATATCTATATCACCGTCGATTACAAACTAATCCTTCAAGTAGATGCGTCTTAATCTTTTTTCGAGGACTATTAATAATTTTCGGATTTAACTACTAATATCGGTCTCTGCTAATAAAACAAAACGTTCTTGTTAATATTACAAAAAAGGCACCGGTTGGATTTGGGATCCGTCTAATGGATTTTGGCCCGTTAGACCGTTTGACAGGAGTTTTTGTCATATTTTTAATGAACCTCATCATATTATTAATACATAAATTAGAAAATAATGCCACTCAAAAGTATGCACAATTTCATTTCTATCCTGTTTTTCATAGCAGAAACACACAAGAAGACAAATTAGCCAAATATATTTTCATTTTATACCTCTGATTTTTCCATTACTTATTCTAAATTTTTAATTAAAAACCAATCATCTCCAAAACTGCATTGGAAATATGAGAAACTTAATATAAAAATGAAAACATAAATAAACGTCCCACTAAATTCCCGTAACTATTTCCAAATAACGCGCTTACAGAGAAGACAAAAAAGTGCAAGATTATTTAATTTGTACCAACTTCTAATCTTTGACTTGTTCGTGCATATGGTTACAAGTAAAAAACAAAAAGGAAATTGAGATCTTAGTCTGGGAAAACACCAATCCTAGTTGACTTAGCTTGTATATGTCCAAATTTTGGCCAGCCTGTTATCTTTCCTTAAACAATTCTATCACTTTCAATAATGATTGTCTCCCATTACTATATAAAGGCCACTCTTCTTCCTCAACCATGCAACACACCAAAAGATCATTTCTTCTTTTAGGTGTTACAATCCTCAAGAAGAAAAGTTTGGGGCAGCCCGAAAATGGGAACGTCGGGGAAATTGCGCCACCTTGCCTATGTGGTGGCATTTTGTTTGATAGCCACCAACGTAGTTGCTGATAAACTTGATTTTTACGATAAACCTCTCGTAAAAATTCCTAAACTACCAGAGATTGGGGAGCATAAACCTTATTATTACAAATCACCACCTCTACCATCTCCATCGCCACAATCTCCGTATATTTACAAGTCTCCACCACCACCATCTCCCTATCCTCCTCCTCCTTACGTTTATAAATCCCCACCTCCACCTTCACCATCACCACCACCGCCTTACATTTACAAATCACCACCTCCACCATCTCCATCGCCACCACCTCCATATATTTACAAGTCTCCACCACCACCATCTCCCTCTCCTCCGCCTCCTTACATTTATAAATCCCCACCTCCATCTTCGCCATCACCCCCACCGCCTTATGTTTACAAATCTCCTCCCCCACCATCACCATCACTACCACCTCCGTATGTCTACAAGTCTCCACCACCACCATCACCCTCTCCTCCCCCTCCTTACGTTTATAAATCACCACCTCCACCTTCACCATCACCGCCACCTCCTTACGTTTACAAATCTCCTGCCCCACCATCCCCATCACCGCCACCACCTTATATTTATAAATCACCACCTCCACCTTCACCATCACCGCCACCACCATACGTTTACAAATCTCCCCCCACCATCCCCATCAACACCACCTCCTTATATTTACAAGTCTCCACCACCACCATCTCCCTCTCCTCCCCCTCCTTATATTTATAAATCCCCACCTCCACCTTCACCATCACCGCCACCACCTTATGTTTACAAATCTCCTCCCCCACCATCTCTATCACCACCACCTCCGTATGTTTACAAGTCTCCACCACCACCATCACCCTCTCCTCCCCCTCCTTACATTTATAAATCACCACCTCCACCTTCACCATCACCGCCACCTCCTTACGTTTACAAATCTCCTCCCCCACCATCCCCATCACCGCCACTACCATATATTTATACATCACCACCTCCACCTTCACCATCACCGCCCCGCCATACGTTTACAAATCTCCCCCCGCCATCCCCATCACCACCACCTCCGTATATTTACAAGTCTCCACCACAACCATCTCCTCTCCTCCACCTCCTTATGTTTATAAATCACCACCTCCACCTTCACCATCACCGCCACCACCTTACATTTACAAATCACCACCTCCACCTTCATCATCACCGCCACCGCCTTACGTTTACAAATCTCCTCCCCACCATCCCCATCACCACCACCTCCGTATATTTACAAGTCACCACCACCACCACCTCCCTCTCCTCCCCTCCCTACATTTATAAATCCCCACCTCCACCTTCACCATCACCGCCACCTCCGTACATTTACAAATCTCCTCCCCACCAACCTTATCACCACCACCTCCGTATATTTACAAGTCCCCCCACCACCATCAAAATATTCACCTCCTCCATATTACTATAAATCCCCACCTCCACCATCCAAGTTACCGACTTTGCATATTTTCATAAATCTCCGCCCCTTCCATCTCGCATCCCCATCTCCACACTATTACTATAAGTCGCCCTCCTCCCTCTCCATCTCCTAGATCAATATATTACTACACATCACCTCCTCCTCCATCCCGCCACTATTAAACCGAAGATGACTCATTCATTAAGCTTGAATATGGAAGGAGTTATAAACTTCAAGAGTCCTTATTTAATAGTCTCAAGACTTATTAATTTGTAGCTTTTCTTATTTGTGAATAAATAGGGTTTCAAAAGAAGATCCCTGCTTGTACCTCTAAAGTATTATTTTGTACTACTAGTTACTTTCTTCTCAAAACAAGAAAATTTTCTTGTCTTTACTGTAGCAAATGTTCTACATATATGAATCTCCAAGGGCTAATTTCTTCCGAACACACGGAGATCTCTTTGTTCAAAAACAAATGATTCCTTGCATATGCACCTCAAATTTACGTCTGGGTTTTATTTTTTACATTACAATTGCATTTTATATCAGGTAAAAGATACAATCAGCCCAATTCTAACTGGGACATTTGTAAATGGATGGAGTTGTATAATTTAATCTACAAAGATATTTGTAAATGGATGGAATTGTATAATTTACACTACTAGTCTTGATTTGGATATTAATTAAACATATGATGGTATAAACGTATATTATAGAATGCTAATACTATTGAACATATATATATGATGCTATAACCGCATATTATGTGTGTCTGGTCTTGATTCTTGAATGCCATGTAATTCAAAGATACATAATTATTTAAGAAATGAAGATGCTTATTTTTATTCAATTGTTTATCTTATAGTGTTCCCTAAGGATAAAAATTGTCCAAAAAATGATTAATAAGTGAATTAGATGCTAGTTTTTTCATATTAACACTGTCCAGCAGATGATGGTATTTTCTTTGGGTTTATAATATCGCAATGAATCGGGTTTAGTTTGGATCTATTTGAGCCCAATATCCTATCTGGATCTAGCCTACCCAAAGTCAAACCCAATGGGCAGACAAGACCACTAGATTCATATTATAATTTAAAAATGATTAAATTATATATTTTACTTTTAGAATACTATTAGAACTTTCAAGTTTTTAATAAATATTTTATCATTTTAAACATAAAAATTTAAATAGGACGCTCCTAGACCAGATCTTGTCTATCAATGGAAGACTTATATCCATTTTATACTTGTGTTGACACGCTGAAATAAAAATCAACACGTCAATAAATTGACGCTAGATGAAGGGCCTTTGGCAATTTGGTGATAAATGTGACTAAATGAGTCATGTCCACAGACCTTCCTTGGCTTTGTATTTATCTTCTAATAGACATCCCACTTTGACTTTGAGACTTCGATAATGTGGCGACGTTCCTAGCCGGACAATATATGGTCGGCCTACATTGTGGTCGGTCGGTGACGTTGACTGTCCTTCTCGAGCGAATGTTTGGTCGGTGAGGTTGACTTAGCCTCTTTGGATAGGGCGACCCGTGAAATTGACCTTACTTTCTTGGACAACCATTTGGCCATTGCGGTTGATCACCCGACCTCTTCGGACATGTTAGCTAGTGAGGTTGACCTAGTCTCCTTAGATAGATTGCCCATTGCGGTTGACTTGGCCTATTTGGACAAGTTGGCATGAGGTTGATCCGCCTCCTTGACGAATGGTTGGGCCGGCGACTGGGGCCTTCTTGTTCGACTTTATTTGGCTAGAATTTGTCCTACTTTTATGTATTCTTATGCCACCGGACAATTTGAGTCATGTCAAACTATGGTGTAACAATCTCTACATATATAATAACAAACATGTTTCTAAAAATATTTTCTCGCCTAAAACACTTTGATAAAAATAGTAAAATGTATTTAAGGCTTAAATCATAATTTCTTTATATAGATTAATGGTAAAGATTAATATATATTCAATATTGAGCTAGTCTCCTGTCAGACCGTCTAACGGATCTAGAACTGTTAGGAGGGTAAAAAATTGAGGGTTTTGACTTACCCTCCTCGTTCTCCTGAAACCCGAAATATTGTTCCCCGTTACCCTGCCATTGGTGCATTGGACACCGGCCCATAAAGTACACAGGTCGGATTTTATAGGCCATTCTTTTGCCCTCAACCCTAATGAAGATCTTATCTGAAGCAACGCCAATCTATCTTGCCTAGAAACCAAGAATTGATGCTCTATTGTACAATCAAACAACAAGAAAAACAAAGCTAAACAAATTAAAACTACCCTGCTCCTCTAATCCACCATTTCTGCTCGAACTTCATTGAACTTCACGAAAAATCCCCCTCACATTCATGTACACAAACATATACACAAAAGGCGTTTGCAACTGTAACATTGAGATTATTGGTGCATGCATTTGTTGTCATGACATACTAGAAAGCTATAAAAGAGAAGAAAGAAACTTTCTGGGGGAGCTTACCTTTATGAAAGACACGAATAGAAAATAGAAGAAAGCGATAAATGATACAAGTATTAGTATCACTAATACTTTTATCTTGAAAATACTAATACATTTTATAAGAAAAACTAATACTTTGCGGAGAGCACTACTAAAATACTCTCTAGAAATTACTAATACTTTTTCGAAAACTACTAATACTTATCAGAGGACAACTAATACATTTCGGAAAATATTTTAATTAGATTCAGGAAACTACTAAAATACTCTACAGAAACTACTAATACTTTTTCGAGAAACTACTAAGGAATGTTAATACTAGGTGGTCCCCGAAAACTACTAAAACACCACTGCTAATATTACAGAAATGCTACAGGGTCCGCGGGTCAGATCTGTCTAACAGGTCAGACCCGTTAGACGGTATGACATGAGTTTTTGTGTTCAATATTTAATGCTGATTTTTTAAATCTTTGATTCATTATAATTCTGAAAATTTTGTTTTACTATTAATATTGTCTATATTTTTCGAAAAACAATAACAAATATAAATTTGTCCTCTTTTTCAACCCATAAGTTCGGTTCTAAAAATTTGGTAAGTTTTGTATAGTTTAGTCAATTTTTTATTCCAACCCATAAATTTGGTTATTAAATTGTGATTTTTTCTATAATTAATATTTAAATGTTGTTTTCAATATTTTGGAAATAATTAATAACAAATCAAGTTAACACGATGTTACCACCTGTTGTATAAAATTTATTTTGGGTTTGTTTAATGTGCACAAGGTAGGTGTGGAGCGATAAAATTACAAAAAACAAACATAAGAATAAAAATACAAACTAATATAATATAATTAATTTAAAAAATTAAATCATGATTTTTTTTTCTATAATTCAGAATTAAATATTGTTTCCAATAATTTGTAAAATAATTAATAATATACCAAATAAAAGCCATAAATAATTTTTATTGGGTTTGAAAGCATGTGTATATTAGGTTTCTCAACATGAAAAATGCTGAAATATTATTAAAAATATTATTTGATAAAACAAAATTGTTTAATTATGTGTAAAACATGTATATTTTCTATATCTATATGCTTCTTAATTTAAAAATTATGATTTATTTTTTGCTAAATCCAATTTTCATAATCTATATCTATATATATATATATATATATATATAAACAGAGACTATTCTTAGAATATTAACTCATGGTTTTCCCGCCCATTTTTTGGTTTCTAGAAAAAGTAATAAAAATATTTTAAAAGAAATTAATAAAAATCTATGAAAAAACAAGAAGTCATAAATATTTGTGATTTCATTATTTTTTGGTAGTCAACTTTCTTTTAATAAATCACTTTTTAAAGTTATATAAAAACTAAAGTTATTTAAATTAGGTTTCCTAATCTGTATGCGTACTTCATTAATTATTATATATATATATATATTTCTTTTTTTTTAAAAAAAATATTTTATAATTTTTTCGTTTAAGATCCGTTTTTGAAGTATAATATATATAAATAACCATCTTTTTACGATCTTCGGTTTGACATTCATATTGCATATATACAATAAAAAAAATAAACATAATAAATAAAAATATATATGATATATTTTCTCATTATTTTGTAATGTGCTTTAATAATTATGTATTCGAGCTATTGGACATCAATTTTTATATTCATGTATTTTGATTATTATGATATATGTATAGTTGTTAATTGGGCTTATCCCATTTCTTCATAATTATATAGAACTGTATTTATATTGATTAAATTCAATCAAAAAATATTTATTTTAATTGAAGAAATTTATCTCAAACTATTTATCCAAATATTATATATATTAAATATATCCATACATAGCATTTGATATATTCTTGTAAGAAAAATTAATTTTTATTTAATATAAAATCATATTCATAATGGTTTTTTATATGTGAAAAAATATTTTTAATATTTTTAATGTACTTTTTATATTAATAGAAATTATTTTTTATATTTATCGATGTATTTTGATGTTCAAATTCTAAAGTTATATACATTTGGACTATTAGATATGAATTTGTTTGTATGATATTGTTTTGATATATGTGTATATATAAAAATAGAATAGTTTTTATTTTTTGAAATATTTTATTTTTCCATAAAATTATGTTGCTAAATACAAACATGATTTTGTTTAATTTATTTAATAATTCTAATGACTGTTCAACTTTCCAAGCCTTAAAAAATATTGAAATTTGAAATGACTTTATTATTAATTGCATTGAAAAATAATATATTAAGTGTTCATCATTGGAAATTAATATCTTTTTTTCAAACCTTTACTTTCTTATAGATAAACATGTTCAATATATATACACAATTCACATTCACAAAATTTATTATCGGCCAGATATATTGTATTTAATTTTTTTCATAGTTTATAATAATTTATTTTATATTATTTAATCTTATGATTTATATTTAAATTAATTATCTTTGTATTTTAATTGTTTATTGAAATTCTAAACATTTTGTAGTCACTAAAAATTATAAAATACGATTAGGCATCATACAATCTGAAAATTACCAAATATGAGAACCCAAATAGAACATAATAATTGAAATTCCAAATAATATAATACAAATCCCCATAACAAAATTTCAAAAGTTTAAAAATTGACTTAACAACTTGAATAAATGACAATATTTGCAAAAAATAAAAATATCCCCCAAAAATAAATATAATAAAATCGGTAATATTACTAAAACTATATTTTATTGTCTCATATTTCCTTAACTAATATACTTAGTTCTCCTACGCATAGGAGACAATTTTGGAAAATAAGTTTGCATACGAATTTACTACTACAACCTTTGAAAAAAAGCATGACACATAGTTTCACACTTATTAGAAATCTAAACATGACTAAAACGAAATGGGCGATGAAGGTGCACTTATGCGGTTTTATGAAAAATTAGTTTTCAAAGATTGAACACAAATACATAGGCTTGAATGTAATTTTTTTATGATTCAAGTGGTATGATATTTTTCATTTTTTATTTTATCATAAAGAAACATTAAATACTATTTTATGTTTATTGCTCGATGCGTATTAAAATTATTACAATGCGGGAGATAGAATTTGTAGAACTATTAGGAAAATACACATGTCACAATATAAAGTAGACACCTCACGGATATAAATTCGTACATCACACGTACATCACACGGGCAAAAAACTAGCACTATTAAAACTTGCTACAGTGAGGTGAAAATCCAAATTTGAGTCAGTGGAAATCCAAATTTGACTCATACAGTTTACATCCTTAGCTAAATGAAAATAATGAGGGGCAATTTTTCTTTCCTTATATTTTTTTTTTATTTCTTTTTTCCCTTTTCTGTAGTAACTTTTTGTTGAGGGCTAACGCCCAACTTTTATTAATTTTTGAGCTTCTGTTAAATGGAGAAGGATTTGTACAATTTTAGAACTTATAAAGAGAAAGTTTTGTAAATACATAGAAATATGTGGAAATGGGTCAAATTGGCCATTTCCAAATTGAAAACCGACATTCATACCCTTAAAGATATTACATTAGGTTTAGGTCATATACCTCTTTTCTACTTTTCACTTTCACTTTCTCTCTCTCTCTCTCTCTCGTTTTTGTTCAAATTCAAACTTCAAAGACGTAAACTAGACCGGCGAATTTCCGGCAACCCATTTTTTCGATCAAAATTGTCATAACCGGAACATTTACATTTTAATTCATAGAATAAATTATTCATAGGCATAATTACACTCATTTTGACATCTCATATTCATATTATATTACATGCAAGTTTAATATATATGTATATTCATATATATGGAAGAAAATACTTTACATACGGACACATCTTCCCACCTATATGATAAAGTTGAATTAAAAGGCATATAAATATGCGGTAAACATATATGCTCACATACACATATAATCATATATATGTACTAATCATCTATAGGTATCTAAATTAAATTCTAATATATTATAAATATATCTAATTAAAGATAGCATGAGTGGTTTGTATATATATATATATATATATATATATATATATATATATAGGGGAGGATCTAGTGAGACCATGTCTCTAGGTGAGACACAATGGACTAATCTCAACCATCCTCCACTATTAATCAATGGGTATGATTTAATGGATAAAAATATATTAAAATATTAATTTAATCAATATAAGGGTAGTAGGGTAAAATAACATAACAAGTTAGTTACAAAAATGGAATCAAATCTCTTTCTCTCTCTACATCTCCTTTTCCCCAATATCACGTCTCTCTCTCTCTCTCTCTCTCATTCCTCCATTAACGCAAATAAAGAAAAAACTGTGAAGAACTCGAAAATTACAGCTTCATGAAAATTACTGAGAGAAAAACACGAAAAAATCGGTGCAATATTACGAAATAACGAATGCGGTGAGTTCGAAAACTAAATATGCAACAAAACTCAACTAAATATGCATTATATGGAAACTATCTATGCGGCGTAAAAAAACTAATATGTAGTACAATATAACCAACTATGCAAGATGTCATAAACTATGCAACAAAATCAACCAACTATGTATTATCTAGAAATTATATATGCATTGTGGAATAACTAAATATGCAAGACATTATGTAACATCTCATTTTTATAATTTCCAAAAGCAACATCCCATTTTCATAACTAAATATACATTATATTGAACCTATTTATGCGGTGTAGTATAACTACATATGCGACGTTATATTCAATTATGTCTTGTTTTCGTAAAATGCAGTGCCAACAAAATAACTAAATATGCATTATTTGATGTCTAATTATGCAAAGAGAAGAACCCTAACTATCTTTGAAAATAAAAATATTTGGAAAGAAAACAGTTCCTTAAATTCCGCCACAAAATCCGGCAGTGTCTATTTCATTGCCAAATCCGGGGACCACTAATTTGAACCATAAAATCCGGGGACCACTAATTTGAATTACAAAATTACAATCTTACCCTTAAAATCAGCAAAAATTAGGAAATAATTAAAAAAAAAAGCTGAATTAATCACATCCCTTCATTTTTTAAGATCAATGGGTAAGATGAGTCCACACCTGTCTCACCTAGGGAAGGTGGTCTCATTTGAACCAAATCCTATATATATATATATATATATATATATATATGCGACATATATAATACATATATAGGGATTGGTTCAAATGAGACCAATCCTTTTTAGGTTAGTCCATAAGAACACTTATGGACTCTTGATTTAAAATTTTGGATGGTGTAGATCATTTTAGTTAATTTAGACATATAAGGGTATAATTGTACTTTTATATTTAATTGGTTATGTTATTTGAACGGTTATTAGCTACATTTAAGGAAACATAATCCTACCTTTTCGATTACCCGATTTTTAGGGAGGAAAAATCATCAACTTCAAGCGTTTTTTTTCAAAATTGATAATTCTTTCCGCCATATTTGTGAACAGTCATTTTATTGTATACTTAGTTCGGTGGACTTGTATGCTTAGTCATGTTTTTATTGTATATTTAGTTCAAAGTGGATTTGTATACTTGGTTCAAAGGGAATCATATTCTTAGTTATATAAGTAGTTTAGTAAGTAGTTTAGTGAATTTGTATACTTAGTTATGTGGATTTGTATACTTAGTTCAATGGAATTGTATACTTAGTTATATAAGTAATTCAAAGGTAATTGTATACTTAGTTAAATGTTTCCGTATACTTAGTATTATTTTAATGTATAGTTAGTTCAATGTAATTGTATACTTAGTTAAATGTTTAAATGTCGTATACTTAGTAAAGTTTTAATGTACATGTAGTTTAATGTAATCGTATACTTAGTTAATTGTTTGTGTATACTTAGTAATGTTTTAATGTATAGTTAGTTTAGTGTAATTGTATACTTTTCATTAATTGTTGCACGATTTTGTTGCCATATTTGAATAATTTGCAGGTTCGAATAGGAAGAGAGAGAAAGGAAAGGTGAATCGCTTGATTATGGGGACGTGATCAATACAAAATCACGTCCCTAATTTTTAGGAAGCGGTTACTATATTTAATTTCTGGATTCCTATTTTATCCGTTACGTTGTATACTTACTTATGAAATCTTGTATATATTGTAATATATCTTGGTCATTGATTTACTATTTGGATGGTGTAGATTTGGTCTTATGGACTAACCTAGGAGGGTGGTCTCACAGATCCTCCTATATATATATATATATATATATATATATATATATATACACGATATTAGTATATATGTGGGTGCAATTGTAACTTTAGTTCAATTAGTTAATATATTTTATAGTCAACACATACTCAGCAAGACATTTATCCTTTTACTACATAGCTAATTAACTTTTATGTGTATATATATAATATATATGATAGTTGTATCAAGTATTAAAGTAAAGATATCTTTGTCATTATGGTATTTGTCATAAGTGGATAACAATTCTTGTCATTTAATTTTTTTTAGTTATCAAAGTTTACATATATCCAACTAATTCACGTCCACTACAACATAAATGATATTAGGTAACACTCAATAAATATTACCTAATGGCCATAAAATGTTAGTATAGACAATAGGTAACACTTTTATGGTCTTTGTACTTTGCCCGTACTACCTATAGTCTAAGGTATCACTTTTATTAGCTTTTAGTAACAATTTTTCTAAGTGTTACATTAAGTTTTCTATTGGTAATGCTTTGAAGCAATATTTCTAAAGTGTTACATGAATCTTATGTAACACTTTTTGTAACACTTTTTATATTTGTAACACTTTAAAAAAAATACTTCTACAAGTGTTACATATGAATTTTATGTAACACTTTTTTTGTAGCACTTCGTAGAAATACTATTTTTTGCCACAAAGTAGATTCGAACCCACGACTTGTTATGTGTGGAAGTGACAATTTGCCACTAAACTAAGTTGATTCTTATTATAACTTTTGCTTTGTTTTATATATACACATACACACACACACACATATATATATATATAAATTATATTATATGTATATATAATATATTTTATATAATAAAAATTATACTATACACTCGTATATCAAATTTTTTATTATATAGTATAAAGTTTGAAAATCATATTATGTTATATATTAAAGGACACAACAAATTAAAAATATAAAAATATATAAAATAAATTTATTGACTAATAAATATTCAGTCGGTAAAAATAAAAAAATATATAAAATATAAAATTAATTTACCGATAGATAAAAAAGTTCTAACAATAAAAAAAAATTAAATAATAAAATAAATAATGAAAAATAATTTACCGACGGAAAAAATTGCTAAGTAATTACCGACAACATCAATTTTCAATGGTAATTTTTTTTAAAAAAGTAAAGAAAAAAAGGTTTAGGATGAAATTGGTATCCGTTAGTAAAAATTAAAAAAAAAAATAAATAATAATAAAATATATACATGCGCATTTTTAAGTCGGTATTACGATGGAATTAATTACCTCCGTAAAAAATAAAAAAATAAAAGCAAAACTAAAAAAATCATTAACATGATTTAATGATAGTTTTTAGGTTTGATGATTCAGTTAAAAAAAACAGAGTACGTCTATAATTTTTAGGTTTGATGATTTTTTTTGTCTTCACCTATTTTGTGACATCAATTAATTAAATAAATCATTGACATGATTTAATGATAGTTATATAATTTTGTGTTACTAAAATATAGCCTAAAAAGTCTTACAATCAATAAAATATAGTGTTGCCAAGACTGCTTCTTAAATAAAGTGATACCTATTTGCATTACAAAAGAAATAACAAAAAAGTGATACTTAAAAAGTGTTACTTATATAAAAGTGTTACATATTGATAAAAGTGTTACCTATTTGCGTTACAAAAGAAATAACAAAAAAAGTGATACTTAAAAAGTGTTACTTATATAAAAGTGTTACATATAAGCGTTACATATTGATAAAGTGCTACAAAAGTATTACATAAATATTGTAATGTAAGAAGTGTTACAAATATGTGTTACATATGTACCTTATGTAAAAATGCTACAAAATTTGTGTTATCTAATGTCATTTATGTTGTAGTGACGTCCAATGATAAGCTAAGGAGAACTAAATCACTAATTCCGAAAGTGGTCGGCAAAGACATATTCACTACTTCTTCATCGCCTTAGTTTCTTAATAGATAAGCTATTCATAAAATTAATGATATACATAAAGCTCATAACTAGCTTAGAAAAGAAAAAGAAGAGAAAATACGGATTACGAGAGTACTCGTCCAACAGTTTCATCGTCAATGGAGAATACATTCCTATGATGGATACATTACACACCTCCAAAGGCTTCAAAGAGCTCAATAATGAAGAGAAGAAAATCATCTCCTTAAATGGTAAAGCTCTTAATATTATTTATTGTTCACTTACCATTTTGGAATATGATCATCTTGTAGGAATTAAATCGGCTCATGAAGCTTGGAGAAAATTAGAAGAAGTATATGCAAATGAAAGGAGTCACTCAAAAGCATCTACTTCTCAAATGGGTACAACCTCAAACCCAGAACATGGGATGAGCTTCCTACAACTTCCGATGATGATGAAAACGAACGTTGTCTTATGGGCTTCAAGAAAACGAGGTAAGTAAACCTTCTACTTCCTATGATAATGAATTAATAATGATTATAGTGATTTGCAAAATGATTATGATGATCTTCAAAATGAATTCCAAAGCTTGCTTGTTTAATACAAAAATTTGAAAAAGGAATTCAATGCTTTGAAAGTGGATAAGGATAGCTTATTCACTTCATATGAATCACTTTCATTTTCTCACACCACCACTCTTGATAAGGTTAGAAACCTTGAGAAAGAAAATAGTACTCTTGTTGAGGATATTAATTGCATGAAAAAGGATTTATCAAAATTCAACTTGAGTCAATATTGTTGATATTCATAATTGTGAAAATTTGAATCTAGAAGTTGATCATAAGCCTAATGTTGTCAATCATATGAAAAATGATCAAGTCTCTATGCATGTTGGTCATTATGCTCCTAGAATTACTACTTGTTTTTATTGTGGTAAAAAAGGGTCACACGGTTAATACTTGTCGGGCTAGAAATAGCTCTAATTATTGTTGGAGACCTAAAAGTCTCAAAGCTAATCCCAAAGGACCCAAACACTTGAGGGTACCACAAAACAATGTCATATTAGGTACCCGACGGAATAATAATCGAGAAAAATTCATACCGCCAAGAAGACATCAAATGACCATCTTATTTGATCAAACGAGAAGATATCACCACAATGAATTTCCAAGAGAAATACATTATCAACAAAGGGAAGGACACAATCCTTGGAAATGGAGAAATTGGAGAAATCATTATCAACAAGAAGATTTTCAAAGGAGAAGACATCATCAACAAAGAGAACGGCATAATCCATGGAAATGGCGAAATTGGTAAACCGTATCTCCCTATCTCTATATGCATTTTATCTTAGTATGCATGTCTTTATTTGTGCCTTAATTGTCAAAATGAGTTTTCAAATATTTATTTTTAATTAAGGTCTTCAATATATATTTATATGTTTAAAATTCTTTGAAAAGAAGACCTTGCATGATGTTTTTAAAACTCTTGTGCATTTACTATGACTATTGTGATTTATCATGGATTTTTATGGCATAAGCTTATTTGTGATATATCTTTGCTATATGCCTATGTGTTTTTAAATATTTTGAAAAGGAGACCTTGTATATTTTGTTCTCAACTCTTGTGCTTTCACATAGACTAAGGTGCTTTTATTATCTCTTATGGTTTTATATAGTATAAGCACTTTTATAATTTCTCTTATTGCTTAGCCTACACTTGTATCATTATGTTTGTGCAAAACGTGTTTAAGAATTGTGTAGGACATATATATTTTCATCAATGGTTATTTTTCTCAAGAGAGGACCATAAAGATATCGAGGTACACTCACTATTGTTATTCATCTCATAGACTCGATATACTTTTGTCATATGCTTATGTGCTTGCTTTTCAAGATATTTCAAAGTATCTCATACAAGTGTCATTAAAAGAATTTTCGATTTTTGAAAAGGCACTATTCGATATAGCTTGTTTTATCCAAGACTTGTAAAGGATTATAGTTTGTTTTGATAAAACATTTGATTTTCTCCTTATATCAAAATTATGCATTTGATTGCTCATATTCATTCTTGTCAAAACTATTGTTCAAATGCTTCTTTTAAATGAGGTCTAAATTATATGCTCTTGATTTTCGAAATTTCAAAAGAGACCTTATATAGCTTCCCATAAGCTTATTTGAACTTACATGTTTTATGAAACTCTTGATGATTTGTTTGAAAGCATAGTATGTGTTACTTGTATCTCTATTATTCGATATTACTATGCTCTTGTGCAAAGATATCTTCTTAAGATTTTGCAGAAATTTTTGGTATATTGGAACAAGTTTGATGACCAAGGCAAGGTTAGTAGCTCAAGGGTATTGTCAAGAAGAAGGAATTGATTTTGATGATACATTTATACCCATAGACGTTTTGTAGCTATTCACATTTTACTTGCCAATTCTTGCTTTAAAAAATTTCAAGCTTTACCAAATGGATGTTAAATCCACTTTTCTAAATTGTTTTACTCAAGAAGAAGTCTATGTAAAACCTCCGGGTTTAAAATTTTTCTAGGCCAAATGATTTTTATAAAAGGCCTTGTACGGTTTAAATCAAGTACCCATGTATGGTATGATAGACTTAGCTATTTTTGCTAAATGGTTTTACAAGAGGTAAAGTTTATACTACTCTCTTTGTTTTTGAAAAAGGGCAAGATTGTTTATTTGTACAAATTTATGATATCATTTATGTTGCTACTAATGAATTATTGTGCAAGTTATTTTCTAAGTTGATGCAAGGTGAACTTAAGAAGATCATGATGGGGAGCTAAAATTTCTTCATTGGACCTCAAGTTAAACAAAGCCAAAAAAGTGGTTATAATTCACAATCAAAGTATACAAAAGTACCTTTGAAGAAGTTAGGCATTGAAGAAGGAAGAATCATCTCAACCTCTATGGCTACCAATGTAAAGTTTGACAAAGGTTGAGAAAGGCATGTTGATTGACAAACATATTCGAGGTATGTTCACTAACTTTTCTTTTTCCCTTAGACTTACATTTTCTATGCCTTATGTCTATATGCTCGACTTCAAAACTATTCCAATGAATCTCATTAAAGTGCCGTTAAAAGAATATTTTCAAATATTTGAAAGATACTTCTTATTACGACTTGTTGTATCCAAAGTTTTAAAACGTTCTTATTTTTCGGGATAACAAGTCCGGTATATATTATATGGATATTCATATTCAAACTAAACATATTGAGATTCGATATATTTTTCTAAGGGATAGCGTTTCTAAAACAAAAAATTGAGAGGTGTTTAAATCCGTCTCAAGGATAACTCGCGATTTTTTAATCGTTAACCACCGAGTCTTTTACCTCATTTGGAGCTTGATTAAGACATAATGCATATTGAATGAGGTCTATGATTGCATTTTACACGTTTTTAAAACTTAGGGGCGAAAAATCGGAATTTTGGATAAAATTTCGGATTTTCAAAACAGAATCAACCAAATGGGCTGCCAGTGTCGGGTCGACCGTCGCCCACCACCGACCCGACGCGCCACTTGTGTAGTTTTGGTTAAAATCGTCTTTGTTCTTATTTTCCGCCATTTTGGCTCATTTCACTCTATTTTCGTCCCTTTGCAAATTTCACACACAATTCACTTCAAATGTGTTTTGTTGCATAATTTACACATTTTGGGGATTATCTAGCTCGTTTATCATCATTGTTATTCATCCTCACCGATTAAATGGTAAGAATTCTACCCCCTTATCTCAATTGGGTTGAACCCTTGAGAACTTGGCTTATTTGTATATTTCTTGATGCAATTCTTATATATTTGTGTTGAGTATGATGATTGTTGATGGATGATATTTATAAAATTATTTTTGGTGATGAAAAACTTGGCTTGATTACATTTACAAGGGTTATATATATCTTCTTCAATTTGTTACGCCCGCCAAGTGTTCGATAATATGTTTCAATGAAAAATTCATCACATACATGATTCTCTCATTTTTAAATATCTTATATATTTATAGAGATCATGTTTTGCTACTCAAATTAGCTTTCATAAGCTTCTACAAGTCGTATGATTGACTTTTTCCTCCTATTTGGTCTATAAGCTTCAATGTTCAAATAGCTCGATACATAGGTTTAGTTGCGCGATTTGATATGATTATATGATATTTTTATCGTGCTAACATTCTTTTGATGATTCCAAAGGGGAGAAACATGTTATAAGCTTATTAGCTCAAAGAAGCTAAAATAAGCTCGAGATAAGAAAGCTATAAGCTATGGCTTCTAAAAGCCATAAGTTGTGGATTATACTTAGTCCATTTGATGTATTATGGACTCATATTCTTGTATAATGATGTTTTGTTGACAGGGGGAGCTTATAAGCTCTTGATACTTAAGATCAATATGTAAAAGCTGAGCTTTTAGCTTTTAGTTGATTGCTTCTTTATTACATTTGTTGTGCATGTTGATAGGGGAGCTTTTGCTATATATGTTTTACATCTCTACTCTCATCCTTGTGATTATATTGGGTGGAATGTTGTCGCTCACAACGGATAGTTCTTTTTAACCGGTAAAATTGTTTAGTTTTAAAAATTGACCTCGTTAAAATTATTTTGGTTTGTAATCATCAAAAAGGGGAGATTGTTTGATAAATGGTTTTATCATGATTTTGATGATTTTGTTTTTATACCAAAACAATGTTTTTAAAGGTTGTCCAAATACTCTTAAATGATTTAAAATGGTTTTAATATTTTTCGAGTATTTCTTCAAGTTTATTTTTGACAAAATTGGACAACACTTTTAATGATTTTGTGTTAATGTATTTTTACATCAAAACAATGTTTCTAAATGTTGTCCAAATACTCCCGATCGGTTTAAAATGTTTTTACTATTTTTCGGAGTATTTCTTGTAGTTTATTTTCGATAAAAAATCGGACAACACTTTTGTTTTGAGGCCAACCGGTCGCCCTATAGGGCAACCCGTACCTGGAGATATTTTTAGAATCAGAAAATGAGACGGTGTTAAAATTGACCAGGTCGACCCAGCCGCCTGGCGCCGACCAAATCCGTCGACCGGTCCGCCTTCAGGCGTCGACCGGTCCCTGGGAGTTAAGCTTTGAAACAGAACTCCCTGTTCTCTAATTTGGTCATGGTCGACCGGCTAAGCATGGGGTCGACCGGTCGGACCCCCAGTCGACCGGTCGCCCTGTGTAAATGTGTATTCTTATTTTCAAACGTCTATTTGTGCGCGATCGGCCGCTTCTATGGTTTGACAAAGAAAATTCTAACTGTTGTGCAGTGAGACAACTTTTCCTAATTTGTGGGATTGATTTCTAATTGACTATATTCTTCATTTGTCTTGCAATTTTTTACTGATTTCAATCTTCTAGGAAGAGCCTATCATGTCCAAGACATCTTCTATAAATAGATGAAGAATTGAAACACAACTATAAGAGAGAATACTACAACACAACAAGATACATTCAAGCAAACATATTTATTCTTCATTGTTATTATTCTTGTTGTAATAGCCTAAGGTCTTTCACTTTCACATCTTGAGGTCTAGGCTTATTTCTTGATTACACTTGCACTCAAATTGTATTATTCATTATTGAGTTGTAATCTTGATTTTGGTCATCATTCAACACAAGATATCCTTGTGAGTATTCTTGTGGAAAGGATACACTTGGGTGATCTAGGTGATAGGTGTTTCAAGAGTGTGGTGCTCTTGAGGTGTTGAAGAATTTGGTGTTCTTCAAGGTTGAAGATTGTGGTAATCTTCACAAGGTGCCGTTGGAGATTGTGGTAATCTTCAAGAGAGATTGTGGTAATCTCAAAGGTGGTGTTGTAGAAGAGTGTGGTGCTCTTCAAGGTGATGTTGTAAGGTGTTGTATTAATTTTGGTAATTAATAAAATCTTTTTCTTTTTGAAATCTATCCCTGGATATCTTTGGGGTGGTAGATGATTAGGCCACCAGGTGGGTTGAACCTCTATAAATCGACGTGTGTTATTTACTTCCCGCACCTTTACTATTGTCTTGGCTTGTTTGATTCGAAAAAGAGGGCATAATCGAGAAAATGGAGATAATATATTCACCCCCTCTAGATTATCGTATCCTCTTGGACTTACAAATTGTATGATTCTTGTTAGATGATTTTTCTAACCGCAAGTCTACGGTGTCAAGTTTTAATATAGAGTAGTAAAGTTGTCGAATCCACAGGGAATAATTATCGAATTATTGCTAAGTACTTATAATATAGTAGTCTAACTTTATTTAGAAATTTAATAATTGATGGAGTTGATTATACTAAAAATACTAAAAATAAATTAAGACTATGAAAATATCAATGAATTTATCCAAATGATTAAATGAATTCTAGAGGTATGATGAATCTAGTTATCCCTTATGTTGTCAATATGGTTAATCAATCATCAATTACCAATTTATAAGTCAAGATTTCTACAATAATCATTCCTCTCTCAAGTGCCAAATGATTTTAGATTCAATTGGGAAATCAATATCTCTATAAAAATCACCAATTAAAATCTCAATAAAAACTATGAATCTTGATAAATGACTTCAAAGGATTCATAAATCTCTCAATTCTATGAAATCCTGTGGTTATGCTATTCAAAGGTCATGTATTCAATTACCTCTCTCAAGTGTCAAATCAAATACACCAAACAATCTAAATTATTGATCAAGTAATTTAGAAGCAATAGATCCAAATAGCACAAATAAATTGATAGATCTAGATTGACAAACCACAATTTCAAAACATAAGTTCAAACAATGATTACATCATCCCTCTAGAATTATAGAGTTTAGCTCATGATTGAAGAAAATGAATCCATAGGAATACAACAATACATCTTACAAGATATGAAGAAAGCAACAAAATAAGAATAAGAATTGGAGAATCTTCTCTATTTCTAGATGGTAGAATCCTTCAATCTTCTTCTCCAAGCCTTTCCCAAGATATTCCAAGCCTTCTCTATTGTCTTCTAGTTGTTTTGTTGGCTGCCCAAGGGTCCAAGATCCCTAATTTCACGCCCCAAGACCTCTATTTATACTCCCACAAAATTCCAAGAAAAAGGAATAAGTTACATTGTAATTTCCGCCTGTAGAGGCCAAGACGCGCAAAGACGGCACAAGGGCGCCGCCTGTCTCAAATATCCGCCGTGGCTGGCTGAAAGATGAAAGATGGGCGCTGCCATAGTTATTTCGCACCATCTAAGCGCTGCGCTAATGACGGGGCACTACAGCGCCACTTAAAAATTGCACGCCGGTTTTCACCCCCGCACCGAAATGAAGTGGGTTCTAAGCTGCGGCCCAAGACGACTCAAGCCCAAAAAATGCGATTTTCCTCTTTTCCTCTTCTTCAAATGCGATTTCTTCCACCCAAACACGTTTTTATTGTTTTCATCAATTTCGGCATCCAAGACCTATCTCGACTCTCAAACGACAACTAATGACACAAACTCGACTCAAACGACGCTAAAATACTTGAAAACCCACAAAATCCTAATAGAATACTCATACATTGGTATAAAAACCAACTTAACAAATACCCCCAACTTAGACATTTGCTTGTCCTCAAGCAATTACAGACTCTAAAAAAATGACTAACAAGAAGAATACAAAAATGAAGAACCGACTCAACCACCCAATCACAACTTCACAACCAAACTCATTTGTCTTAATACTCGTTTCACTACCAATCAAACATGTGTTTTAACATTGTGATCAAAAGTGTGGAATGTACATGCCAACTCCGTTTACATTATTCAAATAGATTCACGCAATCAAGTGTTGTCAAAATGATCCACTTTTTGAATATAGAGATGAGATGCTTACCGGACTCCATAGGCTTGTCTTTCACACTAATCTCCACTAATGTAGGCTAATGTAACACAAGGATCAATAGGACTTTTAAAGCTTGTATTGTGGGCTTAGGGTAAGGTAGGAAAATATGGGATTAAGTGGCTCAAATCACCCAAACACACAATTAACACTTGAATTATCAATAAGCAACTACCCTTCACTTTTTAACATCCCTAATGTTTATGAACCTTTAATCCCAATGATTTTTCTCAATTTTTTTTTCCTAACCCCCAAACTTATTCTTTTGCGTACATGGGGTTCCATATTTTCTTTCTCGGGCAACTTCATTCAATTAAATACACACCCTTCTCATCATACCCTCCTCAACTTCCAATATTTGTTTCTATACTTTGTGTGTATGATTGATGGGTAATTAGGATATTAACCTTTAGGCTCGGGTATTAGATTGGTTGCCAAAGAAACGGGTTTATAAGGCTCAAAAGGGGACACTAGGGAAAATATAATACAAAGGTAGGCATTCTAGGCTCGGCTTGTTCAAAGATGGCCTAAATCACTTCCTTAATGTTACTTCACCTATGATTTCGCCTCGACTAGTGATTACACAAGTTCTAGATCCGGTGGGATCATAAAGTAATCACTCAATTGCATAAATCACCCCAAATAAATCAACAGAGTTAAGCACATAGATGGAATTAATGGAAAGAAGATTAAATCACAAACCAACACATGCTCTCTTGACCGCTTCAACTTATATTCGACAAATTCACTTAGTCAAGCAATTTCACGCTTTAACAAACGTCCCGACTCAACTTTAGACTTTTTTTTTTCTTTTTTTATGCACTCAAAAGACACAAAATGAAACACAAAAACAGATTAAAACAGATTGCACTCCCCCAAACTTAAAATGAACATTGTCCCCAATGGAGAGTGAGAAAAACTTTCCTGGTAGCCAAAGTGATTAGGACTCCGCATCGGAATCCCTATCAGAATCATGCGGTGGAAGATGAGCAATAGGACCTGGTGGTGGTGGTGTCGGAAATTGGAATTGTGGGTGCGTCTGGCCATAAATTTGAGCAAGAACTCTGTTGTGCTCATTGATATATTCTTCCCTCGCAGCTCGATGACGTTGCTCAGCTACAAAAGCTACAGCTAAGCGACGATGAGCCCTTCGCAACTCTTGTACCTCACGCACTAATGCATCTGAAGGATCGTCATCATGATGAGAGCTCGTGTGACGAGAATGACCCGCCACTTTAACCGGATGTAGCACCAACATCGTGTGGATCGGGCACGAGCCTTAGGCTCAACGGGTGGAAGGACAAAATCGGGATCAAGTATATAGCCCGCACCGCCGGGTTAGGTACACCACCGCCATTCGTCATAAGAAGCAATAATTGTAGAATCAATAGGCCCTTTAGGCCGCTCCAATGGTTCATTCTTGTCCCACGTAATTTTCTCCTTTTTACACAGACCACAAATCAAGGCCGGCATTATCAATCCCCCGGACTTACAATGTCGGATGGTGTAATGAATGGATTGTGCGATAATTATTCTTTGCCGATCGAATCGATGTCGGTAATAATCGCATATAATGAGATAAGCTCGATGTTTCGTGACATCGCTGACATGCTTGGTCGGCATTAGATTGTGACATATGAAATGAAACCATGCACGTCCGTACCGACTCAACGTAGTGTGAGAGAAGGCAAAGGATCCGCCAGAGACCTTTGTTGGACGCAATTCTGTACCCGGGCGACAAAGAGCATGACAAATCATCTCTAAATCCGGTGGCTGAGAAATGAATTCGGTATAAGGTGAGTGATCCACCTCAGGTAATCCATAATACTCTCGTATTTCTCGATGGATCAATATACACGAATAGTCACCACGCACATAAATCTCGTTAGGGTTATCGAAAGTGTGACATTCGCATTTGCAAAGAATTCTCGAACCACGATTGGTGCATACGGTCCGGGTTGAGCACATAATTTTTTCCATCGCCTTTGGTTTATCATTTGTGCAAGATTACCATCACTCGAACTCGGTTGCAACCCCCGCTCCGCGGTTATGCTCTTTGTGCCCAATTTATCATAAAAAAGATTTTGTGCCTCTAAGCTTGTGAAACGGCTAGTATCATATTCCTCGGAGGTACTCGCTTTGCTTTTGCCTTTGCTTTTGCTTGTTTTATTTGACTTTCCCATTTAATTGATTGTATAATATCCTGGAAGAGTAAATAACCAAAACAACACGTAGAAACAAGCCATATGGATTAGGAGGTAGGAATTATCGCAATATCCCAAAATATGCATCCGTGTCATCAATTAATGATCAAATTGTATTTGAATAACAATGAAGACAAGAATGAAATGCATAGGTGTAAGATTTTTCATTGGAGCATTTTGACAAACACCTTGTGAGCATAGTGATGACAAGAGATTAACACCAAATTCATAGAATAATTCATGCCCAATTATCAATACCAACCTAATTCTAACATACATCAATCATATATCCCAACAATTTATCCAACAATTAAACATGAATTTCGAAATTGCAAGGAATATTGACAAGTTCTTCATATTAGGTCAATAATTGGGGAAAAGGGATGTACAAATTAAACCACCTTACCTAGATGATAGAGAGGATGAAAATGAGGATTAAGATGCTTAAGTGCTCCCTTGAGTGGTGCAAGATTGAGGGTTGTGCGTGCTTATGTATAGAGAAAATGGAAGAGGATGAGGGGATGTGTTTTATTGAGAAAGAAGTGAAAGGATGAATTCACGTTCAAAGACTTAAAGACCCAAAACCTTGGGCGGTCTCGTGTGCAATGCTAAGATCTCATGGCTGCCTCCACGTTGCACTTTGCGTCTTTGCCGGTTTTTTACTCGTGACTGGCGACCAATCCCGCGCCGCAACGCTAACCCCATTTTTTTTTTATTTTTATATAAATAAAAACAAATTAAAACCACACAAAATTTGATTCACATAAATACACAAAAAAATCACACCAAATCCAAATAAATAAAAATAAGCCAAAATTAAAGAAAATAAAATCACAATAAAATGCAATCACACAAAAATCACTTGGGTTGCCTCCCAAGAAGCGCTAAATTTATAGTCGTTAGCCGGACTTGACTACTCGGCTCAAGAAATGTCATCACCAAGTGGAAGATTTAGAACCTTCCTTGCTTCATTTCCAAAATAATGTTTCAATCGTTGTCCGTTCACTTGGAATGAATTCCCATCGTTTCCTCTCAACTCGATTGCACCATAGGAAACACCCGTTCCACCACAAATGGTCCTGACCATCGTGATTTGAGTTTACTCCGGAAAGAGTTTCAATCGAGAATTGAACAATAATACTTGTTGGCCTAGGCAAGAATTCACGTTGCAAAATCATTTGATCATGCCATTTTTTCGTTTTTTCTTTATACATTTTGGCATTTTCATATGATTCTTGACGAAATTCTTCCATTTCGTTTAATTGGAGTAATCGGTTTTCACCGCCTCTTTCAAGTTAAAATTCAATTTCTTAATTGCCCAATAAGCTCGATGCTCAAGTTCAACCGGAAATGGCACGCTTTACCAAACACCAATCGATATGGTGACATACCAATGGGTGTTTTATAAGCCGTGCGATAAGCCCACAAAGCATCATCGAGCTTTTGTGCCCAATCCTTTCGATTAAAACTCACCGTTTTTTCAAGAATTTGTTTCACTTCACGATTGGAAATTTCAGCTTGACCATTAGATTGAGGATGGTAACCAAGCGCAATCTTATGACGCACACCAAATTTAGCAAGAAGGTTATTAAATAATTTATTACAAAAATGCGTACCTTCATCACTTACAATAGCTCGAGGAGTACCGAACCGAGTGAAAATATGCTTGTGCAAGAATTTGAGTACTACCTTAGCATCATTCGTTGGTGTAGCAATCGCCTCAACCCACTTGGAGACGTAATCAACCGCAAGCAAAATGTACAAATTTCCATAAGACACGGGAAATGGCCCCATAAAGTCAATACCCCATATATCAAACAACTCCACCTCCATTATGTTTGTCAAAGGAAGCTCATGACGCCGTGAAATATTACCGACCCTTTGGCATCGATCACAAGTTTTCACAAAGGCATAACAATCCTTGAATAATGTTGGCCAATAAAAACCAGATTGTAATACCTTTGCAGCTGTTCGGGTTGGCCCGAAATGTCCCCCATAAGATGATGAATGACAATGTTGAAGAATCTCTCCAATTTCTTCCTTAGGAACACAACGGCGAATGATAGAATCCGCGCATCTCTTGAACAGTAACGGATCATCCCACAAATAAGACTTAACATCATGTAAGAATTTTTTCTTTTGGTGTGAAGTCAAGTCCGGTGGCAAAACTCCTCCCGCCAGGTAATTAACAAAATCTGCGTACCAAGGTAATGATGTCTCGGCACACATAATTTGTTCATCAGGAAATGATTCTTTTATTGGACTCTCAATCACCTCGTAAGTTGTTCAAGACGGGATAGATGATCGGCAACCCCATTCTCGCTTCCTTTTTATCTCGAATCTCAATATCAAATTCTTGCAAGAGCAAAATCCATCGAATTAATCGAGGTTTTGCATCCTTTTTGGAGAAAAGATATCGGATTGCCGCATGATCCGTGTAAACAATCACCTTTGTACCCACCAAGTATGCTCGGAATTTATCAAATGCAAAAACTACCGCCAACATCTCTTTTTCTGTGGTGGTGTAGTTTTGTTGGGCGTTGTCCATGGTCCTACTTGCGTAGTAAATAGCTTTAAAAATTTTGTCTCGCCTTTGACCGAGAACGGCACCCACTGCATAATCACTTGCATCGCACATGAGCTCAAATGGTTGAGTCCAATCCTAAGCACTATCATGATCGGAGCTAAATGAGTGCCTTTTTTATCCTGCTCAAATGCCTGCAAACACAACTCATCAAAGCAAAAGATAGCATATTTTTCAAGGAGATTACAAAGTGGTTTAACAATTTTTGAAAAATCTTTTATGAATCTCCTATAAAATCCTGCATGCCCTAAAAAGCTTCTTATGCCTTTCACATTTGAAGGTGGGGGTAGCTTTTCAATAGCCACAACCTTCGCCCTGTCAACTTCCAAACCTGTACAAGAAATACGATGTCCAAGTACAATCCCTTCTTTGACCATAAAGTGACATTTTTCCCAATTGAGCACAAGATTAGTTTCCTCACAACGTTGAAAACCATAGATAAGTTATGCAAACAATGGTCAAAAGAAGTACCAAAAACAGAAAAATCGTCCATCAAAATTTCCATGATTTCCTCAACCATACCATGAAAGATCGCCATCATACACCTCCGAAAAGTATCGGTGCATTACATAATCCAAATGGCATCCTGCGAAATGCAAAAGTACCATATGGACATGTAAAAGTAGTCTTTTCTTGATCTTCGGGGCAATGGCGATTTGATTGTATCCTGAATAGCCATCAAGAAAACAATAATATTCGTAACTCCGCCAACCTTGTCCAACATTTGATCAATAAAGGGGAGGGAAAATGATCCTTACGAGTAGCTTTATTCAATTTTCTATAGTCAATACATACTCGCCATCCTCACAGATTTCGTGTAGAAATTAATTCATTGTTATCATTTTTCACCATCACATACCTCCCCTTTTTAGGGACAACCCTTAGGACTCACCCATGAACTATCGAAATGGCATAAATTATACCTGCTTTAGCCACTTTAAAACCTCATTTCTCACGACTTCTTTCATTGCGGGATTAAGTCGTCTTTGATGTTCAATAGATGGTTTATAAGATTCTTCCATTAAAATTTTGTGCATTACAATGGAAGGACTTATACCTTTCAAATCGAAATATACCAACCTAGGGCGACTTATGTTCACGAAGCACTCGCAACAACTTATCCAATTCGGATGAAGATAATGAAGCGAAAACAATTACCGGGTAAGTTTTATCTTTTCCCAAAAATGCATATTGAAGATGTTAGGAAGTTCCTTTAGTTCTAAAGTACCTTTCGGAATATTTTCAATATTGACATTTTCTAATGCTTCCTTTTGTTTTTCTTTTACAATTTCTTTAGCCTCAAGGAAAGAATAAACTCAAGCAAATCAATATCATCACTATCTTCCTCATCACATTTCATTATTGAATTAATCAAACAATGTTCTAACGGATCTTTTAAATCTTGTTTTATAACTTCCGCTTGATCACATTGTTCGATTTTATCAATAAAATGACATGTGTGAGGTTCCTCTTGAAATTTCATTGCTTTATAAATGTTAAATAGTACCTCATCATCATTTACCCGTAATGTTAACTCTCCTCGTTGCACGCCAATTAAAGCTCGTCCCGCTGCTAGAAAAGGTCTCCCAAGAATCAATGGCATTTCATGATCTTCCTCCATATCCAACACCACAAAGTCCGCGAAATATGAATTTATCCACTTTGATCAACACATCTTCAATCACTCCTCTTGGGTAAGTGAGTGATCTATCGACTAATTGCAATGTGATGGTGGATGGCGTTATTTCTCCAAGGCCAAGTTTCCGAAAATGCATAAACGGCATAAGATTAATGCTAGCACCTAAATCACAAAGAGCTTTATTAAAATAAGAATCACCAATAGTGCAAGGGATAGTGAAACTCCCCGGATCTCTTAATTTTGTGGTAGCTTTCTTTGCAAAATGGCGCTACACTCTTCCGTGAGATTGACCGTCTCATATGCTTCCAACCTTCTCTTTCGACATCACATCCTTCATGAATTTTGCATAGTTTGGCATTTGCTCGAGTGCATCGGCAAAAGGGATGTTGATGTGAATTTTCTTGAATATTTCCAAAAACTTGGAAAATTGAGCGTCCAACTTTTCTTCCTCGAATCTCGTGGAAAATGAAGAGCATTTGGTAACACATTATCGAATGAAGTTGGTTTTACCTCAATTTTTGCCTTTTCTCGATTGCTTATCAATGCCCTCTTCATTTTGGAGTGTTTCGAGCTTGCTTCTCGTTCTTTGGTGGCATGAGCAGCATCTTTGGTTCATCATATTCCGTCCCCACTTCTCAACTTAATGGCCTTGCAATGTTCCCGGGTTCACCTCGGTGTTACTTGGAAACGTATCAACTTTCTCATTTGTGAATTAATAGCCGTGGCCAATTGACCCACATGTGTCCCCAAAGATTTAAGATGACTTTCAATTGTTGTCACCCTTGAACCCAGTTTTCTATGTTAGAATCGGCTTTGTTCATCCTTGCTCTTGATTCTACAAGGAATGAACTAAGTAATTCCTCCAAAGATGGCTTTTGTTCTCCCACATGTGTGCTCGTACTTGCTTGATTCTCGATATCCCTGGAGGTGGTTGCAACACATTTCTCGTATTGCTTTATACGAGAAGTTTTCATGATTGCGAAGTCCCTGATGATAGTGTGTCGGCAATTGATTCCCTCTATTGTTGAAACCCCGATTATTCACATAATTCGCTTGTTCCGTATCGGGATTCACAATTTCTTGACTTATCTCCATGACGGCCTCGATTGTTGTTTTCCACCCGACTTAGTGTAGCAATTTGCTTTGACAAGGCGGAAATTTGAGAGGCCAATACGGACATAGTATCAAGTTCAAGAACACCGCAACTTTTCTTGGCGTAGATCTTTCGTGGCGACCATTGATAACTATTGGCGCCATCTCTTCGAGTAAAAGCATGGCTTCACTTGGAGTTTTAGCCATCAATGTACCTCCCCCGCCGCAAAGATCTATAATAGTTCTTGAATGCCCATTCATACCATTGTAGAAATATTGAACCTTTTGCCAATCTGCGTGCACTGTGTTGTGGACACCTCCTCAATAATTCTTTGAATCGCTCCCAAGCTTCGTAGAGTGGCTCAAAGTCGAGTTGATGAAATTGAGCAATCTCACTTTTCGCCTGAAGTGTCTTACTAGGTGGAAAGAATTTTGCCATGAATTTTTCAAAGAGATCATTCCAACTAGTGATACTTCCAGTGGAAAGGTTTGAAGCATCATTGTCTAGCTTTATCACGAAGTGAAAACGGAAATAACCTCAACCGAATAGCTTCATCGGAACCCCATTCATTTTGATAGTGTCACATATCTCAAGAAAAATAGCCAAATGAGCATTCGGGTCGTCTACGGCACTACCCCCAAACTGATTTTGTTGCACCATGTTTATTAAGGCCGGCTTCAATTCAAAATTGTTCGCATTGATAGGTTGGCGAACAATACCCGAATAGTTTTGATTTGTGGTTGGTCGAAAATAATCCCGAATGGCCCTTTCCGGTGGTGCAACAATAGGTATGCGGTCTTCATCATCACCGATTCCCCCGCCATTTTTGTGAACTCGATTCTTCGTGCGGCTCTAATCTTTCGAAGCGTTCTTTCAATTTCTGGATCAAATAAGATTAAATTAGCACTTTTATTTTTTCGCATCAACAAGAAAACACAAAAATGACAATGACCCTATTGTAACAAAAGAAACCAATCTAAATTAAAGTAAAACTACTAAGTAATAATATTAGCGCAAATAAGATGAATTATTCCCCGGCAACGGCGCCAAAAACTTGTTAGATGATTTTTCTAACCGCAAGTCTAGGTGTCAAGTTTTAATATAGAGTAGTAAGGTTGTCGAATCCACAGGAATAATTATCGAATTATTGCTAAGTACTATAATATAGTAGTCTAACTTTATTTAGAAATTTAATAATTGATGGAGTTGATTATACTAAAAATACTAAAAATAAATTAAGACTATGAAAATATCAATGAATTTATCCAAATGATTAAATGAATTCTAGAGGTATGATTAATCTAGTTATCCCTTATGTTGTCAATATGGTTTATCAATCATCAATTACCAATTTATAAGTCAAGATTTCTACAATAATCATTCCCTCTCTCAAGTGCCAAATGATTTTAGATTCAATTGGGAAATCAATATCTCTATAAAAATCACCAATTAAAATCTCAATAAAAACTATGAATCTTGATAAATAACTTCAAAGGATTCATAAATCTCTCAATTCTATGAAATCCTGGTTATGCTATTCAAAGGTCATGTATTCAATTACCTCTCTCAAGTGTCAAATCAAATACACCAAACAATCTAAATTATTGATCAAGTAATTTAGAAGCAATAGATCCAAATAGCACAAATAAATTGATAGATCTAGATTGACAAACCACAATTTCAAAACATAAGTTCAAACAATGATTACATCATCCCTCTAGAATTATAGAGTTTAGCTCATGATTGAAGAAAATGAATCCATAGGAATACAACAATACATCTTACAAGATATGAAGAAAACAACAAAACAAGAATAAGAATTGGAGAATCTTCTCTATTTCTAGATGGTAGAATCCTTCAATCTTCTTCTCCAAGCCTTTCCCAAGATATTCCAAGCCTTCTCTATTGTCTTCTAGTTGTTTTGTTGGCGCCCAAGGGTCCAAGATCCCTAATTTCACGCCCCAAGACCTCTATTTATACTCCCACAAAATTCCAAGAAAAAGGAATAAGTTACATTGTAATTTCCGCCCGTAGCGCTATGCTGGGCGCTGACAAAGACGGCACAAGGGCGCCTGCCTCAAATATCCGCCCGCGGCTGCAGAAAGACTAAAGATGGGCGTTGCAGCGCGCCATTTCGCACCATCTAGCGCTGCGGCGCTAATGACGGAAGCTTTGCTACTTAAAAAAGCGCACGCTGCCCGATTTTTCACCCCGCTACGACTCAAGCCCAAAAATGCGATTTTCCTCTTTTCCTCTTCTTCAAATGCGATTTCTTCCACCCAAACACGTTTTTTTTGCTGTTTCATCAATTTCGGCATCCAAGACCTATCTCGACTCTCAAACGATAACTAATGACACAAACTCGACTCAAACGACGCTAAAACACTTGAAAACCCCGCAAAATCCTAGTCTAGAATACTCAATACATTGGTATAAAAACCAACTTAACAATTCTCTTTGGCGATATCGTGATGAAATTGAGATATATGATCTCTATGTGATGATATGGAAATGGAATTGAGATATGTGATCTCCACTCGATGTTATTGATATGGAAATGAGATACGCGATCTCTACCGATGCTACGATGAAATATGTGATTACGTAAAATGCATTCATCGAGATTAATGGATTCTGTTATGGTCGCTAATGATCTTAAATCATGTGTTAAAGAATTACAAATATCCGAAATTTTGGATTACGAGTACCGTACGGCCACCCCGAGTTCACTAAACTCTACGTGAATTAAGAATTATAGAATGTCATGGACATCTTCGTGATCACGATTTATTTTTGGTATTAGTTGGCCCATAACAGCAAAAGAATATGATCAAGGATGTGCATTTATGTGTTTATGAATATTATGAACAAAGAGTGTGAAGAGGTAGTAATGATGTGCTTGTGTGATGTTAAATAACTTATTATTGGATTATACTTGCTGAGCTTGCAACTCACCAAATGCAATGTTGCCAATTTTTAGTTGTTGTAGATAAAAGTTGATCCGTGGGGTGTGATGGAAGTTTGAAGCATGGATCAAAGATCGGCAGGCTGGATTCCCGTCTTTCTCCCTCAGCTCATCATTTGCATTTCATATAGGGAGTCTATTTTGATCTGTATGTATATAAAAGGGCACGGTCGTTAATGTCCTATAATATGGATAAATGTGCATGTGTGAATAAGTGGTGTTAAATCTTTTTAAGTGAATGCTTCCGCTTGTGAAAAAGGGTTACAAATCATGATTAACATGTTAATATCTTGTGCAATGCAGCCGTGCTGCTTATGAACTACCATTTTATGCTATAAAAATACGTGTTACAAAGGTAAGGGTGTTACAGGAATCTCGAAATAATGTAAGCATTTTGTTCTCTAGCTCTTCCTTTATTCATTTCAGTATCGTATTTAGTTTGAGGTTGGGTGTAGAATAGATTTGAAAACCATAGACATGAAAACAAACCAGTTCAAAATAAGCTCGAACAACAACCTGCAAATGTAACTCGACATCTGACTCGATGTCGAGTTACACCTGACTCGAGTTACAATTGACTCGATTTCGAGTTACATGTAACTTGACATCAAGTTAGATGTCGAGTTACATATTTTTGAGTTACATGTTCAGATTTGAATTTTGTTTTATTGTCTGTTGTTGTTGGTTTCAGATGGATGATGATAAAGTGATAATTGTCTATAGTTGTTTTTGGGATGGTAGTTTCTATAGGAATGGTGAGAAGTACTCATTTTTACGTCGTTGTGGACAATATCATATAGTGAGTTTGTGGATATTGTTCATAACGTTGTAAATGGTGATCGGCGTTTAAGTGAATACAAATTATACTATTTAATCCCAACTGGGGGTGGTTCTGAGGTTAAGTCTTTGATTATGTGTGAATGGGATCTTCGACGAGTATCAAAGATCCCCGAATATTTGCGACCTTGCAACCAAAATATCATGGGATGGTGGGAATTCGTACACGGAAATAGCAATATTCCACATGGTTTTATGAACCTCATGGCTGCTCAATCGTATTCATATGGTATCGGCAAAATAATTCATGCCCTTAAATTCATATAATTCTCACTACGACATGAATTATATACATGGTCCACCACAGTGTATGCCAACCTATATGCAACATGATGCGACCAATAATTGTCCAAGTAAATCTAGGACCTTGGAGCCTCAACCAATGTATGTGCAACATGTAGTGTCCGATAATTGTCCAAGTAAATCTCTATCTTGGAGCATCAACCGAGTATCAATAGTATTGATCATGTGGATTGTGATGATGATGATGATGGTGGTGGTGGTGGTGGTGGTGGTGGATTTAATGATAATTTTGGGCGGTATGATGATGTTGGGAGGTATGATGATTTCGGGGGCGGTGGTCATTATGATGACCAAGATGACCAGGATTTTGTTGGTGATCAACATAACCAACAAGATGAACAATTTGTTCCCGATGACCGTGAAGGGAATGATGGTGACACATCCGGGAAGAAGATGACGATCCGCAGTATGACGCGTTGACAATGAATAGTCCATCAATTGATTTATGATCACTTTGGATGGGAAAAAGATGACTATTTTGTTCTCAATGACCGTGACAGAATGATGTGAACAATGATATGATAATAGGAGATAATGACGAGCATGTTCTTCGAATAGACGATTTCCAATCCATAAGGTACCTCCTGTTGATGCCAACGGTAGATAATGAGAACATTGATCATACGGACCTCTCAACGGTTAGGTCTAAATATGCTTGGATGGCTCCTGAACGCCTTATCGATTCCGACCCCGATTCAATCCCACAAGAACCACCTAACATTGAGCGTGACTTATTCAAAGGTGCAGTGCTTGAAAGCAAGGAAGAAATGGTAACAAAGTTGGGCTTCTACCATCTGCACCATCGTGTGGAGTATAGGTTATGAGGTTGTTGGCAAACATAAATGATGCACCTTCTTACTTCGTGCAAATGCTATCCAAGGAGGAAGTTTGAAGGTGACTAAATTCGACGACCTCATATATGTGAAGCCAACTTAAGTAGACATGCTCCTCGACAATTGCCTTCGAAGATTATTGGAACCCTGTTTGCGCCAAAACTACTAAAGGAGCCTAGGGATATTATTGCTGATTTGTCTGCTGAACATGGGATAGACATTTTGTACAACAAAGCACTAAAATCACAGCATCGTGCTTACAACTACATACACGGTGTCCACTTACAGTCTTGGGGGATTTTGCCTACATTCTTGTACATGTTGAAAAAAGAGAACCCCAGGTACAATTAAGCGCTACACGAGACCGATGATGATGATAGATTCAAGATATTTATATTACTTTACATGCGTCAATTAAAGGATTCAAAACAGTGTTGTAGACCTGTTATTGTTGTTGATGGCACACACCTAAAGGGCAAGTTTAAAGGTGTGTTGTTTGTTGCGGTTACGAAAGACGGCAATGAACAAGTGTTTCCACTAGCATTTGGTGTGGCTGATAAGGAGAAGGACGAATCATGAGAATGGTTTATGAAGCAATTACGCAATACGTATGGATGCCCTAAAATATGCTCATTGTATTCGATCGTCACAAAAGTATTAAGAATGCGATTGGCATTGTATTTTTCTGACGTTGTGCATGGTATATGCACATATCACTTGAGGCAAAATATCGAAATTATCGAGGTTAAGTGGTGACCTTATACCAAAAGGTCGCGTACACTTATTCTCCTGAAAGATTCAAGAAGATAATGGCCCCGATTCAAAATGCAAACGAAAAGGCCTACGAGGAGTTGGTTAGGACTGAACGAAAAGGTGGGCACGTGCACGTTGTCCAGGGCTAGACGTTATGGGTTTATGACATCGAATTCAGAGAGGTTCTTAATGCTAGACTTGTCCGGTCGAGAAATTGCCCATTTGTTCGTTGCTTGATTCTATTCGAAACCTCATTCAGAGTGGTTCCACGAGCATCAAATTGCGGCCCAAAACATGAACAATGAAGTCACCACGATACAACTAAGAGATTGGCGTACAGCGGTCGGCCGATAAGATACACGTGTCACCCGTTAGTAGCCTAATTTATTCTATGAAGGATGGGGTGAGTTCTTTTGTTGTTGATTTGGCAAAGAGAACGTGTACTTGCCGAGTGTTTCAACTTGATCAATTGTCGTGTCCACATGCGATTAAAGCAATCGGTATATTTAATTTTTTTATACTAAATTACTAATTATTTCACGATATCGATATCCTTATATAAAATTTTTGCTATTTATTTCAAGAAGGGCAAAACAATCAGTCTCATCATTATGTGCACAACTACTATAAAACAAAATAATCAGCGGAAACTTTACTCTCCAATCGTCATGCCCATTGAACACCCTAAAGACTGGAATGTGCCGGAAATGATACGACTTTTGATTGTCAAGGCACCTCTAAATCCTCGACAAGCTGGACGACCGAGGACTCGACGGATTCCGCCTAGTGTCCTGACAAATAGTAGAAGCAATTGAAGTACTATTAACATCATTTCCACTTCAACTTAAGTTTCAAATTCAATAGAAGATAACATGCATAACATATACATACCCCTGTACATATAGTCGATGTCCTCAACGGTATCTGTCACTTCTATGCTCCATGAGTCCCGTGGCTAGCTAGTGCGTAGAGATGGATCATCTGTATCCGGCTCTGAATCGTGGTGCTTGTGACTCGGCTCTGCATGCTGATGCTCATGCAATACTCGACGTAGCAAATCAGGCAGCCGACGATCCAAGTACAACTCAATCTCATCTCGTACAGAAGCCATCATGATCTCTATATGATGAACCAAATCGTCAATCACCCAACCTACAAACCGTCTCCACCATCTATATGAATACCCGAGTAGAATGGCTCGCAGTGGGGTCGGAAAGAAAAGTCGGTCTCGCAGGTCGCGGTGCACTGGTCTGTGATGAGGGGCGAGTAACCCCCGCTGGAGATCCGGCTGGAGGTGGAGGTGGAGGTGGATGTTGATGGGTCGAGTGTCTAGGGGAAAACCCATCGTAAGGAGGAGGGAGAGACGTAGGGATGGCAACGGGGCGGGTTTGTGACGGGTTTGATCAAATCCGGGACCCGTCCCGCCAAAGGAAAACTAGACCCGAGACCCACCCCGCCCCGCCTCAGACCTGGGACCCGGCGGGTCCAAACCGTTGGACACGCCATCTCAAAAATTTAATTCATTGCACTGGTGTCTGGTAGTAAGATTCAAGTTGGAGTCCCGCCATCTCAAGTTAATCCATGGCACTGGTGTCTGGTAGTAAGATTCAATAAATTTTCATATTAAGCAATTTCGTTGAATCTAAACAAAAACTAATTCATAAATTGGAGTTGAAGGCACTAGGCAGTGGGCTGGTGGTTTGAGTTGCTGCAGGTGTTGAAGAACAATGATAGATAAATCTTGCAAAACATGATTCATGGTTTCTAAGAGATGTTCTATACTCCAACCAAATATACAAACTTTGAGCAAGTTCTCAAAACCTTAGCATTAATTAGTAAAAACTTTATTAAATGCTAAAAACCTCATATATATATATATATTTATAATATTAACAAATATAACAGGGCGGTCCGGGCGGGTTTAGTTGGACTCGTTACCCATTCCTGGACTCATGCGGGTTAAAAAAATTAAATCCGTTACCTTGGACCCGACCCGACGGCGGGTTTATTGCGGGTCCGGGTTTGAACTCGGCCCATTGCCATCCCTAGGGAGACGGGGGTGGAGGCCGGGTATGGATCCTCTTCCGAGAAGGGCGACTCGACGTGCGGACGATCATATATCCTTAGCCTCACTATCATAATCATCATGATCTATACGTGCGGTGGGACCGGGTCATCTCGCTCTTTGACGCTGACGCGAGAAGTCCTCGATCGGGTAGTACGCCCTGGCTCCCGAGAACAATCCTCCTAACAACAACGCCCCGGTTAAGTTAAGGGCAACCCGAGATGGGAAATGATCCATATAGACTTACATCAATCCATGCGACATGTCCATATCGATCCCTTGCATGTAAGAGAGTCGTAACTCCACCTCGGTGGTACAATGGGTGCGCATATCATCTCCGAAACAAACAGAAAACTTTAGCATATCATCAATACCACTATTACACATATGATTTCGTAAAAAATGAAAATTACCTTGGGGTCACAAATAACGCCACCGCACTAAAGGTTCTCTTGGGGCATCTAAACCGTCTACCCCTAGGATAGCCATCCACCCGCAGGTCCGGGCAAGGTCCCAACCAAATGAAGGAATAGCCTCAAATGCCCATAGTTGTATCAAACAAAAAAAGCAATGAACCCGATTAGAATATGAAATGCTCATGTAAAACGTTATACGCGTTTAAATTATATATACCGTATAGGATAGAAGTAGGCATATATGTGGAATCGATCGGTCTCGCAGATCCTCGGGGCTCGGATCCCAAAATGAAGATAATGGAGCGGACGCCCATACACGTAGTAGCCCCATGGGAATGCCCTAAATCCGGGCATCCTCAACCAAAGTCCACAACCATAATGGGACGGTACCCCAAGGATCGAGAGCGAACAGATACTTTGTGACAAACAAGATATACACCATCTTCGGATTATCCTCCTGTCGCTCCCGAAACGACCCGACAAAATGCGGCAATATCTTCGTCGGTATCAAGGATCCCCATCGAAATACGACGGTATACTCCTTCCTCACGAGGGATATGTCTTTGAGGAGCATGGGTCAATCGCCGATTGGCCAAAGTGTAGCCCCGTAACCATCGCAAACTCTCGTCGCCCAAATCGAGGTTCCGCCACCAACGCGGAACCATAAGTCGCCCGTCTTAGATCCTCCACCAAGACTGTCTACCTAGCAATCGGAGCATACCCTTCGAGGTCATGTATGCATCCGAGTCGAAGTCCGAACGCCCCAACGGCCCATTCCTAAACTCATCTAAATTGCCCGACTCACCAACTCCTTCTTGATATCCCCTATCAAGTGGCACTTGTTATACACATTCGCTTTTCTGTCCAGTTAATGCGAGAACTCCATTTCCATTGCGACTCACAAAAACAAAAACACAAACATTGAGTTAAGTTGCTTGATGTCAAGTAACTCAAATCGAGTTACATGTAACTCGCAATCTAAAAGATGTAAGTCCAAGCGACTACGATAATCTAGAGGGGGTGAATAGATTATCTCCATCTTTTCGATTTTACCCTCTTTTTCGAACCGAATGCTCAAAGACAATAATAAAGGTGTGGAATGTAAACAACATACGTCGATTTATAGAGGTTCAACCCACCTAGGGCCTAATCCTCTACCACCCCAAAGATATCCGGGATGGATTTCAAAAAGAAAAAGATTTTATTAATTTACCAAAAATTAATACAACACCAACTTACAACAACACCTTGAAGAGCACCACACTCTTCTTCAACACCACCTTTGAGATTACCACAATCTCACTTGAAGATTACCACAATCTCCAACGGCACCTTGTGAAGATTACCACAATCTTCAACCTTGAAGAATACCAAATTCTACAACACCTCAACAAGAAGATTACCACAATCTTCTTACACTTAACACCTAGATCACCCAAGTATGTTCTTACCACAAGAACACTCACAAGGATATCTTGTGTTGAATGATTACCCAAATTCAAGATTACAACTCGATAATTGATAATACAATAGAGTGCAAGTGTAATCAAGAAAAGTCTAGACCTCAAGAATGTGAAAGTGAATAGCTAGGCAAATTACAACAAGAAATAAGACAATGTAAGAACAAGTGTATTCTTGAGTGTATCTTGTTGTGTTGTAGTTTTTTTTTTTTATATGTTGCTTCAATTCTTCCTCTATTTATAAAAGATGTCTTGTACATGATAGGCTTCTCTTGGGGACATGAATTCGTAAAAATACCAAGACAATTGAAGAAAAGAGTCACATTAGAAATCAACTCCATGATTTAAGGAAATGTTGTCTGTTGTCAAACGATCATAATTTTCTTTGTCAAAAAACATAGGGCGACCGTCGCGCACAAATAGAAGTTTGAAACATAACACAACAATTTTACATAGGGCGACCGGTCCAGGGTCTTCGACCGGTCGACCCCTACAGGACCGGTCCCCCTCAAGCAAAAACCAAGACAGGGAAGTTACGAACTCAAATGAACTCCTAGGTACCGGTCGATGGGGGCGGCACCGACCTGCGATATTCACTTGATCTCATTTTTCTGTTCCAATGTACTCCTCGTGTGCGGGTTGCCCCTATAGACGACCGGTTGGCCTCAAAACCAAAGTGTTGTCCAATTTTATATCGAAAATAACCTCCAAAAAATACTCCGAAAAATAGTAAAAACATTTTAGACCGATCGGAAGTATTAGGACAACATTTCAAACATTGTTTGAAGGTAAAAATCCATTGACATAAAATCATTAAATGTGTTGTCCAATTTTGTCGAAAATAAACTTTGAATAAATACTCCGGAAAATATTAAAAATATTTTAAATCATTTAGGAGTATTTGGACAACCTTTAAAAACATTGTTTTGGTGTAAAAACAAAATTATCAAAATCATGATAAAACCATTTATCAAACAATCTCCCCTTTTTGATGATTACAAACCAAAACAATTTTAACGAGGTCGATTTTGAAAACAAAACAATTTTACCGGTTAAAAGAACTATCCGTTATGAGCAACAACATTCCACGCAATATAAACACAAGGATGGGAGTAGAGATATTCAAACACATATAGCAAATGCTCCCCTATCAACATGCACAACAAGAGTAATATAGAAGCAACTTCAACATAAGCTAAAATCTTAGCTTTTCGATATAGAGCTTAAGTATCAAAACTTAAAAGCTCCCGTGTCAAAGAGACATCATTAGAACCGTATATAAGTCCATACTACAACCAATGGACCACAATTCATACATTACCATAATGCACCAAGTGGACTAGATATGATCCACAACTAATGGCTTTATGAAGCCATATCTTATAGCTTCTTTTCGTTAAGCTTATCTTAGCTTCTTTGAGCTAAAGAGCTTATAACCTGTTTCTCCCCCTTTGGAATCATCAAAAGAATGTTAGCACAATAAATACATCATATATTCATATCAAAGTGCGCAACTAAACCGATGTATCGAGCTATTTGAACATTGAAGCTTATAAACCAAATAGGAGGGAAACGTCGAACCAAACAACTTGTAGAAGGTTACGAAAACTCATGAGATTTGCAAAACATGATCTCTATAAAAATATAAGTCATTTGAAAACGAGAGAATCATGTAGGTGATTAATTTTTCATTGAAACGTTTTATCGAACACTTGGCGGCCAAAAATTGAGAAAGATATATATAGCCCTTGTAAATGAAATCAAGCCAAGTTTTTCATCACCAAATGCAATTTAACAAATGTCAATCATCAACAATCAATAAGCTCATCACAAAAATATATGAATTGCATCAAGAAAAATACATATAAGCCACAAACTCGAGGTTCAACCCATTGAGCAAAAGAGAGTGACATTCTTACCATTCGATTGGTAAAGATGAGCAATGATGATGATAATCGAGCTAGACAATCCCCAAAATATATAATTGTTAGGAAATTTATTGTTTAGATTTTGATGAATGCCATGTAAAACTTAGAATAGGAAGTTGGCACCCCATTTTTGTTGTAAAATGTATTGTAATAAATAGGGCTGGTCAAGTGAGTTAAGTCGGCTATGCCCAAACATGCAAGAAGACAACTGGTGACTAGAAGGAAGACTCATTGCAAGACAGTAGAGTATGGCAAAGAAGAGTAGACGGAACTCTATCAAGAAGAAGCGAGATGCGGTGAGTGGAGTATCACCAAATCAACTCAAGAAAAGCCAAGTCTCAAGTTGAAGTGACGGAAGAGTCATCCAATGATTGGAAGGCGACTCTAAGTCACCTGGGAAAGCAAGGAAATGCGGTCAAGTCGAGATAATCAAAAGATCCGTTGCACAGAAATCAAGAGAATTACTTAAACAAGTAATATCTCCATACTACCTTTCTCGAGTGCTCGGTCCCGAGAAGCGTGCAAAAGGAATAAACCAATGGGAAGCACTAGACCGTGTCGAACTCACGAAAAGGTGAAGAACAATTCATACGAGGAAATGGCAATTCCAAGAATCGCAACAAGACAAGCCAACGATCGCAAGTGACTTTCAAAAATAAGCCTATCTCTTCAACGGGCGATTTTTGAAAGATCACTATAAAAGGCCGAGAAATAACTTTGAGAATGAGGAGAGACGAACCACAAACGTTCAAGCAATTATTAGAACGTAAACCTGAAATATTCTCAATCCTCAAGCCTACACTACGAAGAACATCAATCCAACACTCACCGTGAAGGAAAGATAACTTCAATCGGTTGAAGAGGAAAATACGAAAATCAAGGGGTCTACATTCCACGAAGGATTGTAGAAAGGTTCAAGGTCGAACCAAGTCTTGAGCTTTTGGAGGGCTTCGTGATCAAATCCAAAGAGCATGAGCAAGTGAGTGTAGTAGCAAGGCAAAATGCCCTGTGAAGAAGCCGAGTCGTCAGAAGCCACCGAGTGATCAAGGCGTCTCCGATCGAGTCCCAAAGGATCAAGTCACCGTGTGATCAAGACTTGTATCACGGACTATTACCACTTTGTATACTAATCAATACCTAGTGGATTCCTCCAGAGTTGGAGAAGAGAGGAGTAGAAGAATTACCCCATCTTCGAACCTCTATAAAAATCTTATTGTGTCATTTACATTTCAAAGACTTTAATTCTTGCATCATATTTGTTTATTTCTGTGACATATTTGCTTTCCATAAGATAATCTCTAAGTACTAAATCAAGATCTAAATCTCTACTTAACCAATCTTAAGGGTGTTAAGTCTTCCAAAAAAAACAAACCACGATTGAGTTAATTTAGACTTAATAAAATGAGTTATTCCATCAATGCACTCGATTGAGTTTGTTGAAAGACTAACTCTCTTGATCAACTAAATTGGTCATCCACCAAGGACACAAACTGTAGTATCAACTCAATTTTAAAAGGACTAAATCAAAAATTTGGTAAGGTTTATTCAACCCCCTTCTAAACCTTACACTTACACCCCTTGGGACCTACAATAATTTATGCAACAAAACCCATTTGAAGTGAATTGTGTGTGAAAATGTCAAAGGGGCGAAAATAGAGTTGAAAGGGCCAAAATGCCAAAGTATGGAAACAAAACAATTTAAACCAAAAATCTCCATGGGCGACCGGTCGAGCTGGTGGGAGACCTGCCGTCGGCCTTGCCCCAGCGCCACTGTTTTGGTTACGTTTGAAAAATCCAAGTTTGATCCAAAAATTTAACTTTTCGCTCCTAAGTTTTAAAAACGTGCAAAATGCAAACGTAGACCTCATTCAATATACATTATGTCATAATTAAGCTCGAAATGAGGTAAAATACTCGTGATAAATGAACAAATGTCCGCGAGTTAACTTTGAGACGGATTTAAACACATCTCAAGTTTTTGTTAAAACATGCAATCCCAAAAATATCGAATCTCAATATGTTTAGTTCGATTATGATTTAACCATATTTTGAAAAATAAAATTTACACCGGACTTGTTATCCCGAAAAATAATAACGTTTTAAAACTTTGAATGAACAAGTCATAAGAAGTGCCTTACAAATATTTGAAAATTTCTTTTAACGACACTTTAAAGAGATTCGTTGGGATTGTTTTAAGTCGAGCATATAGACATAAGGCATATGGAATGTCGAGTCTATAGGAATAATACAAGAAAATATACCTCGAATTTGTTTGTCGGCCGATATTCCTTTCTCAACCATTGTCAATCTTTAGCCATAGAGGTTGAGATAGTTCTTCTTGCTTCAATGCTTGACTCCTTCAAGAGTTCTTTTGAAATATAACCGCTTCTTGGCATTGAGTAATTTGAATTCCAATGATCAAATTTGAGCTTCCTCATCATGATCATCTTAGGTTCACCTTGCATTGACTTGGAAAAATATCTTGCACAAATATTTATTAGTAGCACCATAAATATTATCAACATAAATTTGCACAAGTAAACAACCTTGCCCTTTTTCAAAACAAGAAGGGTAGTATCAACTTTACCTTTTGTAAAATCATTTTGCAAAAATAGCTAAGTCTATCAACCGCATGGCCTTTTATAAAAATCATTTGGCCTAAAATTTTAAACTCCGATAGACTTATATTTGAATAAAACCATTTAGAAAATTGGATTTAACATCCATTTGGTAAAGCTTGAAATTTCTTAAAACAAGAATGGGCAAGTAAAATGCAAATAGCTACTAAATGTGCTATGAGTGCAAATGTTACATCAACATTAATTAACTTCTTCTTGAAAATACCTTCGAGCTACTAACCTCGCCTTAGTTCGACCAATGTTGCCTTGGTCATCGAGTTTGTTCCGGAATACCCTTTTTGTCTTCTTCATCACTATCATCATAGGGCATGCAATTGATCTAAGGTGTTCATAATAGAACATTTATATCCAAATATTTTGAGGTAACTAATATTTGGAGTACTTCATTTCTCATCTACACAACTTAACAAACTCATTAACGGCAACGCTTATATAAGCAGGAAAAAATAGCCCAAGTGTAAAAACATGCCTCAATCATTAATCACAAAATATATTGCATAAGAGCATAGTAGAAATAGACACTATATATAGACCATGAAGCAAGAAACACATACTATGCATTTAGAAGATCATCTAGAGTCTACTTAAATCATGCAAGTTCAAATAAGCTTAAGAAAGCTACAAAAGGTCTCTTTTGAAATTTGAAAATCCGATAGCATATAGTTGAGACCTCATTTAAAAGAAGTATTTGAACAAAGCAAATATGTGCAATCAAATATCAAATAGTGCCTTTTAAAAAAATCTAAAAATCCTCTTAATGACACTTGTATGAAATACTATGAAAACAAGCACATAGGCACATGGCAATACATACATCGAGTCTATAAGAGTAAGAATAACACAAGTAAACGAATCTCGATAATTTATGCCTTTCTTGACAAATAATGACGTAAATGGCCATTTGTGAAAATATGTAAATCCTACACAATTCTTAAAACAAATCTAGCACAAATAGTAATGATAAAAGTGTAGGTTAAGAGATACAACAAGTAAGCACATGCCATAAAGATCCATAAGAGATGATAACACTCTTTTTAGTCTAAAAAAATGCACAAGAGTTTTAAAAACATCATATAAGGTCTTTTTTTTAAAAATATTTTGAAAGCACAAATATATATTGAAGACCTTAAAAAAAATACTTGAAAACTTATTATGCGATTAAGACACAAATAAAAGCATGCATAATAACAAAATAAAATGCATATTTAAATAGGAGATACGAGTTACCAATTACGCCATTTCCATGGGTTGTGCCGTTCCCATTGTTGATGATATCTTCCCCTTGAGAAGTCACTTTGATGATGATGGCTTCTTCGATTACTCCATTTCCAAGGTTTGTTACCTTCCCATTGTTGATAGTCTCTTCTTCTTTGAAAATCATCTTGTTGATGATGTCTTTGCCATTTCAAGGATTGTGTTCTTCCCATTTTTGATTATATCCTCTTCTTGGAAATTGTCTTTGTTGAAAATGTTTTCTCCTTTGATCAAATGAATTGGTCATTTGATGTCTTCTTAGCGTATGAATTTTCTCCGATTATTATTTCACGGGTACCTAATAAAATATTATTTTGTGGTACCCTCAAGTGTTTGGGTCCTTTAGGATTAGCTTTGAGACTTTTAGGTCTCCAACAATAATTAGAGCTATTTCTAGCCCGACAAGTATTTACCGTATGACCCTTTTTACCGCAATAAAAACAAGTAATAATTCTAGGAGCATAATGACCAACATGCTTAGAGACTTGATTCTTTTTCATATGATTGACAACATTAAACTTATGATCAAGTTCTAGTTTTGAATTATCACAACAATCAACAATTTCATCGGTACTTTCGAGTTGGATTTAGATAAATCCTTTTTCATGCAATTAATATCCTCAACAAGAGTACTATTTTCTTTTTTTTCAAGGTTTCTAACCTTGTCAAGTGCGATGGTGTGAGCACATGATAGTGATTCGTAGGAAGTAAATAAACTATCCTTTTCATTTTTCAAAACATTGAATTCCTTTTTCAAATTTTTGTACTTAACAAGTAAATTTTGGAATTCATTTTGAAGATCGTCAAAATCATTTTGCAAATCACTATAATCATTTTGAATAACAATATCATAGGAAGTAGAGGTTTAAGACATACCTCGTTTTCTTCTTTGATGCCCATAAGACAATGTTCAACTTCTTCACACGATTGGAAGTTGTAAGAGGCTTGTTCCTTAGATTTGACATTGTATCCCTTTGAGAAGTAGATGCTTTTGTTTGACTCCTTTCATTTGCAAATACTCCATAGATGGCTTCTAATTTTCGCCATACTTCATGTGCCGATTGAATTCCTACAATATGTTCATATTCCAAATTAGTCGATGAACAATACAAAATATTGAGAGCTTTACCGTTTAAGGAGATGATTTTCTTCTCTTCATCATTTAGCTCTTTGAGGCCTTTGGAGGTGTGTGGTGTGTCTATCATCGGAATGGATTCTCCATTTATAACGGTGTTCCAAATATCAAAACCCGCAACCTTGTAAATAATATTCCGTTCTTTCTTTCCAAAATATAAAATTTTTGGAATCAAATAGTGGTGGCTTGGTGGTGGAGGTGCGCGTAAGATGAGCTTCGTTCGTAGCCGACGATCGTTCCTCTTCACTCGCGATGTGAAACGAGCTTGCCAAAGAGTTTTGCTCGATACCACTTGTAAGTCCAAGCGACTACGATAATCTAGAGGGGGTGAATAGATTATATCCATCTTTTCGATTTTACCCTCTTTTTCGAACCGAATGCTCAAAGACAATAATAAAGGTGCGAGAATGTAAACAACACACGTTGATTTATAGAGGTTCAACCCACCTAGGGCCTAATCCTCTACCACCCCAAGATATCCGGATGGATTTCAAAAAGAAAAAGATTTTATTAATTTACCAAAAATTAATACAACACCAACTTATAACAACACCTTGAAGAGCACCACACTCCTCTTCAACACCACCTTGAGATTACCACAATATCACTTGAAGATTACCACAATCTCCAACGGCACCTTGTGAAGATTACCACAATCTTCAACCTTGAAGAATACCAAATTCTTCAACACCTCAACAAGAAGATTACCACAATCTTCTTACACCTAACACCTAGATCACCCAAGTATGTTCTTACCACAAGAACACTCACAAGGATATCTTGTGTTGAATGATTACCCAAATTCAAGATTACAACTCGATAATTAATAATACAATAGAGTGCAATCAGTAATCAAGAAAAGCCTAGACCTCAAGAATGTGAAAGTGAATAGCTAGGCAAATTACAACAAGAAATAAGACAATGTAAGAACAAGTGTATTTTTGAGTGTATCTTATTGTGTTGTAGTTTTTTTACTTTTATGTTGCTTCAATTCTTCCTCTATTTATAGAAGATGTCTTGTACATGATAGGCTCCTCTTGGGGACATGAATTACGTAAAAAATACCAAGACAATTGAAGAAAAGAGCTGTTAGAAATCAACTCCATGATTTAAGGAAATGTTGTCTCATTGTCAAACGGTCGAATTTTGTCAAAACATAGAGAGCGGCCACAAGCACAAATAGAAGTTTGAAACATAACACAACAATTTTACATAGGGCAACCGGTCCAAGGGTCTTCGACCGGCCGACCCTACAAGGACCGGTCCCCTCAAGCAAAAACCAAGACAGGAAGTTCGTAGAACTCAAATGAACTCCCAGTACCGACGACGGGGCGGCGGCGGTCGACGCCACCGATCGACCCACTGGTCTACCGGTCGACTGCGATTCACCTCGCCTCATTTTTCTGTTCCAATGTACTCCTCGGAGTGCGGGTTGCCTATAGGGCGACCGGTTGGCCTCAAAACCAAAGTGTTGTCCAATTTAATATCGAAAATAACCTCCAAGAAATACTCCGAAAAATAGTAAAACATTTTAGACCGATCGGGAGTATTAGGACAATATTTCAAACATTGTTTGAAGGTAAAAACCCATTGACATAAAATCATTAAATGTGTTGTCCAATTTTGTCGAAAATAAACTTTGAATAAATACTCCTAAAATATTAAAAACATTTTAAATCATTTAGGAGTATTTGGACAACCTTTAAAAACATTGTTTTGGTGTAAAAACAAAATCATCAAAATCATGATAAAACCATTTATCAAACAAAAGATACCATAAAAACTAACTTAGTCGCGAGTTATAGGTAATTCACAATCCAATTGTTTTTGTATTGCGAGTTACATGTAACTCGATTTCGAGTTACATCAAAAGTAACTCGATTTCGAGTTACACATGTAACTCGTCACCCGTCGTCTTCTTTCCCTCTCACTTTTCCGCCATTAACAACATCTCAAGCTCCCCACCAACACAAAATCCACTATAAAATCCTAGAATTTCTATAAAAACTACAAATAATCCTAACCTAAAACAACTATAGACTAAACAAATCAATAAAAAACATGAAATTAACACAAAAGGAGAAAAGGAGATTACCCGATTAGAGGTGGATGAGGTCGCCGTCGTCGATTCGATCACCATTGTCCAACTCGTCGGTTTCGATTTTTTGGGGGTCACTTGTGCTTTTCTAAGTTGTTGGTTTGGTTTGGATATGTTTGACTTTAAATGGGTTTGTAAAACTACTAAAGGGCGCTTATGTCATTTCGCACCCCAAAATGGTTAAAAAGGATGTGTTTGAAAAAGATGGCTAAAAAGATTTTCAATTGGCCAAAAAAGCTAAAAAAAAAACCACTTTGTAAAAATATTCTTCATACTTAACCCTATTATAAAATAGAGGAAGTCTTATGTGAGACTTTGTCCCATGAATTTAAGTTTATGAGATGGATCCTAAAACACACAAAAATATGAATTATTTTTATAGGTATGGATTTGAGTCGAAATTTATTCAAATATAGGACATGTCTCATGGATTATATCCATTAGACCATCTCATACAAGTTTTTGTGTATAAATATCCTCGGGACTGAGTTCTGGAAGAGCTCCAGTAACAACTCGTTGTTTTCAATATTTTTCTTATTTTAAGAAAACCATATCCAAGAAAGCCATTATCCTATGACAATTATCACCATCACACCAAAACTTAAGTACCAGAGTCAAATAAATAAATAAATGCAAAATCCCCAAGTATTAAATGCTTTTTGCCTGACAAATCCAGATCAACTGAAAGTTTCTACCCAATCAACCACTTCCAAATCAGTTTCACATCTGTGATTGACCTAAGGTTGACAAACCTCATAAGTGGTCCTTAATTCTCTTTATTTTTCCTTTAGTTTATTTCTCTTGGAGTTTAAAGTATCATTCTTGTTTGTGTTTCGTTTGAGACGACTCAACCACCAAGGAAAAAAAAAAGCTTGAGCTCAAAAACCCGCCTAAGTATCAAAATTGGTCCGTAACTATAGGAAGATGTCAATTTTGTTCCTATAAATATCTTAGGTAGCAATTGTGATCCCATAACAATTTGATCATGTGCAATTTTGATCCCATAGATTCTAATTTGTGCAATTTTGATCCTAAATTAAAGTTATGCTTTTATGCGATTTTGGTCCCAACTAGATGCTTCGATATTTCATTTGTTTTCCACACACCCTTTTCTTTTAGCCAAAATACCCGAATAATCCAAACAACCTATGATCGTTAAAAGTTTTAAGACTAGAATTGCTATTTTTACTAAAGGTTAAAATCGTAAGGACCGAAACTACCACATCAAGAAATTACAGGACTAAAATTGCAATTAAGCCAAATAATTACTCCCATTTCACACACACAAAAAAAAAAAGATCATCATATCACATGCAATATAAAAAAAAATGAACCAGCATATGCAGAATCAATTTGAAGATTAACAATGTAAATAAACAAAACATTACAACTAGTTGACCTAACCCAATGCTCATCATACTAATACAACTCTTTTGTCTATAAGAATGATATCTGATAATTTAATAGTAAGCTTCTCTCAACAAGCATGGCAACAGCTAGCAATATTCTTGTTCATCCTCTCAGACTGAACAAAAGTTCATCAACTCCCCTGAATTCTTTGTTTCATATCAATGGCTACCACCAGAAAACACGCAAATTCACTTACGGCCCGCGTTCTGAGAAAACGAGGCAAAAGATTGCAATGACATAAGTAGAAACTCCCACGCTACACGGCATATCACAAGTTGTGGAGGAGAAGTCCACAACGTTCGATTTGATAGCTCTTGTGACGGTGAAATTCAAGAAAGCAGAGAGCCTTAAAGAGATGATTCATCGCTCGATTGAGGCTGCCATTAGTCCACATGAAGGAGGTGTTATTCTGCAGTTAGTGAGCAAAGAAGTTGATCCAGGTAATTAGCCCTTCGTTTTCCATGAGTTATATTTCATGATATAGGGAGTGCTTGCAAAAACTTCTGCTTTAAAGAAGTTATTTATAGTAGCACAAATAAAAATAATTGAGGATCAGAAGTTGGTTGTGTTAGCAAATAGAATCACAAGTTGAAAACTTCTGCTTTTAAATGAATCGAGCATGGCACTAGAATAATCTGTTTAATTATTTTGCTTGTAAAATATGATGGCTAAAAAGTTATCAGGAATAATGTCTACGATTGCACCAACTCAATTCCCATATACCTTAATCAAATCCAAAGTTGTAACAAATGCTTAAATTTTTTATATAAAGAAACAATGAAGTCAAAGCTCAGCAAGGAAGCTATATATTACACTGGTCAGAGAGGCCCAAGGCTATAGCAGAAGAGCATCACACTTACAGAGTGAATCTCAAAGATTGATCCCAATTTTGGATTACCTGGAGCTATCTATGTGTGCAATCAATATCAAGATGAGTTTTTCTTGAAGAGCATATCTGTAGAAGGGATGGTCCATTTTGCTTGCAGATCCTGGATACACCCTGCAAAGGTTGATTCTGAGACATGGAGGGTCTTCTTTTATGACAAGGTAAAAGTTATAGCTTCTACTTATCTTTGTGGTTACCGGAGTCTTTGCAAAAATTTCATCTAGAAGATGTGATTTTTGTCCCAGAAGCTTAAAATAGATGAGAATAAGAAGTTGACAGTATTTGCAAATAAAAGCTAGACGTTGACTTAATTAATTGAGAATGTTTGGTAAATGAGCTGTAAAAGTGTTTTTTTTTCATTTATAAAAGTCAAACTAGGAAGAAGAATAAAAAATCTAAAGCACATCTTCCCTACTTTTTGATTTTGATTAAGTTGCCTTTTGCAAATACTAAAAATTGCTTTTTTTTTCTAAAAGTTTTTACGATTGCAAACACTCTTTACAATTCATTTCGAGGATGAAAAGAAATTCATAAATCCAGATACTTTCATAGTCAATCTAAATCAGGCCTTAGAAGCATGTGACATTCCAAAGTCAACCACTCACATTCTTTATGAAACTTTTGATCATGCTCCATTTGCATTCATAGGTTGTTCTAAAATAGGCATTGGTTTTTAAAGCTTTCCTCTTGAATGTTCAGTGATTCCTTTGAAAAATTGCCAAGTAACTATTGCATTGTGAATTTCTCATATTTCAACAAGTCAACTTATTGTCCTTTGTTATACTACACCTGGATTAGTCCAAATGTCAACAAACCCTTGTTCTAACCTCATCTGGGGCAGTGAGGTGCTAATTTCAAGTAGGGCAACTGGGTAACTACCAGTGACCGGCTAAATTGCAATTTTAGTCCTGTATCTTTGGGTCGGTGGCATTTTTAGTCCTTTAACTATTTGGAGTTGCAGTTTTGGTCCTGGACCATTTTGCCCTTATGGCAGAATATCATTTTTGGTCCTTTATCTTTAAGAAGGTAACAATAATAGTCCTATAACTTTCGAGAATTAGCAATATCAATCCTTTCATACCATAGCCAGTTTCAATAAACCCAAATTTCATAGATTATAGGAATTTGCTTTTTCTAGACCCTATTTTGTTCGTGGCATTATTACACCTACTTAAACTCAGTCTCTATTCAGAGGTTTTAAATGAATCATTGTCAGGTTTCCAGCCTATAAACTCAATAGGACATACTTCTGCAAAATTCTCATAATACTAAATAATTTGATTTCAGACTAAGTTTTGTTAAAACAGATATAGTCCATTACGACTATATCAGGCCCAACATGCTTCCGTAAAATTAATAAATCCCTTAAAATTCATACCTTCTTTGACCGAAATAGCACCGGGTGAAATGGTTCGCAACACCACCAGTCGAAAGATTACTGCCCCCAGATCGTTTGACAAACAACTCCTCACTGTTCAACCTCACCCTCAGGGAAGATGATCTGCAAGTTATCCGACTCCTTCAAGAATCGCTCAAAGACAACCTTGGTTCGTTTCCTACTCCAGGCGTATAAGTAATTCTTAAACGGGATGAATTAATGGAACATTATGAAGACATGTTGAAGCAGAAAGCCCCTTTTTATTAAGAACTTATTGAAATATTTATTACATTAGTAAACTCCTTTTGGGAGGAGAATACGGGTTTAGCCTCTCATAGATGAGGCTTGCACTCGAAAACACATAAAACTTGAAAACTAAAACACTCAAAATATTACAAATTTTTCACTCAGATTTTATTGTAAGAAAACTAAGGAGAATGTTCGATGTCCCCAGCTTCCTTCAAATCCTGCAATTTATAGAGGTAAGTCCGGACTTGAAAGGCGGACTTCAAATCTTGTTGAAACTTATGACGTCACTGCTTACGTCATATCCTGCATTATTGCCTTGCCAGTTGTCTTCCTTTTCTTTCCGCGTGACTCAGCCTATGTGATGGTTGTCGGGAATCTTTTAAAAGTTGGTTTGCGTGGTCCCCGAGGAAAATGCGTCTTGTGAGTCAGTCCCTTATCCTTTCCAAATTGTATGGTCTTGTCGGTCGGGGTTTGGGTGGAAACCTTTCCCAAACTCGGGTTCCTTCTGTCGGGGCATGCTTGACAGATTCGGTCGATCCATCGGCCAACATGCGCCATGTTACAGAATTTCCGGTAAGTTTCTTTACTTGCCGGAATCTTATTCTCCCAGAGAATTCTTTTTTTGGTCTCGAAGAGTTCCTCTGCAAATCCTGTGGTTGATCCAGTCATCGAATTCAAAAGAAAAAATCCATTTGTTGAATTCTGGAAAAACTTGAATGGATATTTGACTTTGTCCATTTCGATTAGACAAACCCAAAGACCCCATGCTCGTCTGGTAGAAGCTTCATCTTCTGAAAATGCTCCTACTAATACTGGTCCTTCTTCCGGTGAAGATACTTTTATATATTTTAAAGAATTTCCATCCGGTCTTCTTAGCTTGATGAAATGAAAAGCTTCATTAAAGCCTTTCTTTCCTGGTTCGGGAGCTGCACTTAGAAAATATAGTTCCAAAATGTTTCCTCTGGCCAAGTGTGGATTGTTGGCCCAAGTCTCGTAAACTGCTTCCCCAATCCATTTCGGTAAAAATTTCTGAGAATCCTGGTGATACAGTATAGATTGAAGCTAGGGCTCCAAACGTATACCATTCCTGTACTTCATTTGGATGACTTCCTGGCTTCATCCAAACCCTTGGATACTTGCCTGAGATATCAACTATAGTTTTTTCTGGGTTAATATCTCTCCTTGTAACTAGTTTCTCCCATTTTCGTTGATATACTTGCATAGGAGAAATCTTAATCTCGTCAGTTTGAACCTTAGATTTGCCGGTCTGTGGCCTAAGATTCAACTCTCCCTCTTTTACCCCAGAGGTGCTGGGTTGACTTGAAGACTCGGGTTGTGACACTGGAGCTTCAACATTCGTTACAGTTTGTACACCCTCAGGGGATGCATCACCTGCAACACTTGTGATTATGGTACTTGAATCCATAACCTCCGGGTTAGAGCCCCGTTCTCTGTTCGCCCCTTTTTGCACTGTAGGAGATGCGGCCTGGAAGAGAGGCCCTTGCAGTGCTAAGAACAATTGTCCTTGAGCGAACTGGCATGCTCGTATTTAACTAGAAACGGATTTATGGTCAGCCTGTTGAAGTCGTCCAACAACTTCTGCATTGAGACATAACGTCCCAAAATCTCGTTCTAGACTTTCCAGGTTTTCCCTGAGATGTCTTACTCGTTTAAGGACCTCGTCAGCAACGCGTCCTTCCATCTCGTGTCAAAAAATCTGCAAGAATATTTTCATGAGATTTTATAATGACAATATCATAATCATAATATTGACATTCAGCTTGCCATCTAAGTAATCGAGCCTTTTCTGGTTTTGATTCAATTTTATTTTTAGAAAAGCCTTGACACTTGAATTATCAATTTTTAAAGTAAACTTTTTAGCCAGTAAAAATAGAGGCCATTTTTGAAAAGCCATTCTGACTGCAAAGAATTCTTTCTCGTTGATATGCCATCTGTTTGCTTCACTGGGTGTGAATAAACCGCTGCAATATCTACATGGTATTTCTTCATTCGGTGTAACCTTAGTAAGAACTGCCACCCACCAATCATCACTGGCATCTGTGTAAAGAACCAGTTCGTCCTCATCTTGGGGAATCGTAAGCTTTGGAAGTTTTTTACAAACTTCTTTAAGTTGCTTAATTCCTTCTTGATGTTCATCTTCCCATTTGAATACTGCATCTTTTTTAAGCAATGGGCTAAACACCTTCCTGTAATATGCCAGATTGTTAATGAACATCCCAGCAAAATTAACAACTCCAAGAAAACTCTGAAGCTGTTTCTTGTCTTTTAGAGTATCTGGAAATCCCTGTATCTTTTCTACAATATGATTCTATAGAATAATTCCAGATTCATCGATTTCAATTCCGAGGAATTTAATATGTCTTGTTGCGATTACCGCCTTCTTTTCTGAAAGCACTAATCCTTCTTTGTGACAAACATCTAAAAATATTTCCAAATGTTTGAGATGCTCTTTCATGTTCTTTGATGCGATCAGAATATCGTCGATATACACGGACATGAAACTGAAATAATCTTTGAAGAGATTATCCATCTTTCTTTGATATATCCGGGGTGCGTTAGCCAATCCCATAGGCATCAAGTTCCAAATATAATGTCCTTGTGGTGTGGAGAAAGCTGTGAACTTCTTGCTTTCTTCCTCCATCTTAATCTGGTAGAATCCAGATTTGCAATCAAACTTTGAGAATATCTTGGCACCTTTGATGCAGTTAACCAGATGTTCTCTGCTTGGGATATAGTATCCGTCGAACTCCAAAATGTTATTAATCCCCTTGTAATTAATAACAAGTCTTGGCTTTCCTCTTTTGATTTCTCCATGGTTTCGACTAAGAATCCTGGAACTGCTGTATGGAGAAACTCCTGGTGAAATTAACTTAAGGTCTAGATGTTCCTTAAGTATCTTCTGCATATCCTCACGATCTTCCTGATTCATAAGGATTGGTTTGAATCTCACGAACTCGTACTCTTTTCCTGGTTTAACCTTCAAGGATGCTTTGAGCTCATTCTTGTCCCACCATGCCAAAGGATCTTCATTATAATTCCTTTGGATCTTCTTCTTGATATCCTCAAGTGATATTTGTTCTTCTATTGTAACATCACTTTGCGGATTCTCCATTAGGCTCATCATCAATTCTGCAATAGCCTCTGGAGTTACTCGTTCTTCTCCTTGTACTCTGAATGAATACAAGTTATTATCCAATATCTTCTTATCCTTACGGGTTAAACCGAATTGTCTGTAGGATAATAAAGCTTCACCAAATTTCCTTCGATGAGCCATTTTTGGATTGCGATGTTTGGCTTCATCACCACGCTTGCTGCGAAAATTAATAGGCATTTTTCTGTAAAATGCTTCCCGCAGTCTCTGGACAATAATCTTATGATCACATAAGGTCGTGAAAATAAGTCTTCTTGTCTCATTTTCCTGTGTAAACCTCTTGAATATTTGTAGGAAATTATTTCCTAGCAACACATCTGCTCCTGTATCATGGAAATAGATTGGTGGCGTCTTTACTTTGTACCATGGGGTACCGCCTGCGCCTCCGATCATGATTTCTGCTTGTTTAATTCCTCTATTAAGAATAAGAATTCTTTTAGAGAAATCTCTTCCTGCAATAGCTGGTAAATCTTCTCCAATTTTTTTAGGAAAAACGTCTGGCTTTGCAGTACATATTCTGGCACCTGAATCAATATAGGCGGCGAAATACTCGACCTTGTATTCAGCATATAACATTCCGATAGAAATGTATATGGAGAATGGACTAGTGGTCATCTGATTCTGTATCTTTTATCAGCCACTGTTAACTCCATTCCTTCTTGTTATCCTTTCCCAAGGTTTATCTTCCTCAAAAAATTCAATTCCAGGTATTAATTGCTCTGGGATTTTCCTGCTACTCCGGTGATAGTAAACTCAATTTCACCTATCTTTAGGCTTCTTTGATACCTCCCCACTATTGGTTGTTGGAGATAATATAGAACATCACAAGGAAAAATATTATCCTTTTGAGTGATGCGAATATTACTTCAACTTCTCGCCAACCTTCTGGACATTTCAGCTCTCCTGCTGTTTTGAAAACATCGGGGATGCGCTGAACTATACTTGGTCTCCTTTCTTCCCAACGGCTACTAATCACCATTCTGTCCTGCTGGAAAGACATCCTTCTGGGCTCAACTCTGAGACTTCGACTTTTATTGAAGACTGGTTGATCTTGAATTATCATATCAATCTCCTTTATAGTTGGAGACTCAATGATTTCTGGTAGAACCACCCTGGCAAAGTCCTCAAAGATTCTTGGGACTTCAATAAATTCCTTTCTCAAGAATACTTCGGAATGATGTGTATTTGAGAGAGCATAGGAAATCTTGTATGTAACCGAGTAAGGCATGTTTCCTTCTTTCATCAAATCGACTCTTTTGAAATCTTGATGAAGGGTTAGGACTCTATTAAAATATCGATCTCCCAAATTGTATGCAATTCTTGGATAGACATTGAATGCTAATTTTCCTTCATACAAATTTCCTGTAACCGCTCCAAGGCATGAATCCTTGAGATGTGAGATTCACTTGTCAAAAATAGCAAGATTGAGTGACAAATCTATTCCTTCCTTGAATGTTGCCTTAATAATGACTCTTATGGCTCCGATGTGAATCCATGAGAGTGTATTTGTAACTTCTCTTTTAACTCTACTTTTGATCTCCTGTATTTCTCTAATAGGGACCAACTGCATCTCGATCAGTTTACCGGTAAACTCCATCGGAATGGCAAATTCTCCGGTTGTTACCCTGTGAATAATTTGGTCCTTTCTGTTACGAAACCCAATCTTATCCAACGCCTTCTCCATAGCTCCAATAGTAAACCCATCGTATATCTGAAGCTTTGGATCTTCCTTCATAATTCTCATAAGAGTCTTATGAGAAACCGTAGTGTGAGAGAAATCCCATATCCTCCCTAACCGCCTGTTGAAGAATTTCTTCTTCACTCACGATTCTCGAATCGATTCACATCCATCATCGAATAGATCTCTTCTTCATAGATGCTTTCATCCGAGGGTATATCCTCAAATTGATACACCGGATCAAATCTTGATAATAGACAGACTTCTTCTTCGATCTCGGGTGCGACCTCAAACTGTCGACTCCTCGTCTTTGATTATGCCTGGGCAATCTGTTTGAGATATGCTCTCTTGCTCCACATGTCCAGAATTACAGTCTTTTGAAACTTTCATTAGCTCGTGTGAGCTCGCTTTGAAAGTTCTTATTCCTGGGTTCTCACTGGTACTTGCTTGATTAGAACCGATAAGGAGGCTCTACTCCTACTTGGTCTTTGGTCTTTGCCCCGATTTGTAACTTCGGGCTTTTTGTTTTGACCAAAACCTTCTAGGTCTCCATGAAGACCTGCTTCTTTTGCTGCTGCTGCTTAGGCGGTATGGATGGCTTCTATCCTTCTTTTTCTTGTGCCGCTTTGGTTGACTTCCCACCACTGTTGGGATATCATCATCTACGCAACATAGAGGAACTGCTTTGTTTATTCCTCGTAATCTCTTGTAATTCCGGTACAGTGATGCTTGATAGCACCATTCAGATAACTTGGCCTTTAAGAAAGACATTCTTCTGGCCACAGTATCTAATTCTGCTCCATCCTTGTATTCCCTGATTAGCATTTCTCTCCAGGGACTCGTAATCGTAGCAAAGAATAACTGTGAAGCTTCTCTGTCTCTAATCTTGGACTTCCACCTATACTCGGTGAACAACTTGATATATTCGTCAATATGACAAATATCATGTAACTCAAGGCTGTAGAGGGCTTGTTTATATCTTTTTCTTTTTTCATCCTCTAATCCTTCAAAGTAACTTGTGCCGATAAATTGGATTTTAAATAATTTTTCCATATCATCGACAATTCCTTTAAGTGATTCTCCTGATGTAACCGCGCCTTTTATACTTGCATCGGTCATATCCCAGGCAATCTTTACATATCACTCAAGACTCATTTCAAGGAGTAAGATGAATGAATCTTTCGTAAGATCGAGGGTTCCTGCTGCAATCCTCATAGCTGAAGCCCATTCATCAATGAGAACTTCTCGATTTTTAAAATCTGGAATGTCCCAATTTAACATCAACCCATATGGATGTATTGGGTCAAGGTGCGATCTTCCATAAGGCGTTTGATAAACATTTGGCATTTTAGAAGGTTGTCGAGTTCCTGCAAGAGGTTGTCGAGCTCCTGTTCCTGAAAGTGGTTCACTTCCCGTCGTGAAATCTTCGACGTGATGCATTCTCTCGTCCTGGTTTCCCGGATTTGAAGCTGCGCTTTCCTCAATATTGGGATTAACTGGTGGCGGTGGTGGTGGAATTGGTCTACCTTGTGGGTCATAGGTAACCAAAGTTGATCCATCTCCTGCGTTCATTTTTAAATCTACAATTCCTAATCATGCGAAGGATTCTGCAAGGTCATGTAGATCTTTAAGATTCATCTTTTCCATATCCATCCGTTTAATTTATGATGGATTTTCCTTTGATGATAGCAATGAGCTTTTCATCGTCCGTCATTTTTCGTATCAGTTCGGTTGGTTTTCCTTTTTGGTGTAAATATGGTACTGTTCCGAAATCGATACGCTTCTTTCCTCCGGAAGAGCTCGGCCTGTCCTCCAGGTTCTTGACTCTTTTCTGAATATCATGAAGAATTTCAAGAGTTTCCTTGTGATATTTCACCATCGTCTCCATCTGGTTCTGGATCTGATGAACTTGTACTAGTAAATGAATATGACGGTTGCCATAATTCTACACCGTCTTCTGGATTTCTCTAAGATCTTCTGAGATCTTAGATGTATCTGGAAGTATCTCGTTCCATTTTGGTACCCCATCAGGAATCATTGTTCTGATGGGAATTCTCATAAACTGCTTCTTGGCGATTCATCAGATCTACATATAAGTGCGGTTTCTCGTCCGAAACTCATATGATATGATGCTCGCATGTCGCATTGCCTCAAGGTTTCCCTATCGTCTCCTGCGCGTTCTTGTATCTCATATTGGTGATTCCAATATGCGATCTTATCCTGATGTTCTTGTGCATACATCGTCAAAATTTGACGATATGTCCTGTAAGGTGTACATCTCGGACAATTGTCCGAATCCATATTCTCGGAAATAATTCTCCTCACCAATTGTTAATTACATAAGTATAATAAATATAATCAAAAGTTCTTAATAAACCTAGGCTCTGATACCATTTTGAGCAAAATACTTAGTCAAATCAGCCATTAGTATGAATAAGGGTATAATGGGTATTATGAAAATATGAAATAAACCCAGTGGACCAATTTTACCAAAACATGAAACTTACTGGACTAAAATTGCTTAGGTGTAAAACTTATAGGACCAATTCTGCAAAAACCTTTAAACTTACAGGACTAGTTTTGCGAACTCAATACTTAGAGGACCGAAACTGCAAACCCTCCATTGTTGCATGACCAATTTTGTAATTTACCCACCAGTGACCACTTAGACCTGTGCTCACCACTTGAAATTTAGCTTAATTACAAAAAGAATCACTTATCTTTCAAAATTCCAAATACCCTCTTGAAATATTACAAATAGAGCTGACAATTTCTAGCCCGGCCTTAGTATAGGACCTACTAAGTTACATTTATACAGGCCCAAAATGGAATGATCCTGCTTTGGCCCGGCTTCGGGCCGACACAATTTAGGTATAAAAATGGGGCTTGGGTTGGGTTGGGCCAAGGAAAATGGTGGACCGATTGAATTTCAGCACATCCAACCCAGGCTCAATTTCATGTGTTGGCCTGATGGGCTCGGGCCCAGGCCGATTATTTGCCAGCTCTAATTCCAAATAGCTTCTTGAACTTTGTATTTGTTTTACAAATACCCCCTCTCTCATTAAGTACAACTTGTAAAACAGAAACAAAAGTCAAGGTGGCTATTTGTAATTTTGAAAGATAACAGACAAAATAAAGCTCAAGGATAGTATTTGTAGTTCTCCAAACAATTTATTGCAGAAGGTATGCTAATCTTGGAATTGAACAGGCACATCTACCCTCCCACACTCCAGTGGGGCTGATAGAGGTTCGGCAGAGAGAAGTTAAGGATTTGCAAGGTGATGGAAAGGGATTAAGGTGGTTGGCATCTGATAGAATATATGACTATGATGCATGTTTATAATGATCTTGGGAATCCAGATAAAGGAGCAGACTATGTAAGGCCAACACTAGGTGGTGAAACAAATCCATATCCCAGAAGGTGTCGAAGTGGACGCCCTCCGACAACCACTGGTACCAATGGAATACTACATTATAAACAAGAAATTGACTAGAACAATAATATAGATACAACTGCCATGTTTTGGTTGTTCTCATCAATCTATAGATACAAATGATGAATGAAGTGATTAGTAGGAAATATTAGTAACAATCTTCATTTAAATTGGAATAATTACACACACAAAAAAAAAACAATAGGAGTTTCAAAATTACAAAATTCCGCTTGAGAATTGATTCGATTCGTCTTACATTTTTACTCCAACATTAGTTGAACTGACGTAATTTGATGACTTCATCAAATATTTTACAGTTTCATCCCTCAACTTTTCCAAATTTTACAAATAGCCCCGATTTCTCATCTTATATTTTACAATTACATCTCTCAACTTTTCTAAATATTCAAATAGCAAAAAAGTTGGGGCTATTTGTAAAATTTAAAAAAGTCGACGAATGTAATTATAAAATAATTGATGAACTCAACAAGTAGCTACTTAGCTTGTTGGGGCTATTTGTAAAATTTGAAAAAATTGAGGGATGTAATTATAGTCAAGTCAACTAACGATTGAGGTAAAATGTAAGACGAAATCAAACTTGGGGTTTATGTATTCATTTTGAAACTTGTCGGGGTATTTTTTATTACCCAAACCGCGAGTGTATTGTTTGTAATTATCCCTATAAAAGAAATTCTAATTAAGCAAATATCCGTCAATTAATTATATTTGTTGATAAAAATTCATGTTGAATGATCAAGTGTGTACCTCAAATTTCATTCTATATCACACTATCACAGATACTTATGCAGAGAGTCCACCAAGTCCTTTGCTACCATCATATGTTACCAGAGATGAAGATTATGAGGACCGAAAAAAAGAATTCATGTCGCGAGAAAAGACGAAGGCAGTACTCCGCAATATAAGAGGAAATTGCACTTTTGGTCCCATAAGAAAAGGGGTCAAGCATTTTTAGTCCCACAATTTGTATTTTTGGTCCTAACTGATTTTTTTTAGTACATTTAGTCTCATATGATTCAAAAGTTGCAATTTTAGTCCCAAAACTAACGGAAAACTTAACTGGCCGTTAACTCTATTCTTACGGGACCAAAAGTGCATTTATTCGGAAATTAATAAAAAAATAGAAAATTTATTTGAAAAATCTGAAAAATGTCTAACAAATTTCAAAAATATTTCAATAAAATTTAAAAGACATTTTATATTTTTTTTCAACTTGACTTGCTTATTAATTTTAGCATTTAGAACCTATAACATGTTCTTTAAATTTAATTAAATTTTAATATTATATTTCAAACAAAATACAAGGATAGAAACTTGCCTGGAAGTATCTGTTGTACTGAGATTGGAACCGAAGTTTTTTTTTTTTTTTTTTAAATTATTAGATTTTAATATCCCGATTTTGGAATAATGTTAATACTTTTAAACAAATTTTGGAATTTTTCAAAACAAATTTCAGTATTTTCGTGAATTTTTATATTTTTTTAAATAATTTTAGTTTTGTAAAAAAATGAATGTTTTTATCCTTTTTGGAATTTTTAAAACAATCAGATTTTTCGGTTAATAATTTCAAAATCTTCCAGTTTTCAGTTTTTAATCCTTTTCTTTTTCAGATTTTTAGAAAATTTTCTAGATTTTTAATTTTATATTGAAAATAATATTGAGTTTTTTTAATTTAGAATTTTAAAATATTTTAAATAAATTTCAGATATTTAAACAAGTGTATAGTTTTTTTTAACAATTTTCACATTTCTTGTTTTTGCAATTTTCGGGATTTGAAAATAATTTCAATTTTTTTAAACAAATCATCATATTTTTTATATATTTATTTTTAGATTTTAATTTTTTTGGAGCTGTTTTATATCTTTTTTAATAAATTGAAAATAATTTTTAAAATTGTTTGATTATTTTTCAGATTTTTTTTTCTTTTTTAAATTGATTTTCTGATAAAATGCACTTTTGGTCCCGTAAGAATAGAGTTAACGGTCAGTTAAGTTTTCCGTTAGTGTTGGGACTAAAATTGCAACTTTTGAATCATTTGGAACTAAATGTGCTTAAAAAAATTGTTTGGGACTAAAAGTACTTGACCCCTTTTCTTGTGGGACCAAAAATACAATTTCCTCACAATATAATTCCAATTCTGATAGCAAAAATATTTGGTGAGAGAGACTTTTATGTAGCAGTTGATGCTCATGACCATCAACATCAAAGCAAGAGTAATACGAAAATCGTGTCGCTGTACAAATCATTTAGCAGAAACCCAATACTAAATACTCTTAGCAAAATTCAGGAGATGATAGAGAGACTAGTCAAGGTGGATCCTCCAAAGTATATTTCATGTACGTACTAAATTACTTCAACTCTCTTGTTTATTTCTCCCTCAATTAGTAATATGCAATTTGAAAATTAATTTTTTCATGGTGGTTAAAGAAATAATATTGACAAGAGATTTTCATATTTTATTTTTATTGAAATTTCATGTATATTTTATTTTAATTAGCCATATCAGTAAAATAAAAAATACAAAATAAAAGGAATAAGATTAACATGAAAAAAGTGAATAAGAACCAAAACAAGTTTGTCGCGGCAAAAAAATTACCTTTTAAATTTTAACTATATGTGTTAATATTTACTTAATTTTCTATATATAACATTATAAGTTTTAGTTTCTAATTTATTATTTTTTGAATATATTATGATTTTAATCTTTCAATTATTTTATATCCTATATATTTTAAGAACAAGTGCAAAAAAGTGTTAAAGGTTGTATATATAAATTTATAAAAAAACCTTAGAAGGCGAAATTAATAAAAAAAAATCCATATGTATTAAGTTGACATTTGTGATAAAACTTGAATGTCGTTTGAAAATTACACCCTTAAAAAATTATAATTTTAAAATATCAATATGTTACATATTTATAATAAAAACATGTACAAAAATAATTAAATCTTAATAAAATATTGTGAAAGAGTGAAACACGGGCTAAAATTGGATTAGTCTAAATATCATATATACTATGCAAAAAAATAAATAAATACACTCATTTAATATGTATAATTTGACATCTATGGAGAAAGTAATATATTACTTAAACTATACATTAGTTCAAATGCTAACATAATATTCATAAAAAACTAAATAAATTAAATAATTACAACAAATTAGAGTGAAAACTAAGAATAAAAAATATTGAAAAATAAATAATTATATTTGACATTAATGAGTTGAGACTGACCTAAATAATTTTGGGGGTTATAGATAGTTTAGGATTAAACTAAATGAAACATATTATAGAGATTTGAAAGAATAAAAGTAAATAGTTAAAACAAATATGTGGATCATACCTGGGAATACAAAAGAAAAATTAAATGACTTTCACAGAATATGTATAATTTTAGATTTTCGATAAAATCTCAGTTCATTTTAAAAGCACACCTTTAGGGCATATAAAGATTTAAGCACAAAAATAATTATTATAAAATTTGGTACAAATTATTCTAATTTTTACAAAATCAAATATTATGAAAAACTTGAAACAAGAATCATAAATGGAAAGTCTGTGTGTATATGAAATTATAAAAAATAAATAAGTAAACTAAACTTACTTAATATAAATGGATCAAAGGTCGGCCGGATGGATTCCCATCATTCTCCCTCAACTCATCATTTGCATTTCATATAGGGAGATTTGTTTTGATCTGTATATAAAGGGGCACGGTCGCTAAGGTCTTGTATATGGATAAATGCACGTGTGTTATATGTGTTGTTCAATCTTTTTGAGTAAATGCTTCCGCTTGTGTGAAAAGGTTACATGTGATGATTAACATATTAATATGTGCAATGCGGATGTCTTTATATGAACTATAGTTATATGTTATAAAATACGTGTTACTAGGGTAAGGGTGTTACAGTTAGTTTGCTCTTAGTTTGATATTTATGTCAAAGATTAATATCTCTTAAATTACATGTTAATTTAGGTACCAATATAATGTTCAAAATACTATTTATGAATCAAATTTATTGTGTTAAACTATATATAACAATAAATTAGAGTGAAGTGACCATGTTTAGTGCTCAACAATATGAATTCTTTCGCACATAAGGAGGCGGAAGAGAATAGTTACGGGGGTTTTAACACTTGATATCTAAATTTTTGGCAACTATATTTTCTTATTTGATAAAAAAATTCAATTTTAAATAAAGATTAAAGTACTATATACCATTTTCTCAATAAAGGCACTAAAAATGGATTGATAATTATATTTTACAACGAATAATATGATTTTCTAAATGAGATTAATTTTAAATTTACTGTCTCTTCAAAGAAATATAGATTAGTTTCAGTATATTAAGAATAATTGCAATTTTCACAACTATACGGCTCACAAAATTTACAACTATGTAAATTTTAATATAACCAAAATAGTCAAATTCAATTGCAAGTATAAACTCTAATAGTATAATGTATCTTTCTAAGATTTTATGCAATTTCAAAAACTATATTAGTTTTTAGTTTACTATATAAGTTTTAAAACTTATGTGTTTGCAAAAAAATTCAAACATAAAAGTTAATTAGTATTATATTTAATTATTGAAGATTGACACGTGAAAATTGTTAACTTATTTTTTCTTCCATAAGACTGTCTTTGGTTTTATTATTTATTAAGTGAAGACATTTTGTGTGCAATTGAATAAAGTTTCAAAATTTATATTTCCACTTATTACTTTTTCTTAGTTTTATTTAATACCCAACTCTCGATGAAAATTATGGATTAATTTTATTTATATATTAGGTTAAGGTTTATTATTTTTAAAACACTGTAAGTAAGAGGACTGGAAACTTTAAGTTTAAGTGATAATGATAAAATATTGACTTTGTTACTAGAATTAAAATAATAAGAATTGTTTTTACATATATATGATATTGTAATTTTTTTTTAACATTTCGAGGTAGATTAAAAGAAGTAAGCACACGAAGTATAAGAATTTGATTAACCTTTGTTTTACTTTATTTTAATTGAATAACAATAACAAATAAAATGATGATATTATGATGGATTTTGGTATAAAATTTAATTAATTTATTTATTTTTTATTATTGCGATAACTTGCATGTGATTTATTAATCATTAGCTTACGATTTATAAGATAAATTATTTGTTTGATTATGTAAAATGCATCCAATGCTAAAAGAATTTGAAAACCAATTAGGAAGAAGAAAAGACTTTTCTAGCCATTAAAATGAAATAAAAGACCGATGAATGTGATCGTAAGCTAATATAAAACTTAATACGTTGTTATACTAATTGTGAAATTTTTGTGGGATTGAGTTCTTTAAAATGATCATTCAACAATTCATAGTGATCGATAATTAAAGTAAAGAAAAATATATATTAAATATTGTGTAATATTTATATTTAATTAATATTTATTTATTTCTAATCACTTTTTAATATTTTAATATTACTCAATAAAATTATTAAATAATATAATTATTTTAGTAAAGTCATGTGGATCTCGTGCAATGCACGTATTTCTTACTAGTGATTTAAAGTGGTTCAACTCACCTAGAGCCTAATCCACTACCACACGGTATGTTCGAATGGATTTTGAAAAGGAAATTTTTTTACTGATACCAAACAATTATAACATTTTCCTTGAAGAGTACCACTCTCTTCTTACAACACCAACTTAGAAGAGCACCACACTCTTCTCACCTCTATGAAGAACACCAAACTCTTCAACACCTAATAATCAACCAAGTGTTCTCTTACCACAAGAACACTAACAAGGATTTCTTGTTTTGGATGATTTTACAATTACAATCAAGATTATACTTTGTTTGAAAATATTACAACTCAAAAGTGCAAGTGTAATCAAGAAGAAAAGCCTATCAATCTAGATATGAAAGTGATGTGCTAGGCTTAATACTACAAGAATGTAAAAATAAAGACTTAGAGAAACTTTGCTGATTTCTTCTTGTGCTTTTGTAGATTTGAAGTGTTGTGTTTGATCCTTCAAATTTTTCATCTATTTATAGGAGAGCTTCAATATTTGATTTCCAACATTGGCACCCCTATCTTCACTTTTACCTACAAAATAAGGATCAAAAGGTCTACAAAAATGGTTAAGAAATGATAAAGTGCATCTAGCTGATAAGTGGCTGAACAATGGATAGAATTTGTTGTCAAAAATCATAGGGTGACTAGTCACTATGTTGAAAATTCAAAAGTTTAAAACGTCGGATCAAGATTTGACACATGTTGCTCTAGGGGTTGACCGGTTACTCTAGGGTGTGACCGTTCGACGTAGAAACAGAGAAGAAATTAAGCAAAAAAACTTGATCCAGGCATCGGTCGCCCTTCCCTTTTCTCTTTCTCTGTTTTGTTCTGTCTTTAGAAAACTTTCAGGTAAGGGTTGCCCTATAAGCGACCGGTCGACCTCAAACAAAGAGGTTGTCCAATTTTTGTTAAAAATAAAGTTCAAGAATTGCCTAAAAAACTTAGTAAAAATCACTTAAAATATTTTGAAGCATTTGGACAACATTTGGAGATATTGTTTTGGTGTAAAAAAATATTTATATGAAATCATCAAAATCATGATACAAATATTTTATAACAAACTCCCCTTTTTTGCTAATTACTACCCAAAATAATTTTAAAAGAGCGAAGAAGTTTTTCGGTCAAAAATAATCTATCCGTTTTGAGCAATACTTATCAGAAAACAAAGATTCATAAGGGAAAGGAGCAAAATTTTTCAAAACAAGTTTTTAAAAGCCCCCTATCAACATGCTTAAGCCAAAAATAAAATAAGTTGTAACCATAAGCAAAAAGCTCAGCTTTTTCATTGTAACAAAAGCTATAGAACTTAAAAACTCTCCTGTCAATAAGAATTATTAGTCACGAAACATAATATAACATAGCTTGTAACCAAAAAAGTCATTTTCTTAGCGCGACTTTTTCTTAAGAGTTTTTTTTAGCTAGAAAAGCTTAGAAGTTCCCCACAAAAAACAAACTTATTAGAATCAAAGCTCAACATTATAAGGGAGTTAAGAGCACAAATTCATATAAAAAGCTCCAGATTTTTAAACCAACTTTTTTTTTCCCCAAGAGCTTTTACGTGAGCTTTTTCTTGCTCCTTTACCTTATCAATAGAATATAAGCTCATGACTAATTTCTCCCCTTAGAAATCATCAAAAAAACACCATTAGCATGAATTAAATATTAAAAATAGATATCAAAGTTGCGCATAAATATGAAAACATGTCATTATCCAAAGGTTAATAACAAGACACTAAGTTTTGAAAATAAAAGAGACTAAAGACAACATAGGAAATCATTCTTCATCGGATGAGAAGCAGGTGGTAGTGAGGAGTTCCTCGATAAACTTCTTGAGTTTGCCAACCGACCTTTTCAACTTGGAGTTTTCTTGATGAAGCTCTTCATTTCTTCATCAATAAAAATATCATCGGGAGAATGTGGCGAAGAGGCTTGTGACCTACCTTTAGCCGATTTCGTAGGACGTCTTACATTATTCCTACGTATCCGAAGCATTTGTTGAACATTATCATTATCAAAATCATCTTGAATCACTTTGGAATTAAGCTCGGCGGGAGGAAGCCTCGATTTAAGAAGAGGCTTACAAATCAAAATTCCTAATGCACATTGTTTTGCCCCTTCAGTAACCGATTCAATCAAGCATTGGATAAAAACTGCTCCAAAATTTACCAACTGCCCTTTCTTAATCTTATATGTCAAAAAGTAACCCATAAGGCTTGGAAACTTCACGGGTTTACCACATACGCAATAAGACACAATAAGTGATGTAAACGACGCTCATCGGTCATAGAAAAGGTAGTGAATTTTGACATAACTCCCAAAAAAGGTTTTACCTCACTCAACGAAACCCCGAGTTTATCATTATCCCAATGAGTGCAAGCTATATAATCCCAACCTCCTTCCCTAACACCCAACATCCGACAAATATCATTCAACATCCAACGAAAATGACACCCTTTCACAAACGAATTAATAGCCGTGGGCTTATCACCAAATTCGTATTCAATCCACATGTTTAAATAAAAATAAGTTATCACCTCATCATCATACATTACAAAAGGATGCTCCCATAAATACATCCACCCTTGAGTCACAAAATATTCTCTAATAGTCGAAAATTATTTTGAAAAAGTACCAAAATGGCAAATGGTACGCCCAACATGCTTATTTCCCAATTCCAAATCCTCAAAATATTTTTTGGCAAACTTGTTAATAAATAATAGTGAATTTGCATGAGTAGGAGCTTGAGATAAAAGAGATTTCTTATTTCTTACCCATTTCACATTATCTTTCGAAATAGTTGCCCGAAGCTCGGTAATTCGGGCCTGGGTGAGTTGGGGATTTTGATTTCCGGCATGCCCATGAACCGTATCCCTTTAGGTTACCCTTATTTCGCGTTGTTCTGCCGCGAATTGGCGAGAAGACGAAAAACTCTCTCCGGCTCTTCTATGCTTGGGGTTCGATTTGAATAAGTGAGTTCCTTTGGTGGTGCCATAATAGTGAAATTCTCAAAAAATATGAAGATTAGCAACAAGAATTAAGAGATTTGGTGAAGATTTGAGAGATCGAATTTTTGGGCTATTTTCGCACTTAGGATTACGGAGGGAGAAGAAAAGGATATATGTGAAAATATGAAGACAGACGCGATTTATGGTGTCTGAATAGGCAGGGCTACCGATCGACCTAGGGGGAGACCCGTGCCTGAACAGGGCGACCAGTCGACCCCCTATGTCGACTTGTATATGTTTAATGTTGTCCTATTTCTGTTTTTCAAAGTTTTGAAAAATCGATTTTTCACCCCAAAACTTTTTAAAGACAATAAAATGCAATAAAAATTTAAATATAGAGTTTATTCAATATGCATTATGCGTAAACGAGCTCGAATCGAGTTAAAAGACTCGGAGGGTAACGATTTTGTAAAAATATCCACGAGTTGTCTTGAGATGGAACAAAGCACATCTCATTTTTGTTTTGAAACACAATCTCTTAAAAAATGATGTCGAACCTCAATATGTTTGGTTCGATTATGATGAACCGGATTTTGTGAAATATTTATAGAAGACGTATTATCACAAAAAAATATGAACATTTTTAAAAGAAATTTTATATCCGCTAATGTTTGTTTCATCCAAAGTAATTGTGTACAACAAAAAGCGTGAAATATATTCGGCTTGGCCATTGATAATGATACGATTTTATTTCTTTGAAAACCAAAAGATTAGGTGATCGCCTAAAAATTGACACGAGCGGATATACTTTTATGATCATCAATATTACCGGCATAATTCGAGTCACTATATCCTTTTAAAGAAAAATTTTTATTCTTTGGATAAAACAAACCATATGAAATAGTGCCCTTTAAATATCAAAAAGTACATTTTGACGGCACTTAAATGATGTTATCTGGGATTGCTTTGGAATCGAGCGCATAGGCATACGGCATGAAGAATATCGGGTCTACTTGCGGTTAAATAAAGAAAACTGCCAATCATACCTCGATATTTGGTTTCATCTACTGATTTACCTTTTTCATCCTTATCTAGCTTGATGTTTGTTGCCATTGGAGTTGCAACGGTTCTTCTTTCTTCAATCCCAGACTTCTTTAGGAGTTCCTTGATGTACTTTGATTGAGATATGAAATGGTTTCTTGACATTGTTTGATTTGTAGTGCAAGGACGAAATTAAGTTCTCCTATCATACTCATCTCAGATTCACCTTACATTAACTTAGAAAATTTCTTGCGAAGAGATTCATTAGTAGCACCGAAAATAATATCATCAATATAAATTTGAACTAATAGACAATCTTGCCCTTTTTCAAATACAAAGAGTGTAGTATCAACTTTACCTCTTGTAAAACTATTTTACAAAAAAAATGAACTAAGTATATCGTACCAAGCTCGGGGGGCTTGTTTTAAACCATATAAGGCCTTTTTAAGTTTATAAACATCATTTGCCCTAGAAATTTTTCAAACCACGAAAGTTATTTAACATAGACTTCTTCTTGAATAAAGCCAATTAGAAAAGCGGATTTAACATCCATTTGGTAAAGTTTGAAATTTTTGAAACAAGAATAGGAAAGTAAAATACGTATAGCTTCTAAGCGTGCTACAGGTGCAAATGTTTCATCATAATCAATAACTTCTTCTTGAAAATAACCTTGAGCTAATAACCTTGCTTTATTTTGAATGGTATTGCCTTAATCATCGAGTTTGTTTCAGAATACCCATTTTGTGCCAATGATAGTTTGTGATGGAGGACAAGGCACAAGTTCCCAAACATCATTTCTCTCAAATTGATTTAACTCTTCTTGCATCTCAAGAACCAATATTAATCTTTAATGGTTTCCTTAGTATTCTTTGGCTCTTTTTGAGATATAAGAGCTTTTTCGGCAAATTTTCTTCTAGTCATTACCTTGTCAAGAGGATCGCCAATTATGAGATCTTTTGGGTGATGTCCTTTAAATTTTAATGCCACGGGAAGATTAGAATTATCACCCTTATCCTCTTGTTGAACATTTGAAGTTGAAGGTTGATCATTTGAGGTAGAAGGTTGATCATTTTGAGCATCATTTGGAGTAAGTGGTCCAACTTCATCTTCTTCATCACTATCATCATTTGGGATTCTTTTAACTCCGAAGGCTTCATTGAATTTTACGTGAATAGATTCTTTGACCACCATGCTAGTCTTATTATAAATCTGATATGCTTTGCTCTTAGTCGAGTACCTCATAAATATCCCTTCTTCGGCCTTAGGATCAAGTTTGTCCAATTGATCCTTGGTGTTCAGAACAAAACATTTGCAACCAAAATTTTGAAATAACTAATATTTGGTATTCTTCCTTTCGGAAGCTCATATGGAGTTTTATTTAACTTAGGACGAAAATATACCTGGTTTATGACGTAGCAAGCGGTGTTTACGGCTTCGATCCAAAAATATTTTGGAAGTGAAAATTCATTGAGCATAGATCGACACATTTCTTGTAAGGTCCAATTTTTTCTTTCAGCTACGCCATTTTGTTGAGAAGTTCTCGGAGCCGAAAAATTATAAGCATATACCTTGGTTTCACATTAGATTCTAAAGTCACCATCAAATTCACCTCCTTAGTCACTTCTTATAGACTTTAGTATCTTCCTTTTCATTCTCAATAAGTCTACACAACTTAGCAAATTCATTAGTGGCATCACTTTTATTAGCAAGAAAAATAGTCCAAGTATATCTAGAAAAATCATCGACTATAACAAAAGTGTAATGTTTTCCACTTAGACTCTCCGTACAAATATCCCCATACAAATCTAGATGAAGAAGTTGTAGAGGCTTGGTTGTGGAAATTTTATTTTTGGGCTTAAAACTACTCTTAACTAATTTGTTATTTTGGCAAGTGTCACATAAGCCAAGGTTTTCAAAATTCAATTTGGGTAGTCCTTTGACATGTTAATTTTTGTAAATAGTTTGTAAATTTTTGTAACCAATATGTCCAAGTCGCCTATGTCATAAACTAGTTAAATCATTGCTAGCGACAAGACAAGAAATATTTTGACTAATCAAATCACGTGTACAAATTTTATAAAGATTGTCTTTTCTACTAGCTTCATAAATAATTTTACCATTTTTAAGAATAATGAATTTTTCTTTATTAAAAAGATCATCATAATTTAAATCACAAAGTTGACTTACACTTATCAAATTGAACTTAAGCCCACCTACTAATAATACATTATGTAAAGAGAAAGAAGAGTTACCAACGTCTCCATTGCCAAGGATTTTGCCTTTGACATTCCCGAACATGACCATTCCTATTTTTTGGAGCTTGATGTTGATAAACAGTTGTTCTCTTCTGGTCATATGCCGCGAACATCTGCTGTCCACGAGCCATTTGGAATCCTCCGTGATAGTTATTGCCTCTAGTACCTACAAATAAATTGTTTTTGGTACTCTAGAGTAAATAGGGTCCATGGGATTAGTCTTGAAACCTTTGGGTTTCCAATTATGACTACTACTATTCCTAATTTTACAATGGCTAGCAAGATGTCCATGTTTACCATAATAAAAACAAGTAATTATTCTAGGAGTGCTAGCACGGATAAAAGTTGGAGCTTGGTTATTTTTCTTGAAATTTGTTTGAAAAGGTTTGTAACCAAGTCCTAGTTTAGATTGCTCACTTCTTTGAACATCAAGAATTTTTGTGACCTTATTGGTACTAAAGTTGAAACATTGTACGTCCTTTTTCAAACTTTCTATTTCTTTTGTGAGCAATCGATTTTCGAAAGACTTTTAACTTTAGCAAGAGTAATTGAATGAGCACTGTGAAGAGATTCCAATTTTAACTCTTTAAAATCCTTTTTCAAATTTTTGTATTTACAAATCATGTCTCTAAACTAATTTTGTAAATCATCATAAACACATTGTAGTTCATCAATTAAAGATGAAGAAGAAGAGTTAGAGCGTACCTCCTTATTCTCATTGTCAATGACCATGAGACCATGTTCGGTTTCTTCTTCATCCTCGGATGTTACAAGGAGTTCATCCCACATTTTGACATCCGCATTTAATGCCTTTTTTCGGAAAGAATTTCTTCTTCTTTTGCTTCTCCTCTGCCATTTTCGGGCAATCGGCTATAAAGTATCCGAATTTTCCGCATTTAAAGCATAAGTTATCTCTAGCCTTTATTGCCTTATTTTTGTTGACAAATTTTTCAAATTTCGAACAAGGGCGGCGGTTTCCTCATCCTCCTCATCACTAGCATAATATGAATTGTTTGAATTTAAAGCAAGGCCTTTAGGTGTAGAATTCATACCCGATTGAAAGGTGGATGACTTGGAATTCTTCATTTCTTTAAGATAAACTTCATATATGAGAAGATTTCCAATTAACTCATCAAAGTTGAGTCTCAGGATTTTGAGCTTCCGTTATAGCCCTGACCTTCTCGGACCAAGTACCCGGTAGAGCATTAAGGAGTTTTCTGAGTTTATCTTCCTCGGAAATGAATTTTCCAAGTGCTAGAAGAGGATTGAGAATATTATCTAGCCTTTCCACCATTTTTTAAATGCTTTCACTTTTGAACATAATGAAATTATCGAAATCCTTAACAAACATTATTTTATGAGCTTGTTTCACCTTCTTGGTTCCTTCGTAGATAGTTTCTAATTTCAACCATACTTCGTGTGCGGATCTTATTCCCCTAATACGATTATATTCGGTAGCGGTAAGTGAGCAATGAAGAATGTTTAAGCCTTACCGTTTAGGGAGAATGATTTCTTGTCGTCATCATTGAATTCCTTGAAGCTTTTACGAGCAAGAGTTCCATCTTCTAATTTTTTTGTAGGTTGAGCAACTCCTTCTGTGAAGGCATTCCATATATCAAAACCGCAACCTTGGAGAAATCATTCCATTATATCTTTCCAAAAGGCATAATTGTTGGCATCAAATAGTGGCGGCTTATTCGTTGAGGCACCGGTGGTGAGGTAACCTTTGTTCGTAGCCATGGATATCGTCTTTACTCGCAAAGACAAAATGAGCTTGCCAAAGAGTTTGGCTCTGATACCATTTGTTAGTCCAAGTGGCTACGAAAATATAAAGGGGGATGAATAGATTTTCCCGATTTTCCGAGTAATGCCCTCATTTTTGAATATGAAGATGGTGAAGAAATGAAAGTGCAGAAAATAAATCAACACACAATGATTTAAAGTGGTTCAACTCACCTAGAGCCTAATCCACTACCACCCGGTATGTCCGAATGGATTTTGAAAAGGAAATAGTTTTATTGATACCAAAAAATTACAACATTTACCTTGAAGAGTACCACATTCTTCATACAACACCAACTGGGAAGAGCACCACACTCTTCTTATCTCTATGAAGAACACCAAACTCTTCAACACATAATAATCAACCAAGTGTGTTCTTACCACAAGAACACTAATAAAGATTTCTTGTTTTGAAAGTGCAAGTGTAATCAAGAAGGAAAACATATCAATATAGATATGAAAGGGATGTGCTAGGATTAATACAACAAGAATGTGAAAAATGAAAACTTAGAGAAAATTTGCTGATTTATTGTTGTGCTTTTGTAGATTGAAGTGTTGTGTTTGATCCTTCAAATTCTTCATCTATTTATAGGAGAGATTCAAGATTTGATTTCCAACATCGGCTCCCCCATCTTCACTTTTGTCTACAAAAGAAGGACCAAAATATCTAAAAAAATGGTTAAAAAATAATAAAGTAAATCTAGATGATAAGTGACTGAACAACAGATATAATTTGCTATCAAAAATCATTGTGCGACATAGGTTGCAGGTCGAATGGTCACTGTAATAGGGCGACCGGTCGCCATAGGGTGCGACCAGTTGCTCAACAGTGTGACCATTCGACGTAGAAACATGAAGAAACTAAGCAAAAAACTTGATCCCAGGCACCGGTTGCCCTCCCATTTTCTCTTTCTCTGTTTGTTCTGTCTTTAGAAATTTTCAGGTACGGGTTGCCCTATAGGGCTACCGGTCGACCTCAATACAGAGAGGTTGTCCGATTTTTGTTAAAAATATAGTTAAAGAAGTACTTCAAAAACTTAGTAAAAATCACTAACAATATTTTGAAGCATTTGGACAACATTTGGGGACATTGTTTTGGTATAAAAACACATTTATATGAAATCATCAAAATCGTGATAAAAATATTTTTCTAACCGTATATGCCCTAGCGTTCCTGCCACCAAGCCGCAGAACGGGAGATCTAACACACCATGATAATGATACGGGACTAGAAGCCAGAAAGAAAAGGGTGAAACTAACATACCCTGTCATCCACATTGGGTACATGGTCCTTTCATCATTGATAGAAGTACGAAGGACCCGAAATAAGCATTTTTTTCTTCATATCACCAAAACCCCTAATTTCTTAACATGTTTACACCTGACCAATCATAGTTAGCAATTACCAATAAAATTGCAAAATTTCGGTCAAAATAGAACTATTAAATGTATAGGTACATATATAAATATATAAGAGGTTTAAAATAAGGATGTGAAATAACAAAAATGTGTATTTTTCAAAGTAAATTGGAAGTTGTTTGGAAATGTATTATAGAATAATGTGAAATGTTTGTATTTTTCGGTATGCTCGAAAGTAGAGAAGGAGTAATTTGAAGTTGGAAGGAATAAATAAATGATTGCCACATTATAATTATAATAGGTATTTTGACACTTAGCAAATTTTTTGTCACTATACAACATCATATTATATGTTGAAAAAAAGTCGGGGCCTCACACTAAATGAAGGAGACAAATTCATAAAACCATTAGAAAAATGTTCATGTAACAATACAAAATAGAGGCCTAACAATTATAGATGCACGGGTAAAAGACTAGTTAGCTTCCAATTGAAAGGTAAGGAAGTCATGGATTGCAACAAAGGTGGGCAAATTATCATTTTCCTAAAGAAACTTAGGTTTACTTATAATTTCATGAATTTCACGACATTAGATATTTCATAAACTTCGCGACATTAAGCAATTTCATGATTTCATGATATTCACCACTTTCACAAAGTTCACTAAGATAATTTAGTTTTTTTAAAGAATATATAATTTGTATCATTCATGGTTTGAATTTACGTTTTCGTTTGCATTTTAACTCTTGTAACTGCTTGACTTGGCCTTTGGGAAAATAAATGTCATTTTGACAAAAATATTGATTTTTTGAGTCTAATGAGGTGTGGATAGGGTAGAGAATGGATCGAATAGGTTGCCTGTGGTCCTTGTTTCACTACTCATATGTCTAATCCCATTTCTGGCTTTGGCCGGAGACAGCGGCAGAACTGGGTCGTAGAACGGTATATTCATGAATACGAATATGACGATCTCTAGGTAAAAAGCCCATAGCTAAAGAGATGTCGAGCCTACGGGGAGGAATAAGGTGATAGGGCTACGGTCAAATATTATTGGGAGCAATAAGGAGATCGGATAGGGTCAGTGTCTAATCAACATTAATCGGACGTTTCTTATTTCAAGCTGACGGATTGATTGACTGACTGTTTTTTTATTAAAATGACTTTATTTTAAAATGAGATATCCACTCTTTGTTTTAAAAATTAGGATATCTATTGGCCGTTAAAAAGCAAAATGTTCTTGTCTTTGACTAATCATTGTACAATGTGCATTACATCACTAATAGCATAAAAAGTTTATATATCATTATTGAATTGCAATACGTTTTTGATCATTACGATATATAATTCTTATGTGCATCATTATCATGCATACTTAAATATTTTTAGGCACACTAAGTACTTTTTCTTAAAGAAACACTTCATCTTTCACTAAACAAATATTGCATTCCTCTATCCCAACCCAGTGAGCTCGTTTAGCTCACCCCGCTATTTTCATAAAACTTTTCAGAGACCGAATATTTTGAGATCGATGAGACTGGCACGAGACTTCTAGCTCAAAGTTGACTCTACATAGCAGTTTTTGCTTGAAGGGCTTATCCGTCAGCGCTTGAAAAGTATAACTATTTTACCTTGTAATAGTTAGGTGAATTACAACTATATTATAATTGTAAGTTATGATTTATGGACTTTCGCTGTATTTATATTTGTAGTTGTTTGTACTTATATAATAGCTTTTGATGAGCCTAAGTTTTGAATATTTTGGTTGTATCCTATTAGATGTTATTTATAAAGCAATTCAGGAACCAAAAAAATTGAAAAAACCGTAAAAATGACCAACAAATATGCAGGGGCGTAAAAATGTCAACCAAAAACGTAAAAATGTCAGCTGAGCATAAATTATATAATATAATTAAAGGTACAATAATTGTATTAAAAAAAACAAAAAACAAAAAAGCACAAAAAATATCACTGCATAGGACTTAGCCATGATAACTATTGTCACAATAATATTTATGATTATCTAAATACAAATTTCAATTAAAATATTTTTTCTAAAAATTATTTATTGGGATTAGTAATAATGAGCTTTAATGAAAAAATTATTTTGAAACTAAAATATATTATTTGGGAAATTATTGTTTGCAACCTGTACTATGACCATTTTGCATTTTTGGTACCTAAACTTTTTTTGGTTGGAATTTAATATCTAAATTTTGCGAGATTATTAAATTGCCACCTCAGGCATCCTGGTGGCGGAATTTTCCGAAAAGATACCATCACGTACGCAACATGTGAGGGCAAAATTATCAAATCATCTTATAAAGTGATAAAAGTTATAGCACTTTGCAACCTAAACTTTTTACATTTGAACTTTCACACCTCACTTCAAAATAAATATAAAAATTATATTGATTAATATGTATTTATCTCTTTTTATTCAAAAATATATATTTAATAGTAAGAATGTGATATTTTTAAGTTTCATAAAATTGAAAATCTATAATACTTGAAATCTTGTATTATAAAAATATTCATTTTAACTTTCTTGTTGAATTATGATTTCTAACGAGTAATTTATTTTGTAGAATTTAAAAAAAAGTAGAAAGTAAAAGGGAGAAAAATTATAACTATATGTACATTTTATGTTTAATAAAATTTAAAATATACAGTAATAATTTTTTTTAACATTTTATAATCAATTTTGAAAATTATTCTTTTTGTTATTTGTTAAACTATGAATTCTATTAATTAAGTAACTTCATAGGATTTTGTAAAATATAATTTTAAATAAAAATAATAAATAAATAAATATACGTCAATTTTTAAATTTGAAAGTTTAAATAATATTTCATAAGAAAACATTGAACATTTTTATATTGCATTTTCAATGTTACAAGTTTATTATTATATATCTTTAATTTATTAACTTAAAATGATCGTATAATTATTTATTTTTTAATAAATTAATTTATCAATATATTTTGTATTAACTATTAAAATATATATGTTTTGAATAAAAAGAGAAAAATACATAGTCTCAAATAGCTTGTTCTTGTCCATGTTGAATAGGTGGAGTATTGTTGTTATTTTCACCATTATATTCCTCCATTGTGGATACCTCGATTAAGTGTGTGATGCCCCGAATTTTAGCGACGTGAGATACGACGTTGTGTAGTGATTTATTTATTTGGTTAAGTAATACGAATCCATTAGTAATGAAACGCGACCCGACTTTTATTTATTTCTTCCAACGTCAATTACACTTTTCTCATTTTCGAGCTTAACGATTTTATATTCTCCTCTAGTATTATTACTTGATCGGTTAACTACGACTTTAGATGTGAAGCCCCGATTTTTCCGAAGCTATTAATGGATCCTTATTGTTGTTTAAACATTTGATCGAGTATTTTATCGCGTCATTTTGACGGGTAATTAATAATAATATATACATTTTGTATTTTATTTTATTTTATTTAATTATTTGTGATCATGATCTTATTTAATTCTATCCCTCATTTATGATCACTTGATTGATCATTACTACTATTTTTGTATTTATTAGCCACCTTAGAATTTTAAGAGACTATTTATTTTAGAGACTTTTACCTTATAGAATTAAGATTTTGATTTAGATTAAGTGATCATGAGACTTACAAGTGATCAAGGAAATCACTAAATATTTTGGAGATTGATATATTTCATCTATTATCATCAAATTTGGGACAAAAAAAAATATGGAATTACCAATTTGCCCTCAAAGTGGACGGCCATGGTGGTATTTTTGGGATAAAAATATCATCCAACTCTTGTACACCTACACCATATATTAGTCATCTTGTGTATAATTATATCATTAATTCAAACATTATACACATCATCTTATACACCAATTCCTTATTATTATTTTTCCCAACTTATTCCATTATTCCCAACAATCTTCTTATTCCTCTCAAATTCCAATTGACCCACACTTTGACTTGCATTTTTGTCTCCATGCAAGAGACAAATTACAAGACACAATTTGATCAAAATTCTCTCCCCTCTCTCCATGAAGTGGACGGCCATATGGCCAAATTTTGTCAAAAAATTCATCTCATTTCATCTAACACATCTATCCTCTAACAAAAATCCTCCTCATTCTCTCTAAACTCCCAACTTCTCTCTATTCTTCCTTTCACCTTCTTCTTCTATACTTAGAAAAATTTTCAACATTTTCCTCCCTATTCTTCATAAAAAATCGAACCATCATCATACAAGGTAAGAAAATTTAGCTTCAATCCATTTTTTGATATCACATTGTTCATCTCTTCCACCTTCTTAACTTAAGTTTGAATTTGGTTTTGGAGGTACATTTAGAAGAACTTGAAGGTTTGAACTTGACAACATTTTGAAGAAAGACCTCAAGCTTGAAGAAGAAAATAGTAGAGAAAACTAGACTACAAGGTAAGAATTGTGTACTAGACCCCTTCTTCCCTACTCTTCCTATTTTTTTCAAATTTTAACACCCCTTTTTCATTTTTGAGAAATAGGGGCTGACCTTAGGAGATTTTGGAGTTGAGCCAAAATTTCCAATTTTTGAGCTTCAACTAGTCTCCAAACATCTACTACACAAGGTAAAGTGTAGTCCTTTTCATTTCCTTATTTCCTTCTTTTTCTCCTTAATTTTTCTCTCATTTTTCTAACTCCAAATTTTGATATTTTCTTGACTTAGGGGCTGACCTAAGAAGCCTCATCCAAAAATTGTGAAATTATCCTTTTATTTCACAATTTCCAAATTTAAGGTGGGTGGAAAAATTATTTTTCCAACTTTTAGGTGTTTTGATTAAATGCATGTAGAAACTTTAATCATGAGCCTTGAGATATATATAATTATATATTGCATGTCAATTTTATATATCAAATCATGAAAATTCTCAAGAGTTGCTCAAAATTATTATTTATTGAATTTTAGGTGCATGCATGTACACTTTAATGTTTTAATTGATGAATTTTTGTATGTATTGGACATGCATGTGTATGATCTTTAAAATCTATGTTTTGGATGACTTATAACCTGGAAAAGTCGAGCATAATTGATTAAATTTCAATTTTGGACTTAAAAATGCAAAAATGGAAAGTTGGTGGACTAAATTGCAAGAAAATAAAAGTTAAAGGACCCCTCTGCAAATTTCTAAATTTGGGACTGTACTCAGGTTCAAAAATGACTTTTGGACATTTTAATAAAGTTTTAAGAGTTTTAAGATAAATAAAATCAACCTTTAAGAGCCCAAGGACTAGATTGTAAAATTTTGAAAGTTTAAGGGCTACTTTGAAATTTTTAAAACTGTACCAGACCTTAACTTTAAAATTTGAAATTTTCACTCTTAAGGTACTGGGAATTACATATTTTAAAAGTAATTCCAAAAATCCAAGTGGTTAGGGCTTGGAAAGCAATTTTACTAAAATTGAGGGACTAATGTGTAAAATATTAAACTTGAGGACCCAAATGAAATTTCCAGGACTTATGCAGCCCATGCACCTGGAAATACTAACGTAACTATAACTTAATTATATTTTGGACCCAAGGTTCAAATTACATAACAATTGGACCCTAAAAGCCTTAAAGGCAATTATTTTAAAATGGGACAAAAATGATATTTTCAAAAGTTGAAGGACCTACACATATTGCTTTTAAAAACTGCTTTTGTCCCAATATCCTACCAACCTTAGTGACATTTTCCAACTGGAATCACATTAAAAGCCCTTCCGGTTTGTGAGTTCCGAATTTTTAAAACTTAAGGTCCGAATTGACAATTTTTACAAATTTGGGGCCAATGTGAGATTTTTATAAAAACTCGACCATAAAACTTTAAAAACCTGAATCTCTGGACAATTTGGAGAATTTAGGAACTGACCTCATAATGTTTCAAGGTCGGGATATTTAATTATTCAATTTTTAACCCCAAAAGTGTTAGTTTTACGAACGGGGCTAAATTACAATTTTTCTTTTATAAAGGACCTAACTCAAATTATTTTCTCTTTTACTAAAATAGCCCTGGACTCTCTGACTTGGAGATTTAATTTAAATATTTTACTTTCCCAAAAACCCCTGACTTATCGGATCAATTTGACCGATTAATACCCGATCGCGGAGCGACTTCCTCGCCTTGCTAATTGAATCTATAACGGGATTTATGTCCCACCTAATCTTTCAAGATATCGAAGGTTGCTTATCCTTCCGATAATCATCTTCATCCAAAAACTCCATCAACGCCATAATTGCCACTCGCGTTTTCAAAAAAAAAAAAATTCCTAAACTGCTTCCCGAATCAATAATACTCGACTGCCTGGTTGACTGCCTGTAATTGTAATTACTTTCCTGCCTGAGTCAACTTGGTGTGTCGAGCTCACAATCGGAATGGATACGTCGGGGATGGAACCGGCAGCTCGGCCGCTATTCCACTCTTCCAAATTTTCCATCGCCCTAATCCCGCAATCGAGGGACGGAGTTTGTCCAAGGAAAGCGGGTCGTAGTACTGAGGTATAATCATGATTATGACAGATCCGAGCCTCGCCACTCCACTCGTGGATTTTGTCTTTGCCCTACGGAGCGATAAGGTGCCGGTCTTGGACCATACTTGACCGGGAGTTACAAGGAAGAACGAAGGAATCGCTGCGATCCACACGATTCCGGAGTTATCGTCCCATTTTGGTTGGCGTTACATTTCGCACGCAACCGCTACCTATTTTGCATTGGTTGGCGCTACAAATCCGTGACGCAACCATTATTTGCCTTGCATAGGATTGGCGTTACACTTACGCAACCTACCTACTGTCTTGACCGATTCACATAGTGCCTGTGTGACCATGAACTGTTTTCTTGAATCGTATAAATATACTATCAGTATTATTTTATCGCGACGCTTGTGAACCGTGTGTGAAATCATGCATCATACTCACGCGTTTTCATATAATGTTTTCTCACATTAACTATATTGCGCCACACACTCGCACACAATCACCCCATCCACTGAGATTTTTGTCTCATCCCCACTGTTTTCTAACCTTAGATGAGGATTTCGTTGGAGATCTTTGCCGAACCTCCTGGATTGAGACCTTGTACTATCTTTCGTTGGATTTACGCTTCTTCTTTGTTGATTGGACTCTTTTCTTATATTGTTGTCGAACTTTTGTTTTTCATTCCATTCGGGTTTGTAATTGAGGGCATATGACCTTTGACTTTAAGATGCTATATTTTGTTGATTTTCGGGTTGTAACTTGGATGATGGATTGTAGACTGTAAGATTTATTCGTACTTGTTATTTGATTCCGCTGCTTTTTAGACTCTGTCTTATTGGGTTCTCATTGATATTTGTCTGGACTGTTGGTTCATTTGTATTTAAGTTGTGGATCGTTCGTCGCGTCCCGTTTGGGGCGTGACATTAGAAATATTAGACTCTCGATAAGTTAGGAGTCTATTCCAATCCTTATCCAAATATTTCACTTCCTTCTATAATCATTCTCAACCAACTTTCAATTTATTGTCTTTGAAATATACATTTCCTATTTCACATCCTTAATTTTAAATTTCTAAATATTTAATTATGGATATTTATACATTTTATTTCCCTCAATTTTATAAAAGAAAATAAACCAAATATTTTTTTGTCTCTTTTCCTAATTTTCGAAATTATCACTTTAAATGGGGAAAATAACTCAATTTTTTTCTTCTACTACTATTTTTATTATTTTGAATCTCCCAGCTAGATTATTATGGAAAAAATAAATAAAATTTTGAGAATTTCATTTCTATTTTATTTTATGTCTTGCAAGCCTACAACAATTTAAAAAATTATCCTACAATCTTCACCACCCCAATTGGTCAAACAAGACAAATTTTAATTACCCCTAAAAATCTAGCTTTTAAAATGTCACTAGAAAAGTAGTCTAATTCATTATTGTATGTCCTAAATCCCCAATTATATCCTAACTCATCATTTAACACAAACAAAACAAAAATCCTCCTCCAATTCTTACACCAAAAATCGGTCATTACAAGATTTAGGGAGAAAAAATTCATCTTATCCTTCTACAACTCTCAAACTCTCCCAACACAATCTCACCCAACACTTAAACACAAGAACAGAAAAGTCCTCTTCATTTTGCTCTCATAGAATCAAAAATTCCAACAACTAAGGTAAGAAAATTCTTCTCTTCCATTTTCATTTTTATCCTCTTGAAACTTCCAACATCTACCTCAATCTTAGACTTGACTACAAGCTTGAAGAGGAAATTCAAGACTACACATTTTAAGGTGAGAATATTATGATTTTAGTATTTTCTCTTGACAACATGAAGAATTAAATTTTGACTCAAGGATATGAATTTTTGGAGCTTAGGGGCTGACCTACACCATCTCAAGTTGAGGTTAGAAGCTTGAAGGAAACTTTCCATTTTTAGAGACTACTTGAAGACATTGAGGTAAGTAGTAGCCATTTGGTCCTAGTATATTTTCTTTGGACTTGAGACTTTAATTTTGACACCAAAATATGGTTTAGATACCATTTAGGGGCTGACCTTCAAGATCTTAAGTCAAGAAGTTGATACAAGGAAGAAGACTCCATTTTAGATCAACCCGAGAAACTACTGCGAGGTGGGTGAAAAAGCTTTCAAAAATAGGCAAATAATTTTCATAAAATGCATGTAGTAAATGAAAATATTTTAAATGGATATATATATTACATGTATTTTTTTATATGTATCAAGTTCAAGAAGTTTCACAGAAACGAGCATGATTTTGATTTCTTGCACAATAGAGACATATTTGCATATATATATCTTAATTTCTTGTTCAACTCTTCATTATTGTGTAGAGGAATGTGTTATATGCTCAAAATCATGTTTTATACTTGATATATATTCTGGAAAATATGACCTTGTGCTCGAATTTGAACAAATATGCCATTTATACAATTTTTGCAAAATTGAGAACTAAACCGTAATTTTGAAAACTTTCCAAGGACCAATCTGTGAATTTTGAAATTTTGGAATGTATTAATTGTAAAATTAAATGTTTTAAGTTAATAATAATATTTTAAAGGTTTTGATAGAAGAAAATCCATCCATGGAATTTTAGAGACTCAAATGTGGAAACTTAAAAGTTTAAGGGGCAAAAATGAATTTTTAAAACTGTTCAGGGACCCCTCTAAATTTCGAAATTTTAAATTTCTCAAACTGAAAAACTTATATTTTGAGAAATTTTAAAAGGACAAAGTGGTTTGGGTTGAGAAAACCTACTTTTGAAACTTTAAGTACTAAAGTGTAAAAATTCCAATCTCTAAGGACTAAAATGCAATTTCTAGACAAGAAACGTCTCAGACACCTGGAAACTTTCATAAACTAAATTTTATAACATTTTGAACTCATGGTTCAAGTTTTATAACAAAAGAACACCAAATAAACCCTTAAGGGCAAAAATCGAATTTTTGGACTAGAAATGAAATTTGTAAACATTAAGGGACTTAAATCAACCCTATTTCAAAATTGCTTTTGTCCCAACATCCTACTATTATACATGATATTTTAAAATTGGAATCACATCAAAAACCCTCCCGGTTTGTGAGATCCCAAAATTTTTAAGTTCGGGGACCGAAAATGACGTTTTTGACAAAAGAAGGGACCAAACTGAAATTTTCCAAAATCTCGACCCAAACCCTTGGAAAACTGAATCTTTGAACAATTTTAAGAATTTAAAAAATGACCTTACATTTTTCCGAGGTCGAGACTAGGACTTATTTAATTTCTGACTTGATAAGTACTTTTTCCAAGAAATGGGACTATTTACAAAATTTTCCTTTTATCAAGGATCCCAAAATAAAATATTTTCTCTCTACGGTCCTAAAACTGATTTAATTATGATTTAATTATGCTTCCATATTTTTCTTGAAAATCCCCGGACTATACGCACTGCGCGTGGCGACTTCTTCGCCTTTGGACAAATTTAAACTTAACTTGTTGATATCTTGTACTGCTTTTTATATGTATCTTCATGTTTCTTTTTACTCGAATACCTTGTTGACATGATATGAACTTCGTGAATCTAATTGCGCTTGAGTCAACTTGGTGTGTCGAGCTCACGATCGAGAATGGATACGTCGGGATGGAATCGGGCGGCTTGGTCGCTATTCCACTCTCCTACTTATCGTCCCTATCCCGCAACTGAGGGACGGAGTTTGTCCAAGAGAAGCGGGTCGTAGTTCTTAAGGTATAATCATGATTATGACAATTCGGGCCTAGCTAGCTATATTGTGGATTTGTCTTTGCCTATGGAGCGATAAGGTGACAGGTCTTGGACCATCTTGCTTGGGGAGTTACAAGGAAGAACGAAGGAATCATTGTCTGATCCACACGATTCGGAGTTACTCGGACCCGTTTGGTTGGTGTCACACTCCGTGTGCAACCACTACTTGCTTGGGTTGGCGTTACACTCCGTACGCGACCACTACTTGAATTACTTGCTTGGATTGGCGTTACACTCCGTACGCAACAATTACTTACTTGGGTTGGCATTACACTCCGTACGCAACCACTACTTGAATTATTTGCAACGCATTCATAGTGTTTGAATGATCATGAACTATTTTCATCAAACTATATAAAGCTATATTATTTTGAATACCATGTTGCTTGTGAATCGCGTGTGGCGCACACATCATGAATCATGCATTCTTCATACAGCTATTTTGAAGCATCTATATAAGCCACACTTACACACGATCAACCATCCACTGAGAATTTTTGTCTCACCCCCACCTTTTTTCAACGGCCAACTGATGATCCACCATATTATGAAGACGTCAACGAAGACGACCAAGCGACGGAGTAATCTCTAGACTTAGTTCGTCAGTCTATCCTTTAAAAATGATTATGCTTTGATAACGGACAATTTATTTCATTCGATGTAATAGAAAGGTGTAAGACCTCTTTCGCTTAGACAAATGGATTGTAATAGTATTTTCCGCTTCGACTATTGGCTCTGTTTCCGAGGAGTTATGAAGAACTATGTATATTCGAGAATTAATATCGCTCACATACTTGGTGGATTATATTTTAGAATAGAGAATTGGCATAAGTTAACGTTGGGTAGCGTCTCCAACTTTCTAGGGCGTTACAAAGTGTGCTCGGAGCTCTCTTAATGTCATTTCGATCTCTGGATCAAAAGAGATTATGTTAGCACTTTGAGGTCTTCGCATTGAAAAAACTATGTAAAAATAAGGGAAAATTGCAAAATTGGTCCTGTATCTATGGGGGTATTGCAATATTGGTTCTGTAACTTTTGAAATTGCAATTTTAGCCCTGTGCCAATTTTACCCCTTAGCAAAAATAATAATTTTAATTATGTAATTTTTAGGATTTGATAATTTTAGTTTTTTATTTTTTAGTTGAGGTAATTTCGGTCCTATTATTAAAAATAACCAATTTTGGCATATTTGTACGTGTTTTTTGTATTTTCATAATTAAGAAATAACACATATTGAATTAACTCGTATCTCTTTAATCTGGATTCATAAATTTGAAATGATTCTATCGTTAGGCAAACTATAATATAAATGATAAATAAATTCTACTCAATTAAATAAAATATAAGTTGTGATACCATTTTAAATTTGATCTTCTGTATATTGATTATTTTGGCTATTACGGGCATTTTGGGAATAATCAAAACATTGAAATAGTCTTTAGGATCAAATTTGCATTAACTTAAAACTTATAGGACCAGAATTGCACAAATCTAAAACTTATGGGACCAAAATTGCAAAAAAGGCAAAACATACAGGACTAAAATCGCAATTTCAAAAGTTAGAGGACTAATATTGCAATACCCACAGAGATACTGAGACTAATTTTGCATGTTTCCCTAAAAATAACAACTAAAAATTGCAAGAATGAAAAATAAAAAGATCTAGATTAAAATTAAGACTATGTGGTAACAATATTAGCGCAAATAAGATTAAATCATTCCTCGGCAACGGTGCCAAAAACTTGTTCGTGAAAATATTACGGTGTCAAGTTTTAATATAGTGATAAAAATCATGTTGTTGTATCCACAAAGAATGATTATCAAATAAGCTAAAATAGCTTAATTTTATATAGAAAATCAAATAATGAGTTTTGTTGTTTTAAAAATAATAAATAACAAATATAAAATTCAACACAAAGTTTGAGCAATTGTCGGCTTAAACAATTTAGGGAAATTTATTTTTTGCAACCTGTACTATGACCATTTTGCGGGTTTGGTGCCTAAACGTTTTTTATTAGAATTTAGTACCAAAACTTTGCGGGATTGCTAAATTACAACCTCAGGCCATCGGGATGCCTGAGGTTGCGATTTAACAATTCCTCAAAGTTTAGGTACTGAATTCTAACCAAAATGTTTAGGTACCAAACCCGCAAAATGGTCATAGTACACATTGCAAAAAATAATTTCCCCACTATTATTTAATGACAATATCTATTTGTGACTAAAGAATTAAATTTAGCTAGTGACTATAGTTATATGTGACTATATTAGTGGAAACTAGTTACAACAATTGAATGTGACTATAATATGGAATTTTGGTAAACACTTAATTTGCTCGTGACTAAATCATTAGATTTTAGTGACAACAATTGAATGTGCCAATAATATAGGGGTTTAGCGATAAAATTGTGTGTGACTAAAACATTAAGTTCTAGTGAGAAAAAGGCATATGACTAACGTAACGCATCGAGTTATAGTGATAAAAATTCTCCTACCTTTCTCTACACATTTCTTCTTCTTCTTCACAAACACTTAACCAAAACTTCAAGAATTCATCTCCCTACTCCTTCATCAAATTTGAACCATCACCATACCAAGGTAAGGAAAATTTCTTTTTCAATCCATTTTTGATATCACCTAACTCATATCTTTCACCTTCTAATTTAAGTTTGATTTTTGATTTTGAGGTATACCTAGAAGACCTTTGAAGATATTAAGAGACTAGTCATCTTGAAGAAAAATTGTGAAGAAGTTGGACTATAAGGTAAGAAATGGAATTTTTGGTACATTTTCTTCTTCTCTTTCTAATTTCAAAATTTTGACACTCCATTTTTATTTTTGGAGTTTTAGGGGCTGACCTTGGAGGTTAACATTAAGGGTCACCAAAATCTTACACTTTGAAACCATTACTAGTCACACTTTACTCACTACACAAGGTAAGTGTAGTATTTCCGATTTTCTCACCATCTTCTTCTTCCCTTAAATTTATAACCATATTTTCTAACTCCTATATTTTTTTTTTTTTTTTTTTTGATATTCCTTGACTTAGGGGCTGACCTAAGTCACTCCTTCATCGAGAGAGATTTATTCCATTTTCACCAACAAATCGATCTTTAAGGTGGGTGGAAAAATCCTTTCAACTTCTAGGTGTTTTACTTAAAAATGCATGTAGTATTTTGATTTTCAGCACTTGAGATATATATTATGTATTGCATGATATTTTCTTGTATCAAGTTGGAAAAATTCTCAATTATTGCTCAAAAATGCGATTTATCGAAAAATAGGGCATACATGTACAATAATTGATGAAATTTTGTATGAGAAGGATATGTATGTGTATGACTCTTGAAATCTATGTTTTGAATTATTTATAACATGGACAAGTCGAGCATAATTGATTAAATTTCAACTTTATGCAAAAATGAAAAGTTGGTGGACTTAATTGTAAGAAAATAAAACTTAAGGGACCCCTCTGTAATTTTCGATTTTGGGACTGAACTCAGGTTCAAAAATTATGTTTTGACATTTTAATAAAGTTTTAAGAGTTTTTAGATAAATAAAATCAACCCTTAAAAGCCCAAGGACTAGATTGTAAAATTTTAGAAGTTTAATGGCTATTTTGCAATTTTCGAAATTGTACCAGACCCTAATTTTAAAATTTAAAATTTTAACTCTTAAAGGACTGGAAATAACATATTTTAAGTGTATTCCAAAAATCCAAGTGTTTAGAGCTTGGAAAGTAATTTTATAAAAATTGAGAGACCAAATTGTAAAAGATTAAACTTGAGGATCAAAATACAATTTCCAGGACTTATGGAGCCCATGAACCTGGAAATACTAATTTAACTATAACATAATTATATCTTGGACCCAAGGTTCAAATTTCATATCAATTGGACCCCTAAAAGCCTTAAAGGCAATTATTTCAAAATGGGACAAAAATGAGATTTTCAAAAGTTAAGGGACCTATACTTGCTTCTTTTAAAAACTGCTTTTGTCCCAATATCCCACTGACCTTAGTGACATTTTACAACTGGAATCACATTAAAATCCCTTCCGGTTTGTGAGTTCCAATTATTTTAAACTTAGAGCCCGAAATGACAATTTTAACAAATTTGGGGCCAAGGTGAGAATTTTATAAAAACTCGACCACCAATCTTTGAAAACCTGAATCTTTGAACAATTTAGAGAATTTAGGAACTGACCTCATAATTTTGCAAGGTCGGGACATTTATTTATTTAACTTTTAACCCCAAAAGTAGTGATTTTTACAAAACGGGGCTAATTGTAAATTTTCTTTTAACAAGGACCTAACTCAAATTATTTTTTCTTTTAAAGAAACAGCCCTGGACTCTCTGACTTTAATAATGAATTACAAATATTTTATTTTCTCAAAAATCCCTTGTCTTATCGGATCGTCTTGACCGATTAATACCCGATCACGGGGCGACTTCCTCGTCTTGCGATTTCGAATCTATAACGGGACTTATGTTCCACCTAATCTTTCAAGATACCGAAGATTGCTTATTCTCCCGATAATCATCTTCATCCAAATAACTCCACCAACGCCATAATTACCACTCACGATTCAAAACTTTTCATGAACTACTTCCCGAATCAATATACTCGACTGCCTGGTTGACTACCTGAACGTGTATTTAATTTCCTGCCTGAGTCAACTTGGTGTGTCGAGCTCACAGTCGGAATGGATACGTCAGGGATAGAACCGGGCAGCTGGCTGCTATTCCACTCTCCGGCCCCATCGTCCTAATCCTGCAACTGAGGGACGGAGTTTGTCCAAGGATGCGACGTCGTCGAGTACTTGAGGTATAATCATGATTATGACGAATCCGAGCCTTGCTAGCTCCAACGTGGATTTTTTCTTTGCCTATGGACCGAAAAGGTGACAGGTCTTGGACCATCATGAACGGGGAGTTACAAGGAAGAACGACGGAATCGCTGTCCGGTCCACACGATTCCAGAGTTAATCGGAACGTTTGGTTGGCGCTACACATTAGTATGCAAACCGCTACTTGTAATGCATGGGTTGGCGCTATATATCAGTACGCAATCACTAATTGTCTTGCATGGGATTGGCGCTACACATCAGTACGCAATCCTCCTGTCTTGCTTGAATCATCGTGCCTGTGTGACCACGAACTATTTCTTAAACTGTATAAATATATTACTTAATATATATTTATCACGATGCTTGTGGGCTATGTGTGAAATCATGCATCATACCTCACGCGTTTTCATACAACCGTTTTCTCGCATTAACTATATATATCGCCACACTTGCACACGATCACCCCATCCACTGAGATTTTTGTCTCACTCCCTCTTGTTTTCTAACCTTTAGATGAAGAGTACGTTGAAGACGTCGAACCTACCACAGATTGAATCCCTACCATTGATGTGGAGAGACATTCCTTTTACTTTTATTGTTGATTGGACTTCTTCATTTTATTTCTGTTTGGACTGTAAGTTAAATTCGGATAATCTATTGGGTTGTATTCGGATACCATCGGACCTTAAGATGTAATTTGTATTTGTGTTTATTTTAATTCCGCTGCATTAGACTCTTTTCACTTGAAGTTCGTATCATGGGTTTAGACTATTGATTTACTTTCTGTTTAAGTGATTGATCGTCATCGCGTCGCGTTTGGGGCGTGACATTTATGGTATCAGAGCTCGGCTAGTAAGATGGAAACTTACACCGAGCTGACCCAGGATAGGACCCTCGGACTGTGTTGGGTAGTACCGCGACCTGACCAATTAAGTGTAAAATCGATTTCAAAAATGGCATAGAACCTTATTACTGATGTTTATACTAAGTTAGAATTTATACTTGAAGATTCCATGATCATACTTGATTTGACCTAGTTGACTCTAGACTGACTTTCTTTATTCATTCTCTCCTATTCTCCCTTATCTTTTCCTTAACTTCGTTTAATCCTTCTTCATTTGGCTTGATCAGGATGGAGCCGACGCCACCTATCTGGTGGGAATTATTGGAGGCCCGCGCCGAACGTGATTACTTCCGGGCATACATGAACCACTGGCACCAGGAATGCCTTCAGGCTAGCTCAGAATTGGCAGAGGAACGCCGCCGTAACCAAGAACTAACACACCTCCTGACAAAGAGCCAAGAGGAGAAGAATAACCTTACCCTTCTTGCTAAAGATCGCGAAGATACCATCCGCGCTCGCGAAGGTCAAATTCAGTCGATCCAGGAACACTTGGAAATTACTCGCAAGAAGATGGAACGCGCTAAGGAAGGCCGCGCAAAGTGGGAGATGGACGCGTACATGTCAAGGGCCACCATCGGACGTCTCGAAGATACTATCATCAAACAGATGACGGTGATCGAGGACCTCACACAGGCCTTGTCTCAGCGGGATGCCGCTTTGGAGACTGCTTTGGCAGCCAATGCACTAGCACTGCCACCACCCGAGGCTGACCCTAAAGCGAACAATGAAGAGGATCCCGAGGAGGATCTTGAAGAAGATCCTGAAGAGGATCCCAAGAGGATCCTGAAGAGGATCCCGAGGAGGATCCAATGGAGGATGGAGAGCCCGAGGCGCTTGAAGCCGCCCCACTTGATGACGCTCCGGGACTAGAGCAGTGGCCAGATTTAGCCGACTGGCCTAATGCTGAGGTGGTACCTCAGCCCGATTAGGTTCCGGTTATGGACGAGGCCGCTAGTGATGATGATGGCGACCTCACCGAGTAGATAGCTTCAATGTTAGATTTTAGCCGACGCTTATTTCCATTCTGTTGTATTTTGCTTCCCGTTGTACTTTGATCAAGTTGTATCCTGACTCTAGATTACCTTCAATTCTGTATTCCTGTTGTATGAACTCATTCGGGTGTATTCAAATTTTCACATCAATGAATATACTTTTTCTACTTATTCTATGTCTTGTGTATTGCTGTTGTGATATAACTTGTTATATGCGAGTATTTATTGAAATCATTCATTTATGGATTGTAGCTAAACCTCAGAAACAAAATGGTTGGACACCGTGGACGCGGAGACCCCGCCGTGTTTCCCAAAGGTATAATGACGCGCCGAGGAACGGGCACCCTCCCCGGTGCCACCACCTCCTCCGCCAATCGCAGGAGATAACTTGACCGCAATAGCCCCGCAATGATGATCATCTTTGGTTTTCATGAGGCAACAAGCGAGCCTCAATGGCGTATTCCCGAGCCCGCTCGAGAGGCGAATGATCGCACATTGGAGCGATTCTTGAGATTCGACCCACCGGCTTTCTTAGGAGAGCCAGATGACCTAAAGGCAGAGGAATGGATTGGGAAACTGGAGAATATCTTTAATGCTCTCCAATATTCGGAGGAACGAGAAGGTTACACTCGCCGTGTTCCGACTAGAATCACCATGCGAGAGATTGGTGGAGAAATGATTGAGAGAAAGTGGGAACATAACCGAGTAGCTAGAACGTGGGAAAATTTCTGGCTGAATTCAATGAGCAAAGACATTCCCCAAGTCGTGAAGGAGGCACGCCGGATGAATTCCATAAGTTGAGACAGGGAACGTGTAATGCGTGGCCCAAGATGAGTCCAATTTCATCGGTTGTCCAAATATGCTCTGGGGACAATCGATGAGAAGAGGACAAATTGTATAAGTTCACACGGGGACCAAGCCGAACTTCAAAAACAGCTTTTGATCGTTGAAATGACAACCTACTCGGCCGTGTAAAGCGGCTCTCCCCATCGAGTCGGGGCAACCGTATTGGTCGTCGATTCAGCAGAGTAGGCCATTAAATGATCTCAAAATGACAAAGCTGTGGGACAAACCCCGTCTAGCCGCCGATTAAATTTGAAGGGTCCAGATTATTAAGGCGGAAAAAGGAAAGGACCAATATAGGGAAAACCGGTCAAGTATGTGCACATTGCCAAAACCCGGGACATACTGTCAATGATTGTTGGCACAAACAGGGGAGATGCTTGCTATGTGGCAGTAACCAACACCAGCTGAAGGATTGCCCGAAGTACGAGGATCGCACAAAACAAGTGCAACCGCCAAAGTCGGGTAATGGCTAGGGAAATCGGGCAAGGATGCCCGCTCGAGCATTTTCACTAGTCGGACATGAGGCTCTGGAGGCAATAGACGTGGTGGAAGGTATGCTTCTAGTATCTAGCCACTATGCTAAAGTACTATTTGACCCTGGATCAACGCATTCATTTGTCGCACCACATTTTGTACACAAGCTGCATGCATGCATGGAACATATGCCTATAGGTCTAGAAGTGTCCACTACTATGGGCGCAAGCCAGATAACAGATATTATCTATAATGCATGCGAAGTTAAGATTGATGAGATAAACTTTCCTGCTGATTTGATCTTGTTGCCTATATCCGAATACGACATTATATTGGGAATGAACTGGTTGTCTGCACACCATGCACAAATGGACTGCCATCGCAAGTCTATTAAGCTATGTGAACCCTGTAAGCCAAGTGGAAATTTCGGGAAGAAGCAGTTTTAGAATTAATAAAATAAAAAATTATGAATAGAATTAATATTATTAATAGTTAAATACTATATATATATATATTAGGGAATGGGGATAGAAATGGAGAATCCCTGTTTTATCTAATCAAAATAGGAAGGAGGACGAGGATATAAATACCATTTTTGTCTTATTCTCAATTCTAGAGAAGACGGAGAATTTCCATCTCTAAATTTACCGGGAATTCTCGTCTCCTTCTATTTGGCTACCAGTAGGAATGCTTCCACGCAAGGATATTGTCATTCATAAATGCAGGAGATAAATTCATAAAACCATTAGAAAAATGTTCATATAACAGTACAAAATAGAGGCCTAACAATTATACACCATGTGCATCGCACGGGTAAAAGACTAGTTAGCTTTCAATTGAAAGGTAAAGAAGATGTGGATTGCAACAAAGTGGGCAAATTATCATTTTCCTAAAGGAAGTTAAGTTTGCTTGTAATTTCACGAATTTCATGACATTAGTTGTTTTATAAACTTCGCGACATTAAACAATTTCATGGTTTCATGATATTGACCATTTTCACAAAGTTCACTAAGATAATTTAGTTTTATTAAAGAATATATAATTTGTATCATTCATGGTTTGAATTTACATTTTCGTTTGCATTCTAACTCTTGTAAAACTGCTAGACTTGGCCTTTGGGCAAATAAATATCACTTTGACAAAAATATTGATTGTTTAAGTCTATTGGGGTGTGGATAGAGTAGACAATGGATTGAACAGGTTGCATGTGGTCCTTGTTTGACTACTCATATGCCTAATCCCATTTTCTGGTCGTGGCCGGAGACGGCGGCAGAACTGGGTCGTAGAACGGTATATTCATGAATACGAATATGACGATCTCTGGGTAAAAAGCCCATAGATAAAGAGACGTCGAGCCTACGGGGAGGAATAAGGTGACAGGGCTTCGGCCAAATATTGTTGGGAGCAACCTAAACTTTTTACATTTGAACTTTCGCACCTCACTTCAAAATAAATATAAAAATCCTATTGATTAATATGTATTTATCTCTTTTTATTCACAAAATATATATTTAATAGTAAGAATATGATATTTTTAAGTTTCATAAAATATATATGTAATTTTTAGGATTTGACAATTTTAGTTTTTTATTTTTTAGTTGAGATAATTTCAGTCCTATTATTAAAAATAACCAATTTTGGCATATTTGTACGTGTTTTTTGTATTTTCATAATTAAGAAATAACACATATTGAATTAACTCGTATCTCTTTAATCTGGATTCATAAATTTGAAATGTTTCTATCGTTAGGCAAACTATAATATAAATGACAAATAAATTCTACTAAATTAAATAAAATATAGGTTGTGATACCATTATAAATTCGATCTTATGTATATTGATTATTTTGGCTATTAAGGGCAGTTTGGGAATAATCAAAACATTGAAATAGTCATTAAGACTAAATTTGCATCAACTTAAAACTTATAGGACCAGAATTGCACAAATCTAAAACTTACGGGACCAAAATTGCAAAAAGGCAAAACATGTAAGTCCAAGCGGCTACGATAATCTAGAGGGGGGGTGAATAGATTATCTCCATTTTCTCGATTTAGCCCTCTTTTTTGAATCAAACAAGCCAAGACAATAGTAAAGGTGCGGGAAGTAAACAACACGCGTCGATTTATAGAGGTTCAACCCACCTAGGGCCTAATCCTCTACTACCCCAGTATATCCGGGATGGATTTCAAAAAGAAAAAAGATTTTATTAATTACCAAAATTAATACAACATCACCTTACAACAACACCTTGAAGAGCAGCACACTCTTCTTCAACAACACCTTGGAGATTACCACAATCTTCCTTGAAGATCACCACAATCTTCAATCTTGAAGAACACCAAATTCTTCAAACACCTCAAGAGCACCACACTCTTGAAACACCTATCACATAGATCACCCAAGTGTATTCTTTCCACAAGAATACACACAAGGATGTCTTGTGTTGAATGATTGACCAAAAATCAAGATTACAACTCAATAATAAATATTACAATTTGAGTGCAAGTGTAATCAAGATTAAAAAGCCTAGGCCTCAAGATTGTGCAAGTGCAAGAACTTAGGCTTATTACAACAAGAATGTAAAATATGAAAGCTTGGAGAATTTGCAGATTTTTCTTGTTGTTTTGATTGCTTGTGTTGTTGTATATTGTGTCTTCAAATCATCCTCTATTTATAGGAGAGTCTTCACAAACATAGGCTCCTCCTTCTTCACTTTTGTCTACAAAAAGAGGATCACAAGATGTAGAAATATTGTACAAAAATGAAAAGTAAATCTGGCGATAAGGATGTCAAATGGTTCAAATTTTGTTGTCAAAAGATTACACAAATGACGGTCGCTCTATAGAAATTTCGAACGTTGAATGAAATTAGTGCGATCCAGGTACAGTTCGGAGGGGGGTCGGGCGGTCAAAGAGGGGTGCGACCGGTCGGAGGGGGGTCCGACCGGTCGGCACTACCCTTGACCGGTCACCCTCCCTTTTTTTTTCACAGAAATGCTTTCTGTTTCATTTTGTGCGTTCTCCAGGTACCGGTCGACCGTTTGCTCGACCGGTCGACCTCCAACTTGAAATGTTGTCCGATTTTTGTCAAAAATAAACTTCAAGAAATACTCCAAAAAATTAGTAAAAAACATTTTAAATCAATTGGGAGTATTTGGACAACAATTATAAACATTGTTTTGGTGTAAAAACCAATTAACACAAAATCATCAAAAGTGTTGTCCAATTTTTATCGAATAATAAATTCTAAGAAATACTCCAAAAATTAGTAAAAACATTTTAAATCATTTAGGAGTATTTGGACAACAATTATAAACAGTGTTTTGGTGTAAAAACCAATTAACACAAAATCATCAAAAGTGTTGTCCAATTTTTATCGAATAACAAACTCTAAGAAATACTCCAAAAATTAGTAAAAATATTTTAAATCATTTTAGGAGTATTTGGAAAACATTTTTTTGGTATAAAAACTCATTTAAACAAAATCATCAAAATCTTGATAAAAACTTTTATCGACAAAACATAAAGGATCAAAATTGCAATTTCAAAAGTTAGAGGACTAATATTGCAATACCCATGTAGATACAGGACTAATTTTGCATTTTTCCCTAAAAATAACAACTAAAAATTGCAAGAATGAAAAATAAAAAGATCTAGATTAAAATTAAGACTATGTGGTAACAATATTAGCGCGGAAAAGATTAAATCATTCCTCAAGAATGTAGCGAAAAAAATTGTTCGTGAAAATATTACGGTGTCAATTTTTAATATAGTGATAAAAATCGATTGTTGTATCCACAAAGAATGATTATCAAATAAGTACTAAACATTGTAATTAAAATAGCTTAATTTTATATAGAAAATCAAATAACGAGTTTTGTTGTTTTAAAAATAATAAATAACAAATATAAAATTCAACACAAAGTTTGAGCAATTCGTTGGTTTAAACAATTTAGGGGAATTTATTTTTTGGAACCTTTACTATGACCATTTTGCGAGTTTGGCACCTAGACTTCTTTTGGTTAGAATTTAATACCAAAACTTTGCGGGATTGCTAAATTGCAACCTCGAGGCCATTAGGATGCCCGAGGTTGCGATTTAAGAATTCCTCAAAGTTTAGGTCTTGAATTCCAACAAAAAGATTTCAGAACAAACCCGCAAAATGGTCATAGTATATATTGCAAAAAATAATTTCCCCACTATTATTTAATGACAATATCTATTTGTGACTAAAGAATTAAATTTAGCTAGTGACTATAGTTATATGTGATGATATTAGTGGAAATTAGTTGCAACAATTGAATGTGACTATAATATGGAGTTTTGGTAAAAACTTAATTTGCACGTGACTAAATCATTAGAATTTAGTGACAACAATTGAATGTGACAATAATATAGGGGTTTAGTGACAAAATTGTGTGTGACTAAAACATTAAGTTCTAGTGAGAAAATGGCATATGACTAACGCATCGAGTTGTTGTGATAAAAAAACACCTATGACCAAAGCATGGACTTCTAATGACAACTAATATTGGTGACTAAAAACCTATGGAATTGTGACAGTTACTATAGTTGTCACACAAACTTTTAGTGACACTACTTGTAGTGACGACTAGTAACGACGACTGATTTCATCACTAACTGGTTTTAGTGACGACCTAAGTATATATAGGACAAAATTGCTTTTTTGGTCCGTTATGTTGGCTCGATTTCTCTTTTAGTTCTTTAATTTTTATGGGTTGTGTTTGGCAAACACTAACTTTTCTAAACCTGCAAATTTAGTCCGATTTTAAAATTTCTGAGATATCTTATTCCTAAAATGCTTTGAGTTGGCATAGAGACTCGCCGAGTTGGACGAGATTACACAATGTTTGGACTACTTCTCACCGAAATTACTACCCCTATTTTTTAGAGGAAGCCTGACTTCCCTCCCACCTTTATTTACAACTAACCTTCAACAAAAATACACATAAAGACACATTGTCTTGTCTTTAATTTATGTTTTATAATTTATTCTTCTGACAACAATCCATTTTGCATGTTAGGTGAAGAGAAGTAACATTCAAGAGGGTGGATTGAAAGCTCAACAACCAGTTGTAGGCAGTACAAGGAGTGTAAGTAAAGTAAAATAATTATATAATGTCTTGATTTTCCTTATTTTCATACAATACTCATTTGTTCGGGTAAGACATTCAACAAGCTTGGAGTCATATCGGTGGGCCAGCTCCAACAAGCTTCAATATCGTGGAGCCGGCTCAACAAGCTTCACAAAGAAGACCATCAATGTATCAACAACTCCAACAAGGAAGACCTGGTGGAGTCAATATCAGGGGACCAGCTCTTTCTACTAGTGGAAAATTCATACCCAGCCTAGACAATTGCATTTTCCAGACAACAACAAGACCCACAGTAATCTTTAAGGATGGAGGACAGAACTACACTACCATTTCCAGCCTTGTGTCTGCACTTTCTCAGTCTAATTCCAATGTGCAACAGAAGAACAACAAGGACACCAAATGAATTCTCTTTGTAATGAATTATCATATTTTGTAGAACAATTGTTGATGTCAAACTTGGGATTCTGATCATATTTTGTATGTTTCGAACTTAGTGGCACTAAACTTGTTGGAGAAAGTGTTGTCTTTTTGGAACATGTAATGCATGTTTGGCAACTTGGGATGAATGATCATATTTTAATTGTGTTTTGAACTTGGTGGTACTAAATTGTATGAAAAAGTGCTGTTTTTTTGCAGCTTGGAATGGATTGTTATATTATTATATTTTGTGTTATATTGTCTTTTTTTACTGCTATAAGACATTCAATATTAATATTAATATCAATATCAATACCAATATTTAAGCAATGCAATAACAAGCTAAATAAATGTAACCTTGACATTCATCATATCAACATTACAACACAAGAAACATCAAGTGTAACTTTACATTACATTACATACTAGTCAAAATACAACTGCAGTTTTCATTCAAACATAAAGTCCAACCTTAACTACAACTACATAGCACTGCACTTCCATATTCCATACAAAATTTTCACTTCATAATAAACCATACGGCCAGGAGAAGCGCCCATGAAGCAATGAACAATCTGGTAAGAAGTTGGTTTTTTTTCTTCAATGTCTCATTTTTTTTCTTCAATGTCTCGTTTTTTCCTCAAAGCCAGCAACTTTACATCGTAGTCCATGAATTAAATTCATTGCTCTTGGGCTCATAGGTGGATCTTCCTATGCGAAATAATCACATCCTCCCCTCTATGAATATTTTTTAAATAAATTAGAGAATACTCAAAAAATCACGTATTAAAGTAAGTAAAAAAAATTAAAAAAAAATAGAACCTGACCTTTCAATTTTTGCATCCATGAAACCTTCTACCTGGATTTTCACTTGTCCAGGAAGTGCGCATCTGAGCCCTATTGCCACAGAAGCAAATGACGATATCAGGAGAAGGGAAGGAGACTGAAGACATGTTTGTTGTTGCCCTGCTCTCTTTTGAGGGATTCAACCGTGTATGTGTGTATTTTTTGTTGAAGGTTAGTTGTAAATAAAGGTGGGAGGGAAAGTCCAAGGTTTCCCTCCAAATAATAGGGGTAAAATAGTAATTTCGGTGAAAAGTAGTCCAAATAGGGTGTAATCTTGTCCAACTCAGCAGCCTCTACGCCAACTCAGCATTTCAGGGATAAGATATCCCCGAAATTTTGAAATCGGACCAAATGTCCAGGTTTAGAAAAGTTAGTGTTTGCCAAACGCAACCCATAAAAATTAAAGGACTAAAAGCGAAATCGAGTCAACTTAACAGACCAAAAAAGCAATTTTGTCGTATATAATAGTGACAAAAAAAAGGTCACTAGAAATGCTTTTTTTTTGTGGTGTATATTTTACAAATTGAACTCTATTCAGTGGTATATGCCCTAGCGGTCCTGCCACCACTCAACAGAACGGGAGCTTTAGCACACCATGATAATGATACGGGACTAGAAGCCAGAAAGCAAAGGGTATAAGTATAACTAACATACCCTGTCATCCACATTAATATAGGGGTTTAGTGACAAAATTGTGTGTGACTAAAACATTAAGTTCTAGTGAGAAAAAGGCATATGACTAACGTAACGCATCGAGTTGTAGTGATAAAAAATTGTGTGTGACTAAAACATTAAGTTCTAGTGAGAAAAAGGCATATGACTAACGTAACGCATCGAGTTGTAGTGATAAAAAAAACCTATGACCAAAGCATGGACTTCTAGTGACAACTAATATTGGTGACTAAAAACCTATGGAATTGTGACAATTATTATAGTTGTCACACAAACTTTTAGTGACACTACTTGTAGTGACGACTAGTAACGACGACTGATTTCATCACTAACTGATTTTGGTGACGACCTAAGTATATATAGTGACAAAAAAAAGGTCACTAGAAATGCTTTTTTTGTGTATATTTTACAAGTTGAACTCTCAGCAGAACGGGAGCTTTAGCACACCATGATAATGATACGGGACTAGAAGCCAGAAAGCAAAGGGTATAAGTATAACTAACATACCCTGTCATCCACATTGGGTACAGGGTCCTTTCGTCGTTGATAGAAGTAGGAAGGACCTGAAAAAAGCATTTTTTGCTTCATATCACCAAAATCCCTAAATTTTTAACATGTTTACACCTGACGAATCATAGTCAAAGAATTACCAATAAAATTACAAAATTTCGGTCAAAATAGAACTAAATATTCAAATCTTTAAAGGATATCAAAGTAAAATTTAAAGATGACTACTTATAGGACTACATGGGACCAAAGAATTTATTTTTCCAAACTATTGCAATAAGAAATATAATACACATATTTGCGATAAAGGATTTGGATTGCAATTCAGATAGCTGCCCATTGACCAAAATCCATATTATTCACTTAGAAGAAAATTAGTACACAAAAAAGAGACATAAACAAGAAATCATTTCAACTACTTGAGTGATTTAACTAATATCAGATATTTGACATTTTGATAAGGTAAGAAATCCATGTCTCAACTAAATCTAATTCTCGGGTGCTTTCATTTAAAGTGAAAGTGAACAACTGGAAAACAAGAAAAAGAAATATAACACAGCACTTAAACCAAAAAAAAAAAAAAAAAAAAAAGATATCATTAGTTGAAAATATTTGTGTGACAGTTACAAAAGACATTCATGGAAAATTCTTGATCGGATCAAATAGGCCATACATGTCCAAAGTACACCAATTACCCTTAGTTTGGGTTCACCAAGCTTGATTTGGGCTAAAATTTCCCAATGTATTCGAGAATGTCAAAACTAAGCTAAGTAAATGGGAGAATGTATATATGTAAACTCGCCACCTTGAATTGAATTCATTTCTATATATATATATATATATATATATATATACTACTTTGATTACAACTATAACTTATAATTATATAGAGAAATATTGAACCTAACGTCCTCTAACTAATTAACTTCTAACCGATTATAATAAACTTGATTTAACTAACATTTACATTGAGAGTTCTCTTTAGAAAATATTTTGACTTTAAAAAAGGAATATCATTCTTACTTCTTATAAGTACAAATGATATAATTCTATACATTATATTTTTTTCATATTTTTCTCTTTAATTTCCCGCCCTTAGTAAAACTGATGAAATTAGTTCGACTTGTATTTGTTGGTTTTGTACCGCAAAAATGAAGATGTATGGTAAAATCAATGAGAATAAATGGCACTTCAACAATATTGAAATAATTATATTATAATGCACAAGTGAAATCATCAAAATGCAAGAAGATTAATATTTTACACAAATAAAATAGCATTCATTGATACAAAATAATGAACTATAAGTGTACAAGGATTTTTTTCTTTCTTATCAACAAACATTGAGAGTTGTTCGCATTTGGTGACATCCATTAGGTTTTCTTGAATATTGGTCATCTTAAAATTGAACCGATGACATCAATGAGGAGTCAATCACCCAACTAGATTGATGTACAAGAAAAGAGAAATGAATCAAATATAAAAATGATCAATGGTGCAAGTAAGAAAATTGGGAAAAACTTATGAGGTGATAACTTATTTATGGGGTTGCATGATTGCGGGGGCATTAATAAGTTTGGGAGGAGAAGCGGAAGGTGGAGGATGTAATGATTCATATAAATAAGAAAGGTCGGATGGTGGTGATGGTGGTGATGGTAACTTAGTTTTAGTAGTAAGGTGGAGGAGGTGAGGGAGATGGCGGTGGTGGGGATTTATAGTGGTAAGGTGGAGGAGGTGAGGGAGATGGTGGTGGTGGGGATTTGTACATATAAGGGGGTGGAGGTGAGGGTGATGGTGGAGGAGGTGATTTGTAATGGTAAGGAGGTGGAGGAGATGGAGATGGTGGTGGTGGAGATTTGTAGTATGGTGGTGGAGGAGAAGGTGATGGTGGTGGTGGGGATTTGTAAATATAAGGAGGAAGAGGTGACGGTGATGGTGGTGGTGGCGACTTATAATAGTAAGGTGGTGGAGAGATGGAGATGGTGGGGTGGAGATTTGTAGTATGGTGGTGGAGGGGAGGGTGAAGGTGGTGGTGGAGATTTATAAATATAAGGAGGAGGAGGTGACGGTGATGGTGGTGGCGGCGACTTATAATAGTAAGGTGGTGGAGGAGATGGAGAAGGTGGTGGTGGAGATTTGTAAATATAAGGAGGAGGAGGCGACGGTGATGGTGGTGGTGGCGACTTATAATAGTAAGGTGGTGGAGGAGATGGAGATGGTGGTGGTGGAGAATTGTAGTATGGTGGTGGAGGGGAGGGTGAAGGTGGTGGGGGGGATTTATAAATATAAGGAGGAGGAGGTGATGGTGATGGCGGCGGCGGCGACTTATAATAGTAAGGTGGTGGAGGAGACGGAGATGGTGGTGGTGGAGATTTGTAGTAAGGTGGTGGAGGCGAAGGTGAAGGCGGTGGTGGGGATTTGTAAGCATAAGGAGGAGGAGGTGACGGTGATGGTGGTGGCGGCGACTTATAATAGTAAGGTGGTGGAGGAGATGGAGATGGTGGTGGTGGAGATTTGTAATAGTAAGGAGGTGGAGAGGCTGGAGGTGGTGGCGGTGATTTGTATGCATAAGGAGGAGGTGGTGATTGATAGTAGTATGGTGCCGGTGAAGAATCATAATCATCCTTCTTCTTAGCTGCTACATTTGTTGCTAACACACAAATTACTACGCTAAAAGCAATCGAGGCCAAAAATTTGCCATATTGAGCAATTCCAATCTACAAACCTCAATCATTGTGTTGTGATTTTACAAAATGAAAACAACCCATTTATATAGTGATCCCAACTTGGTGTCAAAGCATTTGTTTAACAATTTTGAAGTAATTTATGTGTAAATGATATCATAGAGTAGGACGAAAGACTCATTTGATTGACTAAGTAATGGGATTCCACTAAGTCTATACCTATTCATGAAGAAGAAGTCAAATTGAACAATGGTATGAATTTTTTAGTATTTGGATGAGAGTGGGCAATTGCATCTTTGGCACACATGAAACCATTTGGAGGAATATTTAGTCGGCAATCTCAGTTTGTTTGGAAAAATTATTTATTTATAGGTACTGAGTTTAGTAGATTCATGGAACCGTATATCCTGACCTTGAGATGATATCAAATTTGAGAAACTAATATGAAAATTACAGGTATGATAAAAGTTGACTTAATTAACATGAAGAAAAAAATATATATGTCCACGACAGTTTAAGTGTTCCTTCAGAACGGCCACCTATACCGCGAGGGGCGGAGAAACGCTAAGGCCGCACGGTTCGTTGTTAAGGAACAAGTCCGTGACACTTCGCTTCAAAGCTCTGATTAAGAGAATTGCACAATATATATATTTTTCCATTCAATATTAATTGATAATAATATATATTTGAGAATTGGCCTTCCACTTTAAGAAAGAGAAACCCAAAAAGAATTAAAAAAAAAAGAAAAAAAATTAATAATAATAATAATAATCTATCTATCTATCTATCTATATCTATCTATCTATCTATCTATTATATTATTTATTATTATTATTATATTATTATTATTATATTATATTATTTATTTATTATTTATTTATTATTATATTATATATATTATATATATACTTATATACTATCTTAAAAGTGTGAATATTTCTTCAAATTTTTTATTGGACAAAAATATCCTTTGGACATATTAATATTTTAGGATAACTAAGTAATTTGATATTTATTAAAGATTCTATTTTTTCAATTATAAAACAAGTGTCCTTTTATATTCTATACTTTAAAAGTACTTATCTGTCATCTATAACTCTTAAAATATTTTGAATTTTCAAATAATATTAGCTTCATATTAAACTAGATTTCGAGATCTTTCTAACCATATGTCATAAGCATATATAAGGACTTCACATGAGAAGCTTTTAACATTATAAAGTTCAACACAATGTAGAAATAAATTCTTAAATTAAGCATTTATGTTTTTCTATAGTTTATTATTTATTTAAACGTTTTGTTTAATTATATGAGATATGTTCATCATAGCCAATTTATTTTTCTGAATCTCAAAATATATTTTTTTAATCATAACACTAAGAATACTTTAAATTTCTTATAAAATCAATTTCAAATTTAAACTAGGTTTCAAAATCTTCAACCATATGTTCTAAACATATACACAAGTCGTTATAGAAGGAAAATTTAACTATTAAACTTTTAGTATGATGCAAACTTGTGTATTTTTATGTTCTTTTAAATTTTCTCAATAATTAAATATGTGTATTATAATTTATAATAAAAAGATCAAATTATAATACACTTGATAAGAAAAATTAAAATAAAAAATATTTTGTGTGGTTTTGAGCTAAATAACAGGTAGAGAAAATACATAATTCCTTTATGGTTGGAAAATTCTCCATCAATTAGTAATATACAATTTGAAAGTTAATTTATTGATGGTGGTCAAAAAAATAATATTCAAAAAGAGATTTTCATATTTTATTTTTATTACAATTTCATGTTATTTTTATTTTAATTAGCCATATCAGTAAAATAAAAAGTACAAAATATAAAGAATAGCATTAACATGAAAAAAAAGCGAATAAGAACCAAAACAAGTTTGTCACGGCAAAAAAGGGTTACCTTTTAAATTTTAACTATATGTGTTAATATGACTTTTAGTTAATTTTCTATATATAACATTATAAGTTTTAGTTTCTAATTTATTATTTTTTTGAATATATATTATGATTTCAATCTTTTCATTATTTTATATCTTATAAATGTTTAGAACAACTGCAAAAAAGTGTTAAGCGTTTTATATATAAATTTATAGAAAAAAACCTTAGAAGACAAACTTAATAAATAAAATCCATATGTATTAAATTGACATTTGTGATAAAACTTGAATGTCATTTGAAAATTACACCCTTAAACTTATAAGTTTAAAATATCAATATGATACATATTTATAATAAAAACATATACCAAAATAATTAAATTTTAATAAAATGGTGTGAAAGAGTGAAACATGAGCTAAAATTGGATTAGTCTAAAAGATCATATATGCTATATATGCAAAAGAAAAAATAAATAAACTCATTTAATATGTAACAATTTGACATTTATTGAGAAAGTAATATATTACAAATTATATATTAGTTCGTATAAAAATTCTAAGTAAACTAAGTAATTACAACAAATTATAGTGAAAACTAAGAATAATAATATTGAAAAATAAATGGTTATACTTTAGATTAATGAGTTGAGACCGCCTAAATAGTTTTGGGGGCTAATCTCACATATACGATAGTTTAGATTAAACGATATGGAAGAATAAAAGTAAATAGTTAAAAAATGTGGGTCATAGCTGGGAATTATCATCATTGCAAAACTCGGCCTAGGCGCCCCTAGGCCGATCTCATTTTGCTAAAATCGCCCAAAAAGTTGTTCAGGCCAAAAATCGGGCTAGGCTCCCGCTAGGCGGAAAATCGCCAAAATGGGTAAAAATTTATTAAAAAATGAGAAAAAACAATACTATTTTTAGGCGATGGGCCACCACCAGCTAGCGCCAGCGATTTCTCGCAACATTGAAATTTAAAAAAATTAAATGACTTGTATGTATAATTTGACATTTTCGGAAAAACTCATTTCATTTTAAAAGCACCATTTAGGACTTATAAAGATTCAAGCACAAATATAATTATTATAAAATTGGGTACAAATTATTCTAATTCTTACAAAATATGAATTTGTAAAAAATAAATAAATACACTAAACTTATTATGAAATAGTTTGATATTTATGTCAAAGATTAATATTTCTTAAATTTCATGTTAATTTAGGTACCAATATAATATTCAAAATACTATTTATGTATCAAATTTATTGTGTTAAACTATATATAATAATAAATTAGAGTGAAGTGACCATGTTTAGTGCCAAGTAATATGAATTCTTCCGGGCATAAGAAGGCGTAAGTGAATAGTTAAGGGGGTTTTTAACACTTGATATATAAATTTTTCGCAACTATATTTTTTTATTTGATCAAAAATTCAATCAACATTTTAAATAAAGATTAAAGTTTTGTATACCATTGTCTCAATAAAGGCACTAAAAATTGGATTGATAATTATATTTTATAATAAATAATATGATTGTATAAATGAGATTAAATGAGGTCAATTTAAATTTACAAATCGATCAAACAAATATAGATTAGTTTCAAGATATTAAGAATAATTGTAATTCTCATAACTATACGACTCACAAATTTTTCAACTAAGTAAATTTTAATATAACCAAATCAACCAAATTCAATCATAAGTACAAACTTTAATACTATAATTTATATTTCTAAAATTTTATGCAATTTAAAAACTATATTAATTTTTAGTTTATTATATAACTTTTGAAAACTTAAGTTAATTAGTATTATATTTAATTATTGAAGGTTAACACATGAAAATTGTTCTTATTTTTTCTTTCATAAGACTGTCTTTAGTTTTATTGTTTATTAAGTGAAGATATTTTGTGTGCAGTTGAATATAGTTTCAAAACTCCTATTTCGACTTATCATTTTTTCATAGTTTTATTAATACTCCGACTTCGATGAAAATAATGGATTAATTATTTTATATATATTAGGTTAAGGTTTATTGTTTTTAAGACACTGGAAATAGGAGGACTACAAACATTAAGTTTAAGTGTTAATGATAAAATATTGACTTTATTACTAGAATTGAAATAATATATGATTTTTTTCATATATATTATATTATATTTTTTTATATTTCTTTAATCGAATAACTGAGATAGAATAAAAGAAGTAAGCACATGAAGTATAAGAACATGATTAACCTTTATTTTATTTTATTTTAATTGAATAACAATAACAAATAAAATGATGATATTATGATGGATTTGAGCATAAAATTTAGTTAATTAATTCTTTATTAATGCGATAACTTGCATGTGATTTATTTATCATTAGCTTACGATTTATAAGCTAAATTATTTGTCTGGTTATGTAAAATGCATCAAATGCTAAAAGAATTCGAAAATCATGTAAGAGAAAAGACTTTTCTAGCCATAAAAATGAAATAAAAGACCGATGAATGTGATTGTAAGCTAATATAAAACTTATTTCATTGTTATACCAATTGTGAAAATTTTGTTGGATTGAGTTCTTTAAAATGATTATTAATAATTCATATCGATCTATAATTAAAGTAAAGCAAAATATATATCAAATAATGTGTAATATTTAAATTTAATTATTATTTATTTCTTTCTAATCACTTTATAATAAATTAATATTAATCAGTAAAATTATTAAATAATATAATTATTTTAGTAAAGTCATGTGGATCACGTGCGGCACACGTATTTCTTACTAGTAATAAAAGAGAGCGGTTGAAATTGAAAACGAGGCTTGTGATACGTATTAGCAAATATGGGTCAAAACATAAATCACATATTTGCACATATAGGGTGGATCGAGTATACATTTACGCTCTTCTAACAGGCGTAAATAATTCGCCCTTAGTCGAGCTACACACATGTTAATCAACCCATCTATATTGCACTTGACCTTCCGAAACCACATGTTTCAAATGGTTTTGCATCTGCATGAAGATTAACAAGCTCTTAGACTTTATTCTTTGTCATTCGACTCATCTTTTCCTTCGCAACAACTATCCACTTAGGGCATCAAGTGAAGTCACATGTTCTATCGACTAGATTCGAATGAGTCGAGTCAAATATGTATGAGTGGGAGATATTGGGTGCAATTAGGTTGCATCCATATTTGAGATAATAAGGAGTCCTATTTAGATGAGGTTTATCTAGAAACCTCTCCCATTAGGACTCTGTTAAGTCGGTTTTATACCAATATAATGAGTGTTCTAGACTAGGATTTTGCATTGTTTTTGGGTATTTGAGTGTCGTTTGAGTCGAGTTTGTGTCATTTGTTGTCGTCTGAGAGTCGAGACTGGTCTTGGTAGCTAAAATTGAGCAAAAACAATGAAAAATGTGTTTGGGAGGCGAAGAACGCAATTTAGAAATGAAGAAAAGCGGAAAAATATCGAGCACGGACGAGCGCCATAGCGCCAAAACCCCCACGCTGCAGCGCGGGGGTCAAAAATCGAACAGTGGCGTAGGCAGTGTATGCAAAATACGCGCGTGTGGATGACAATGCGCAGCAGAGCGGGGCCTGCAGCTCAAACGGCCGGGCTCGAAGCTGCAGGCGCAAGGCAGGGGAGAAGGACGCCCGAGCACACCGCAGTAGCGCCATTTCCATCTTTGCGCAGCTTGTTCTCAAGGGTTGAACATGCCGAGCTAATTCCTTGGGCTTTTTGGACGGATTTTTAGGGTTTCAAGCCTATAAATAGAAGAAGGGACGTACAAACAGGGGGTTGGACATTTTGGAGAGCAGAAGGGACGATTTATGCAAGGAGAAAGAGTTCGGGACGAGATTTGAAGGCATCTATCTTCTGGAAACAGAGAGGATTCCTCCTTTAATCATTCTGAATTATTTTCTAGTATCTTTGTTGAACCCTATCGATGTATAATCATTTCTTTATGAGTTTTTGTATATCGAACATGAGCTAAACCTACTTTTCTAGGGGATTGATGTAACTTACGTTTGAACCTATGTTTTGATTTCCAGTTTATGAAATTCGCATATTTATTAATCTATTTGTGCTATTTGATTTGATTGCATCTGAATTATCTGATCCATAGTTTAGATTGTTTGGCGTGTTTGATTTGACGCTCGAGAGAGGTAATTGAACGCCTGGCCATATAATAGCACAACCTAGGGTTTCATAGAATCGAGAGATTTATGAATCTTTTGAAGCCTGTGATAGAATATTCATTGAACGAATTAGGGTTTAATTTATGATTTTTATAGAGATATCGAAATCAGAATTAGAACCTAGAATCACTTGGCACTCGAGAGAGGAAGTGATAAACGGTAGGAATATTGGCTTATAGATTAATAACTTGTGATTAATAAACTGGATTGAAAACATAGGGGATAACTAGGTGAAATCAACCCTCTAGAATTCATCTTCTACGTGTTTGATAAATTGTCTGAACCAATTAGTAGTTTAATTTTAGTTTTATTTTTAGTTTAATAAACATCCATCTCTTTTCAATTTCTAGATAGAATTAAGCTATTTTAATTATAGTATTTAGTATAAAATTCGATAACAATCCCTGTGGAGACAATAACGGTACTTTCAAAACCTATACTAAAACTTAACACCGTACGCTTGCGGTAACAATTTCACATGTTCTATCGACTAGATTCGAATGAGTCGAGCCAAATATGTATGAGTGGGAGATATTGGGTGCAATTAGGTTGCATCCATATTTGAGATAATAAGGAGTCCTATTTAGATGAGGTTTATCTGGAAACTTCTCCCATTAGGACTCTAACTGAGATATGAGATTGAGATATATATTGATATCTCTCTCTATTATATTAGTCCAATTGAATTAATCGCCCCACACATAAGAAATAATTATCTCTCTCCTAAAATTTCTCTCTACGGTTTTCTTGTTGGAGCATCACCAAAGTTCTCCAAGGGTTTAAAATGTGCACATAGAGTTATTTACACCAACGAGAATGGCGGTTTGTGATCTTGTTCGTGGTTCAACCAAAGAAAATGCTTGAAGATGGCTTAATCATGGATCAAAAGGAGGCTTGTAGACGGGCTCAATCCTGGCTAAGTGGATCGACAATTCACGCAAAATAGGTATACTGATCCACCCTATATGTGCAAATATGTGACTTATGTTTCACCCATATTTTCTAACATTGGTATCAGAGCCATTAGAGTTCGATCTCGCCTATTTGATGTGTTTGAGTTTGATGGTACATGTGATTTGATTTTTTTATTTGAAAAATTCGAATCTGTGTTTTTCTTTTTATATATGCTTATATTTGTGTCAAATTGTAGATCTCGTTAAGACGGTCAATTTAATATATTATTCATGCAAAACGGAGTTAAAACGAATAAATTATGATAATTTAAACTTTTAGGGTGAAAAACAAAAGCATGCTTTGATTTCCGTGCATGGACTTGTTTTTTATTTTATCACCCTGCAACAAGTTTGATCATCCTCTTTGTGCATCAGGCGGCAAGGCGCTAGATTTTTTTTCTGTATTTCAAGCTAGTTTATTATGTTGTGTGACAGTATAATTATTTAAAAAGAAAAAAAAAAGAAAAAAGTGCTTGTGCGCTGGGGGCTACTTTGGCACGATTCTGAGTTTATTATTTGTTTTTTAAAGAACAAAAACTGCCTTGAAAGTTGTGCCAATGGACTACAATATTTTTTTGGGTTTTGAGTAGCGTGCTGTGCTTGGCCTGGTATAGCGCTTATGTGGCGCCGATTTTTTTGTTGGGTTGGGCGCTGATGTGGCAACGCGGCTGATGTGGCACTAACGTGGCGCGGTGGCTGCCATGTGGCAAATGGCGTGGCGCTGAGTAGCTGCCTAAGTGGTGTATCCCTTTGATATTAAAAAAGAAAATTAAAAGAATTGGTCCAACTTAGAATTGAACACTCTACCTTTTGACATATCTCATTCATGTCCACCACTTGGCTAAGTTGATTACTTTTTATTATACCAATATGTTTTGTATTTGTATAGAAGTTGGATAGCAAATTATTTGTTGCACGTTGGGAAGTTGCAAAATTATTTTTTTGTGCATTATTATTTTTTGTTGTAGTATTAATGCATGTGAAAATATTTTGCGCAATTTAGTGCTTCCAAAAATTATTTTTGCGTATAAAGAATGCTTGCAAATTATTATTGTACAATGTGATGCAGCAAGCTATGAGTTTTTTTTCTTTCGCATTAGGTGCATGAAAGAAAAATTATTTTTGCGCATTAAGATACTTGAAACAAATTAATATTTTTTTTGGTGCATTGTGATGCATTTGAAAATTATTTTTGCACATTGGTGCATGTGATTTTTTTTTTCCGCATAAGATGCGTAAAAAAAATTATATTTTTGCGCATTGAGGTGCAAGCAAAAATATTATATGTGAATTTTTAATTCATGAGTTGCATGCTTTATTAATTGCTTATGTGTATGCAATTTGTTTTGTGTTGCAATTTATTTTGCCGGAACTTATAAAGATTCAAGCACAAATATAATTATTTATTATTATATAATATTCTTTATTTATAGGTACTGAGTTTAGTAGATTCATGGAACCGTATATCCTGACCTTGAGATGATATCAAATTTGAGAAACTAATATGAAAATTACAGGTATGATAAAAGTTGACTTAATTAACATGAAGAAAAAAAAAGTATATGTCCACGACAGTTTAAGTGTTCCTTCTGTAACGGGCCGCCTATACCGCGAGGGGCGGAAAAGCGCTAAGGCCGCACGGTTCGTTGATAAGGGAACAAGTCCGTGACACTTCGCTTCAAAGCTCTAATTAAGAGAATTGCACAATATATATATTTTTCCATTCAATATTAATTGATAAGAATATATATTTGAGATATATTGGCCTTCCACTTTAAGAAAGACAGAAACCCAAAAAGAATAAAAAAAAAAAAAAATTAATAATAATAATAATAATAATAATAATAATAATAATAATGATAATGATAATAATAATAATAAAGAGATATTATTAATTTGGGATAAAAATTAATTCTTGATGTGGCAGTTTTGGTCCTTGATGATTTTAGCCTTTAGTAAAAATAGCAATTCTAGTCTTATAACTTTTCTCGGTCATAGGTAGTTTGGATATTTCGGATATTTTGACTAAGAGAAAAGGATATTGTGGAAACAAATGAAATATTGAAACACCTAGTTGAGACCAAAATCGCATAAAATCAGAACTTTAATTTGGGATACAAATTGCACAAATTAGAACTTATGGGATCAAAATTGCATATGATCAAATTCTTATGAATATATATTTGAGATATATTGGCCTTCCACTTTAAGAAAAACAGAAACCCAAAAAGAATAAAAAAAAGAAAAAAATATAATAATAATAATAATAATAATAATAATAATAAAGAGATCGGTCGAAATTGAGAACGAGGCTTGTGATACGAATGAGTCATAACAATAACTTATTTTTCGTGTGCCCTAAACCTAATGGCAAAAATTTATATGAGACCATCTCACGGGTCTAAACTGTGAGACGACACCCCATATCCAAACCCATTTCAATAACCAGTGCCATTTTGGAGATTACGAGAAGATTTGAGGATACGTCTCGAATAAGGGAAAAGGTTCCAATGGAAAAAGAAACCACAATGTATGTATGCCTCTTCTCATCCCTACCTTTTTCAAAAAGAACCACACGATTAGTTTGGTGAGTGCTACAAAATTCTTTAGTGTAAAGAATGCTTCAATCCTTTTGGGATAAGAGTAGGCAAATGCATCTGTAGTCCAAAATAGAGTTTCAAATGTATCTGGAAATTAAACTTATTTTTTAAAACAATATACAACCAAATTAATTACCTACATTTTCAGTTTGTGTCTGAAGTGTGATGTATAATTGGTTCCTCATATAGCTAGCTTTAACAACTGGCTAGTAATATAATGCATGCATCATATTTTTAAAGAGTAGGTCTCTTGTTAGACCGTCTCACGGGTCATAATCCGTGAGACGGAACCCCAAGATCCAAATCCAACCACAATCCAATACAGAAAAAAAAGAAACAAATGTAGCAGCGGATTTTTCTCTTTTCTTTCTTTATTTCTTCCTTCTTATTCTTCGTCTTTCCCCATGGACACTTAGGGCGCGATTGGATGTACTTTCATTTTGAAAATTTCCATTTTGCTAAAGAATAGTGGTAAAAAATATTTTAGAAGAAAAAGATGAATTTTGAGATTGTGATTGGATGTGAGATGGAAAAGTAATGATGAAAGTTGATTTGATTTAAGAATAGTAAAATAATGATTGGTAGTTAGGAATGTGTGAGTGAATGAATAGTGAAATTTATGGGAGAATGTGTAATAATGATTAGTTTTTGTGAAAAAATGTGAAGATGTGATTGATGATAGAAAAAATAAGAAAAAGTGAAAGTGAGAGAATAGTATATTTTCTGAAAATTTTCATAAACAATCGTATGTTTGGTGTAAAAAATTTCTCTAGCGGAACGAAAATGGATTTTGTTTCTTATCCAATCGCGGCCTTACTCCCCTCTCCACCCTTCTCCCATTTCCCCAGATCCATATCTAATCCAATTTGCTTTAAATAAATCGCACCATTCCAAATAGATCCCATTGTTTTTTCTGTTTTCTTTCTTTATTTCTTCCTTCTTCTTCTTCTTCTTCTTTCCCCATGAACACTTACTCCCTCTCCACCGCTCTCCCATCTCCCCAGATCCATATCTAATCTAATTTGCTTTAAATAAATTGCCCCATTCCAAATAGATCCTATTGTCGAAATTGAACATAGCTGCAAATGGCTCGCCACATAATCCCCAAGAATGAGTCTCTAAAGAGTTAGAAACTAAGAGTTGTGGAGTAAATTCTTAACGAATCCCTCGTATCCCATTCAAAATCTGAGTTGTCATATGGTTTGGAAAAGAATTTGTTCTCTCCAACATTTATAATTAAAAAAATTCTCATTTTTAAGTTAGCTTTGTTGATTTTTTTTTTGGAGGAACTGTTGAATATTTTTGTAACACCCCCTTACGGACGCCACAAGGCTCGTTAACATTAAACTTCTTTGAAATAGTTTTTAGAAAAATTATACACTATTAGACAGGATTTTTTTTTCAAATGATCATTCTCACATTATATTAAAATCGACCATTATATCATGAAAATACAAATCATCATGAGAAAACCGGAAAATATCACAAACCAAGAGTTTGAATTCGAAAATAGTGAAACATACAATTTGAAAAGAGGTTTTCAATGAATCTTAAAATAAAACATAGCGGAAGCATAAAAGTTGAAATAAGTTTAATAATTTGACATCATAAAATATAATGTCTTTCTTGGCGTAATTCCGTTTCCAATCCCACACCGTTGCACATACGCTTCTCATATACTTCAACTTAAGTCATCCTCATTACATTCCTATCTGCAACATGATGTAAATTTTATAAGCATCAAGCTTAGTAAGCACATTTGAATTCTCACAAAAACATTTTTCAAAGTATGAGCATTTATCATGGAAACATAAATATGAGCATGATCATTGTAAATAACTTTTACATCTCTTTCTATGCATAAATAAAAACATGCATATTCATTTTATCTTTATAGGCCCAAGCGTTACACCATTAACATCATTAGCGCGCCGTCACGAAAGGAAAGGGGTAGCTAATCCCAAACCAAACGTAACAAGTCCACCTTGCGGGACAAGTCCACCTAGCAGGACAAACATCATCATTGGGTGTGTAACGCTTACATTACGTGATACATACATATACATTTATGAAAAGCTCATCAACAATTTGTAAAGAACGTCATAAATGCCTTTCATAGAAAATGCTCAAATATAAGATGTTGAAATCATTGTAACTTTGTAAAAAGAACATTTCATAAACTTAATCATGTTGCAGGTGAGAATATACTTACTTGACTTGTTTTATTTACTAAACCTTTTACTTAAGGGTGATGAACGTCTTGATCACGGTGTGCTCGCCTTCTTGGAATGTTCATGTCAAATATTTTCATAGGAAACACTTACAATTAATATAGACATTAAAAATATATTTATATATATTTATAAGATTTCATAAATGATCTAAATAAGGTTCATAAAACTTCATTAGTACATGGTCAAGCCTAACGCTCTAAAACTGGAAATTCTGACCTATACTTACTTAAAAATATTAATCTGATAATATAAATATCTAATCCATGTAAAACTTAGAAACATGATACCTAACATCCTAATAGAGTCTCACAAATTTTTCCTCTATGAAATAAATGTGAAAGACATGATTTTCAAATTTTGTAAATGAATACAATAGTGCAGGCATCTTATATTCTAATCTGGGCATACTGTAAAGAACGATTTTTAACTCACAACCTAGATACCGTATAGAGCTAAAACTTTGCAGAATTATAAATAACCCATAATGACATGTCCCAGATTTTTCTTAAGTTAAATGAACATCCATTTATAGTGAAAAATGATTATTCAAAACTGATCCTAAAAACTGTCAGGATTTCATACACTGTGAGCATATTAGATTCTAAATTCTATGTCCTCTAAACCGGACGGATAAAATTCCACTAAAATTACAGGATACTAATAATGCATATAGGAATTACATATCCAAATTTTAGCCATAAATAAATTCATATCCATTCTACACATGCTTCAAAGTTTGAGATCATACAAATTTTCAGATTCATGAATGAATGTCCAATGATAAAATAAATTAATTATTAGATCATCAATAACTATAAGGATCTGGAAATTTAACCTATCATATATGACATTTAGATAAGTATTTCTAAAATATAAATGTATTCAAGAAGCAATACTTTGCATATCATAATATTTCACCAATTAAATCCAAATTTGGAAACACATACCTTATTTCTTACAAGATCTTGTATAAGCGAAGTGGTTGATTCATTAGATCCTTTGATGCAACTTTGTTGAAACTACTTGTATGATTACTTCTTGTGTATATATATGTTATGCACCATTGAATTCAAGGTAAATAGTATGAAGAAGTAAAAGCACACTTTGGTGAAGAGTTGGATTTGATTCTTTGAAAGGGCTAATGTAGAGATTTTTGAGGAAACTATTTAGAATGAAGGAACTTATTGGCTCTCTAAATTTTTCAGATCCACACACTTCTTATTCATATATGTAATCAGGTATTCTCAGCAAAATAACTAGATACAAGTCTCATCTATTAAAGTATTGAAAAAGGGTCCCTACATCTTCACATGATAGTTGTTAGCCATGTTCCAATTGATAAAATAAAGACCTTACTTTTCTTGCTTTCTTCATTGTGATTTAATCATGGAGAATATGCCTTAACTTTTGTGGTTCAAATAGGGAACAACCATGACACTTTACTTGCTTTATAAAAATCATAACAACCACAACAACATGAGTATAGTAAGCTGTCACAGAATTTTCTGGTTTGACAAGCTTTAGTATATGGACCATAACTCTCACTTTACATATTCAAATAAGGTAATTCTTCCTCCTATAGACACCTATGACATGTATCTAAATTAACATGTCTAAAAATCCCAGATAAAAACTTATTTTATGGGAAAAATACGTTTGCAAAGTTGCACATGATGCTGTCAAGTTTTACAGATTTTCAGTTTTGGCATGTTTGAGTGTTTTGAGAATATCTCATACATTACAATTTCAAATAAGGTAATTCTTGTTCCTATAGATACTTAAGGCATGTACTTAAAATACCATGTTCATAAATTCCAAATAACCACCTTAAGTTATAGCGAAAAACGTTCACAAAATTGTACCTAAAACCACATATCATCAAGTTCATAAACCACATGAGTTTGAAGTGCATGAAAATAATTCATTTAATCATTCTTGATTAGCATAATAAAATATCAATATAACATGTAATTTCTCATATATATACACATCACATCATAGTAATATATGTATAACTCATGTCCCATATATACCGTCGTAATTCTTTTGACATGAACTTCCTAGCACACCGATCTCACGTTCTTCACCTGTTATAACACTAGATGAATCATTAGTATTAAATATACCAACAAATCGTTATTATTAATAAAATTATATAATCATTAAAGAAAATGTGGGTATTACAATCCTCCCACCTTACAAGAGTTTTGTCCTCGAAACTCAGAATAGATGTGGATATTTTGCTCTTATATCTTCTTCACGCTCCCAAGTGGCTTCTTCAACTTTGTGGTTAGACCATAATACTTTAACTAAAGGAATTTCTTTGTTTCTCAATTTCTTAACTCCTCTATCAAGTATTGTTGTGGGTTTTTCCTCATAACTGAAACTCTCATCAATTTGTATCAATTGTGGTGTAAGGACATGTGAAGGATCCGAATTTATTTCTTGAGCATTGATACATGAAAAACACTGTGGATTGTTGTCATCTCTTGAGGTAATTCAAGCTTATAAGCAACTTTTCCAATTCTTTCAACAATCATATATGGACTGACATATCTTGGACTAAGTTTTCCTTTCTTCCCAAAACTCATAATTCCATTCATTGGTGAAACTTTAATGAAGACGAAGTCCCCAACTGAGAATTCTAACGGTCTACGCCTAATATCAGCGTAACTTTTCTGCCTACTTTGTGCTTATTTCAATTCTTTTTCGGATTACCTTTACAGCTTCCGTAGTCTCTTGCACAAAATCAATCTTCTCAAAATATTCTGATTCTATCAAATTCTTCTCACCAGCCTAATGCCAATGAATTGGAGAACAACAACGTCTCCCATACAATGCCTCATAAAGGGCCATAGAGATTGTTGCTTGATAATTGTTATTATAAGCAAACTCGGCGAGTGGTAAGTATTTGCACCAATTTCCTTTAAAATCAAGAGTGCATGCCCTAAGCATATCTTCAAGAATCTGATTTGTTCGTTCCGTTTGTCCATCAGTCTGTGGATGGAAGGTTGTGCTAAACATTAGTTTGGTACCCATTGATTGTTATACACTTCGCCAAAAGTGAGACGTAAATCTACTATCTCTATCTGAAATTATAGACTTTGGCACTCCATGTAAGCAAACTATCTCTTTGACGTAAAGTTCTACCAACTTGTCCATCTAGAATGTCATTTTAACTTGAAGAAAATGAGTGACTTGGTAAGTCGATCGATAATTACCCAAATGGAATCATAGCCATTAGTCGTCTTAGGCATCCCTATGATAAATCCATAGTGATTTCCTCCCACTTCCATTCTCGGTATATGAATTAGTTGCAAGCGCCATGCGGCTTTTGATGTTCCACCTTTACTTGCCGACATGTCGAACACTTTTAACATAACTCGCAATATCTTTCTTCATCCCATGCCACCAAAAAATTTTTTGAGGTCCCAATACATATTTGTAGCTCCTGGGTGTATGGAGTATGGAGTTTCATGGGCTTCTGACATAATATGTTTTCTCATTTCCCAATCTTTTGGTACACAAAGTCATCCTTTGAATTTAAAATTCCATCGTTGGAGATACAAAAATCCGACATTTTCCGATCATTACTTCTTCCTTGATTTTGGATAAAAGTTGGTCCTTTTCTTGACTGCTAGAATATGCTCAAAAAGGATCGGGTCAAGGTTATCGATAAACGATTCAAAATTATTTCAAGTTGTAGCTCAATAACCTCTTTTTGCAAAGGTTTTGGGATAACATGCAACGCCATGAGTTTTGTCGATGATTTCCTGCTCAATGCATCTGCTACTCGATTTGCTTTGCCAGGATGATAAAGGATTTCACAATCATAATCCTTAACTAATTCAAGCCATCGTCTTTGCCTCATGTTTAATTCTTTCTGTGTAAAGAAGTATTTCAAGCTCTGGTGGTCTGTATAAATCTTACAGCTGACTCCATACAAATAATGTCTCCATATTTTCAATGCAAATACTACAGCTGCCAATTCAAGATCATGAGTAGGGTAATTCTTTTCATAATCCTTCAACTGTCTCGAGGCATAAGCAATCACTTTATTATTTTGCATCAAAACTGCACCAAGGCCCATTTTTGATGCATCACTGTAAATAGAGAATCTTTCTTCTCCTTCAGGAATCGTCAATACTGGTGATGAAGTTAATCTATTCTTAAGCTCTTAAAAACTTCTATCACAAGCATCACCATTCAAACTTTTTCCCTTTCAACGCGTTAGGTTAGGTTAGTTAGAGGCAACACTATTTTTGAAAAATCCTCCACAAACTTTTGATAGTAACTGCTAAAACCTAAGAAACTTCTAGTTTCACTTGCATTCTTAGGTTGCTTCCAATTTAGAACAACCTCTATCTTTCCTGGATCCACCTTAACACCATCTTTTGATATCACATGGCCTAAGAAGGACACTTCATCTAACCGAACCCACATTTGGAAAATTTTGCATATAATTGATGCTCTCTCAATGTATCAAGCACAATCCTCAAGTGCATATCATGTTCTTCTCGACTCTTTGAGTATACAAGGATGTCATCAATAAATACTATAACAAACTTATCAAGATATTCTTTGAATACACGATTCATCAAATCCATAAAGGCTCTTTGGGCGTTTGTAAGACCAAAAGGCATAACCATAAATTCATAGTGACCATACCTACTTCTAAAGGTTGTCTTTGAAATATCTCCCTCTCTTATTTTCAACTGGTGATAACCAAATCTCAAATCAAATTTTGAAAATATTGATACCCCATTTAATTGGTCAAATAAATCATCAACTCTCAAAGAATGGGTATTTATTCTTTATGGTCACTTTATTCAACTCCCTATAGTCAATAGTCAATACATAATCTCATAGACCCATCTTTCTTCTTGACAAATAATATTGGAGCGCCCTATGGTGAATGACTTGGTCGTATGAAACCTTTGTCAGTAAATTCTTTTCTATACGGTACTTTTGAAATTGGATTTGTGCCTAGTACGAGTTCAAATTTTAAATTCAATTTGTCTATCTGGTGGTATTCTGGCGAGTCTTCGAAATACATCGATGAACTCTCAAACTACTTGCACTTCATTGATCAACAACTTCACTTCTTGTCTTTTGTCGACTATATTGGTAACATCTAATGCATCCACTAGTTAATAACTTCTTGGTCGTCATAAATGATAGAAACATCACTGATTTCACTCCTATTTCGCCTAAAAATTCCATTCCTAAGATAATACCAAAATCATGCATATTCAACACAATGAGATCAATGTAGAATTCCTTATCAATAACCATTTAAGGAACTGCTGACAAATAATGTAAGGGTATCATCACCTCACCTATTACTGTATGTCTCCATGATGAAGGCCACTAAACTTATCATATTATTTTCTTTTGAGATTCATAAAAAAAGACTACTCATTGAACTCCTTAATAAACTCCACTAATGTCATTCAATTGACATTGTTGCTTTCTCAATTCCTTCACTCAAAGCTTCCTTTTTCAAGTAACACGACCCACATAAAATTCCTTCACTCAATAAAATCCATCAATTTGAGAGCGTTTCTATTGTCTTTAGCCATGCTCTATGATTAAGGGATCAACAGATCCTTGAAAGTTTGTAGGTCCGAAATATTCCATCTACCTATTAGAGGTTCTCGGATCGATTGTTGCATGAACCCAAGGAGCTTCAATTACATGTTCCCGATGTTGAGAAGAAGTTTGTGTAGGTTCATAGCAAGTTTTAGCTCAAACTCAATAATTTCACCTTATTAACTTTATAGTCATCTACGAAGGTCGACAATAATTTGAATAGATTAGTATCAACGAAATCATCTTTCTAGGTCCAATTGTCGAACAACCCCGACATATGCCTTTTCTTCCATCATCATTCATAGTTCATCTTAATAGAGAGAGAGGTAAAACTTTATAGAGTTCTTAATACAATAAAGGTTTGGTTATGAAAGTGTATCTCAAGCACTATTTTTTTTTTTAGAAAAAAAAACTCACTTGTAGAACATGGAGTAGGCGTATGGCCATGTGCATTGGAAACGGAACCCGCTCTGATACCATAATTGTAACACCCCCTTACGGACGCCACAAGGCCGTTAACATTAAACTTCTTTGAAATAGTTTTTAGAAAAATTATACACTATTAGACATGATTTTTTTTTCCAAATGATCATTCTCACATTATATTAAAATCGACCATTATATCATGAAAATACAAATCATCATGAGAAAACCGAAAATATCACAAACCAAGAGTTTGAATTCGAAAATAGTGAAACATACAATTTGAAAAGAGGTTTTCAATGAATTTTAAAATAAAACATAGCGGAAGCATAAAAGTTGAAATAAGTTTAATAATTTGACATCATAAAATATAATGTCTTTCTTGGCGTAATTCCGTTTCCAATCCCACACCGTTGCGCATACGCTTCTCATATACTTCAACTTAAGTCATCCTCATTACATTCCTATCTGCAACATGATGTAAATTTTATAAGCATTAAGCTTAGTAAGCACATTTGAATTCTCACAAAAATATTTTTCAAAGTATGAGCATTTATCATGGAAACATAAATATGAGCATGATCATTGTAAATAACTTTTACATCTCTTTCTATGCATAAATAAAAACATGCATATTCATTTTATCTTTATAGGCCCAAGTGTTACACCATTAACATTATTAGCGCCGTCACGAAAGGAAAGGGGTAGCTAATCCCAAACCAAACGTAACAAGTCCACCTTGCGGGACAAGTCCACCTAGCGGGACAAACATCATCATTGGGTGTGTAACGCTTACATTACGTGATACATACATATACATTTATGAAAAGCTCATCAACAATTTGTAAAGAATGTCATAAATGCCTTTCATAGAAAATGCTCAAATATAAGATGTTGAAATCATTGTAACTTTGTAAAAAGAACATTTCATAAACTTAATCATGTTGCAGGTGAGAATGTACTTACTTGACTTGTTTATTTACTAAACCTTTTACTTAAGGGTGATGAACGTCTTGATCACGGTGTGCTCGCCTTCTTGGAATGTTCATGTCAAATATTTTCATAGGAAACACTTACAATTAATATAGACATTAAAAATGTATTTATATATATTTATAAGATTTCATAAATGATCTAAATAAGGTTCATAAAACTTCATTAGTACATGGTCAAGCCTAACGCTCTAAAACTGGAAATTCTGACATATACTTACTTAAAAATATTAATCTGATAATATAAATATCTAATCCATGTAAAACTTAGAAACATGATACCTAACATCCTAATAGAGTCTCACAAAATTTTCCTCTATGAAATAAATGTGAAAGACATGATTTTCAAATTTTGTAAATGAATACAATAGTGCAGGCATCTTATATTCTAATCTGGGCATACTGTAAAGAACGATTTTTAACTCACAACCTAGATACCGTATAGAGCTAAAACTTTGCAGAATTATACATAGCCCATAATGACATGTCCCAGATTTTTCTTAAGTTAAATGAACATCCATTTATAGTGAAAAATGATTATTCAAAACTGATCCTAAAAACTGTCAGGATTTCATACACTGTGAGCATATTAGATTCTAAATTCTATGTCCTCTAAACCGGGACGGATAAAATTCCACTAAAATTACAGGATACTAATAATGCATATAGGAATTACATATCCAAATTTTAGCCATAAATAAATTCATATCCATTCTACACATGCTTCAAAGTTTGAGATCATACAAATTTTCAGATTCATGAATGAATGTCCAATGATAAAATAAATTAATTATTAGATCATCAATAACTATAAGGATCTGGAAATTTAACCTATCATATATGACATTTAGATAAGTATTTCTAAAATATAAATGTATTCAAGAAGCAATACTTTGCATATCATAATATTTCACCAATTAAATCCAAATTTGGAAACACATACCTTATTTCTTACAAGATCTTGTATAAGCGAAGTGGTTGATTCATTAGATCCTTTGATGCAACTTTGTTGAAACTACTTGTATGATTACTTCTTGTGTATATATATGTTATGCACCATTGAATTCAAGGTAAATAGTATGAAGAAGTAAAAGCACACTTTGGTGAAGAGTTGGATTTGATTCTTTGAAAGGGCTAATGTAGAGATTTTTGAGGAAACTATTTAGAATGAAGGAACTTATTGGCTCTCTAAATTTTTCAGATCCACACACTTCTTATTCATATATGTAATCAGGTATTCTCAGCAAAATAACTAGATACAAGTCTCATCTATTAAAGTATTGAAAAAGGGTCCCTACATCTTCACATGATAGTTGTTAGCCATGTTCCAATTGATAAAATAAAGACCTTACTTTTCTTGCTTTCTTCATTGTGATTTAATCATGGAGAATATGCCTTAACTTTTGTGGTTCAAATAGGGAACAACCATGACACTTTACTTGCTTTATAAAAATCATAACAACCACAACAACATGAGTATAGTAAGCTGTCACAGAATTTTCTGGTTTGACAAGCTTTAGTATATGGACCATAACTCTCACTTTACATATTCAAATAAGGTAATTCTTCCTCCTATAGACACCTATGACATGTATCTAAATTAACATGTCTAAAAATCCCAGATAAAAACTTATTTTATGGGAAAAATACGTTTGCAAAGTTGCACATGATGCTGTCAAGTTTTACAGATTTTCAGTTTTGGCATGTTTGAGTGTTTTGAGAATATCTCATACATTACAATTTCAAATAAGGTAATTCTTGTTCCTATAGATACTTAAGGCATGTACTTAAAATACCATGTTCATAAATTCCAAATAACCACCTTAAGTTATAGGGAAAACGTTCACAAAATTGTACCTAAAACCACATATCATCAAGTTCATAAACCACATGAGTTTGAAGTGCATGAAAATAATTCATTTAATCATTCTTGATTAGCATAATAAAATATCAATATAACATGTAATTTCTCATATATATACACATCACATCATAGTAATATATTTATAACTCATGTCCCATATATACCATCGTAATTCTTTTGACATGAACTTCCTAGCACACCGATCTCACGTTCTTCACCTGTTATAACACTAGATGAATCATTAGTATTAAATATACCAACAGTCATTATTATTAATAAAATTATATAATCATTAAAGAAAATGTGGGTATTACAATCCTCCCACCTTACAAGAGTTTCGTCCTCGAAACTCAGAATAGATGTGGATATTTTGCTCTTATATCTTCTTCACGCTCCCAAGTGGCTTCTTCAACTTTGTGGTTAGACCATAATACTTTAACTAAAGGAATTTCTTTGTTTCTCAATTTCTTAACTCCTCTATCAAGTATTGTTGTGGGTTTTTCCTCATAACTGAAACTCTCATCAATTTGTATCAATTGTGGTGTAAGGACATGTGAAGGATCTGGAATTTATTTCTTGAGCATTGATACATGAAAAACACTGTGGATTGTTGTCATCTCTTGAGGTAATTCAAGCTTATAAGCAACTTTTCCAATTCTTTCAACAATCATATATGGACTGACATATCTTGGACTAAGTTTTCCTTTCTTCCCAAAACTCATAATTCCATTCATTGGTGAAACTTTAATGAAGACGAAGTCCCCAACTGAGAATTCTAACGGTCTACGCCTAATATCAGCGTAACTTTTCTGCCTACTTTGTGCTTATTTCAATTCTTTTTCGGATTACCTTTACGAACTTCCGTAGTCTCTTGCACAAAATCAATCTTCTCAAAATATTCGATTCTATCAAATTCTTCTCACTCACCAAATAATGCCAATGAATTGGAGAACAACAACGTCTCCCATACAATGCCTCATAAAGGGCCATAGAGATTGTTGCTTGATAATTGTTATTATAAGCAAACTCGGCGAGTGGTAAGTATTTGCACCAATTTCCTTTAAAATCAAGAGTGCATGCCCTAAGCATATCTTCAAGAATCTGATTTGTTCGTTCCGTTTGTCCATCAGTCTGTGGATGGAAGGTTGTGCTAAACATTAGTTTGGTACCCATTGATTGTTATACACTTCGCCAAAAGTGAGACGTAAATCTACTATCTCTATCTGAAATTATAGACTTTGGCACTCCATGTAAGCAAACTATCTCTTTGACGTAAAGTTCTACCAACTTGTCCATCTAAAATGTCATTTTAACTGGAAGAAAATGAGCTGACTTGGTAAGTCGATCGATAATTACCCAAATGGAATCATAGCCATTAGTCGTCTTAGGCATCCCTATGATAAATCCATAGCGATTTCCTCCCACTTCCATTATGGTATATGAATTAGTTGCAACTGCCATGCAGGCTTTTGATGTTCCACCTTTACTTGCTGACATGTCGAACACTTGTTAACATAACTCGCAATATCTTTCTTCATCCCATGCCACCAAAATATTTTTTTTGAGGTCCCAATACATATTTGTAGCTCCTGGGTGTATGGAGTATGGAGTTTCATGGGCTTCTGACATAATATGTTTTCTCATTTCCCAATCTTTTGGTACACAAAGTCATCCTTTGAATTTTAAAATTCCATCGTTGGAGATACAAAAATCCGGACATTTTCCAGTCATTACTTCTTCCTTGATTTTGGATAAAAGTTGGTCCTTTTCTTGACCTGCTTGAATATGCTCAAAAAGGACTGGGTCAAGGTTATCGCTGATAAACGATTCAAAATTATTTCAAGTTGTAGCTCAATAACCTCTTTTTGCAAAGGTTTTGGGATAACATGCAACGCCATGAGTTTTGTCGATGATTTCTGCTCAATGCATCTCGCTTACTCGATTTGCTTTTCCAGGATGATAAAGGATTTCACAATCATAATCCTTAACTAATTCAAGCCATCGTCTTTGCCTCATGTTTAATTCTTTACGTAAAGAAGTATTTCAAGCTCGTGGTCTGTATAAATCTTACAAAATGACTCCATACAAATAATGTCTCCATATTTTCAATGCAAATACTATTTGCAATTCAAGATCATGAGTAGGGTAATTCTTTTCATAATCCTTCAACTGTCTCGAGGCATAAGCAATCACTTTATTATTTTGCATCAAAACTGCACCAAGGCCCATTTTTGATGCATCACTGTAAATAGAGAATCTTTCTTCTCCTTCAGGAATCGTCAATACTGGTGATGAAGTTAATCTATTCTTAAGCTCTTAAAAACTTCTATCACAAGCATCAGTCCATTCAAACTTTTTCCCTTTGCGCGTTAGGTTAGTTAGAGGCAACACTATTTTTGAAAAATCCTCCACAAACTTTCGATAGTAACCTGCTAAACCTAAGAAACTTCTAGTTTCACTTGCATTCTTAGGTTGCTTCCAATTTAGAACAACCTCTATCTTTCCTGGATCCACCTTAACACCATCTTTTGATATCACATGGCCTAAGAAGGACACTTCATCTAACCAGAACCCACATTTGGAAAATTTTGCATATAATTGATGCTCTCTCAATGTATCAAGCACAATCCTCAAGTGCATATCATGTTCTTCTCGACTCTTTGAGTATACAAGGATGTCATCAATAAATACTATAACAAACTTATCAAGATATTCTTTGAATACACGATTCATCAAATCCATAAAAGCTGCTGGGGCGTTTGTAAGACCAAAAGGCATAACCATAAATTCATAGTGACCATACCTACTTCTAAAGGTTGTCTTTGAAATATCTCCCTCTCTTATTTTCAACTGGTGATAACCAAATCTCAAATCAAATTTTGAAAATATTGATACCCCATTTAATTGGTCAAATAAATCATCAACTCTCAGTAATGGGTATTTATTCTTTATGGTCACTTTATTCAACTCCCTATAGTCAATAGTCAATACATAATCTCATAGACCCATCTTTCTTCTTGACAAATAATATTGGAGCGCCCTATGGTGAATGACTTGGTCGTATGAAACCTTTGTCAGTAAATTCTTTTCTATACGGTACTTTTGAAATTGGATTTGTGCCTAGTACGAGTTCAAATTTTAAATTCAATTTGTCTATCTGGTGGTATTCCTGGCGAGTCTTCAGGAAATACATCGATGAACTCTCGAACTACTTGCACTTCATTGATCAACAACTTCACTTCTTGTCTTTTGTCGACTATATTGGTAACATCTAATGCATCCACTAGTTAATAACTTCTTGGTCGTCATAAATGATAGAAACATCACTGATTTCACTCCTATTTCGCCTAAAAATTCCATTCCTAAGATAATACCAAAATCATGCATATTCAACACAATGAGATCAATGTAGAATTCCTTATCAATAACCATTTAAGGAACTGCTGACAAATAATGTAAGGGTATCATCACCTCACCTATTACTGTATGTCTCCATGATGAAGGCCACTAAACTTATCATATTATTTTCTTTTGAGATTCATAAAAAAAGACTACTCATTGAACTCCTTAATAAACTCCACTAATGTCATTCAATTGACATTGTTGCTTTCTCAATTCCTTCACTCAGGCTTCCTTTTTCAAGTAACACGACCCACATAAAATTCCTTCACTCAATAAAATCCATCAATTTGAGAGCAGTTTCTATTGTCTTTAGCCATGCTCTATGATTAAGGGATCAACAGATCCTTGAAAGCTTGTAGGTCTCGAAATATTCCATCTACCTATTAGAGGTTACGGATCGATTGTTGCATGAACCCAAGGAGCTTCAATTACATGTTCCCGATGTTGAGAAAGAAGTTTGTGTAGGTTCATAGCAAGTTTTAGCTCAAACTCAATAATTTCACCTTATTAACTTTATAGTCATCTACGAAGGTCGACAATAATTTGAATAGATTAGTATCAACAAATCATCTTTCTAGGTCCAATTGTCGAACAACCCCGACATATGCCTTTTCTTCCATCATCATTCATAGTTCATCTTAATAGAGAGAGAGTAAAACTTTATAGAGTTCTTAATACATAAAGGTTTGGTTATGAAAGTGTATCTCAAGCACTATTTTTTTTTTAGAAAAAAACTCACTTGTAGAACATGGAGTAGGCGTATGGCCATGTGCATTGGAAACGGAACCCGCTGATACCATAATCGTAACACCCCTTACGGACGCGCACAAGGCCGTTAACATTAAACTTCTTTGAAATAGTTTTTAGAAAAATTATACACTATTAGACATGATTTTTTTTCCAAATGATCATTCTCACATTATATTAAAATCGACCATTATATCATGAAAATACAAATCATCATGAGAAAACCGAAAATATCACAAACCAAGAGTTTGAATTCGAAAATAGTGAAACATACAATTTGAAAAGAGGTTTTCAATGAATTTTAAAATAAAACATAGCGGAAGCATAAAAGTTGAAATAAGTTTAATAATTTGACATCATAAAATATAATGTCTTTCTTGGCGTAATTCCGTTTCCAATCCCACACCGTTGCGCATACGCTTCTCATATACTTCAACTTAAGTCATCCTCATTACATTCCTATCTGCAACATGATGTAAATTTTATAAGCATTAAGCTTAGTAAGCACATTTGAATTCTCACAAAAATATTTTTCAAAGTATGAGCATTTATCATGGAAACATAAATATGATCATGATCATTGTAAATAACTTTTACATTTCTTTCTATGCATAAATAAAAACATGCATATTCATTTTATCTTTATAGGCCCAAGCGTTACACCATTAACATCATTAGCGCGCCGTCACGAAAGGAAAGGGGTAGCTAATCTCAAACCAAATGTAACAAGTCCACCTTGCGGGACAAGTCCACCTAGCGGGACAAACATCATCATTGGGTGTGTAACGCTTACATTACGTGATACATACATATACATTTATGAAAAGCTCATCAACAATTTGTAAAGAATGTCATAAATGCCTTTCATAGAAAATGCTCAAATATAAGATGTTGAAATCATTGTAACTTTGTAAAAAGAACATTCCATAAACTTAATCATGTTGCAGGTGGGAATGTACTTACTTGACTTGTTTATTTACTAAACCTTTTACTTAAGGGTGATAAACGTCTTGATCACGGTGTGCTCGCCTTCTTGGAATGTTCATGTCAAATATTTTCATAGGAAACACTTACAATTAATATAGACATTAAAAATGTATTTATATATATTTATAAGATTTCATAAATGATCTAAATAAGGTTCATAAAACTTCATTAGTACATGGTCAAGCCTAACGCTCTAAAACTGAAATTCGACATATACTTACTTAAAAATATTAATCGATAATATAAATATCTAATCCATGTAAAACTTAGTGTTGGGAAATTTATTGTTTAGATTTTGATGAATGCCATGTAAAACTTAGAATAGGAAGTTGGCACCCCAATTTTTGTTGTAAATTGCATGTAATAAATAGGGTTGGTCAAGTGAGTTAAGTCGGCTATGCCCAAACATGCAAGAAGACAACCGGAGACCCGGAAAAGAAGACTTGTTGCAAAGACAAATTGAGTATGGCAAAGAAGAGAAGACGGAACTCTATCAAGGAGCAAATGATGCGGTGAGTGGAGTATCGAGTCAAGTCAACTCAAGAAAAGCTAAGTCTCAAGTTGAAGTGACAAGAGTCATCCATGATTGGAAGGCGACTCTAAGTCACCTGGGGAAAGCAAGGAAATGCGGTCAAGTCGAGATAATCGAAAAAGATCCGTTGCCTGCACGAAATCAAGAGAATTACTTAAACAAGTAATATCTCCATGATACCTTTCTCGAAGTGCTCGGTCCCCGAGCGTGCAAAAGGAATAAACCAATGGGAAGCACTACACCGTGTCGAACTCGAAAAGGTGAAAAATAATTCATACGAGGAAATGGCAATTCCAAGAACGCAACAAGACAAGCCAACGACCACAAGTAACTTTCAAAAATAAGCCTATCTCTTCAACGGGCAGATTTTTGAAAGATCACTATAAAAGGCGAGGAATGACTCGAGAGCGGTGACGAGAACCACAAACATTCAAGCAATTATTAGAATCGTAACCTGAAATATTCTCAAGTCATTAAACGCTCAATCCTCAAGCCTACACTACGAAGAACATCAATCCAACCCTCACTGTGAAGGAAAGATAACTTCAATCGGTTGAAGAGGAAATTATCAAGAATCAAGGGGTCTACATTCCACGAAGGATTGTAGGAAGGTTCAAGGTCGAACCAAGTCTTGAGCTTTTGGAGGGCTTCGTGATCAAATCCAAAGTGCTTGAGCAAGTGGGCATGTAGCAAGGCAAGCGCCTGTGAAGAAGGCCGAGTCGTCGAGAAGCCGGTGAGTGATCAAGGCGTCTCGGATCGAGTCCCAAAGGATCAAGTCACCGTGTGTGATCAAGACTTGTATCCGGATATTACCACTTTGTATCTTGATCAATACCTAGTGGATTCCTCCGGGGAGTTGGAGAAGAGAGGAGTAGAAGAATTACCCCATCTTCGAACCTCTATAAAAATCTTATTGTGTCATTTACATTTCAAAGACTTTAATTCTTGCATCATATTTGTTTAATTCTCACGACATATTTGCTATCCATTAGATAACCTCTAAGTACTAAATCAAGCTCTAAATCTCTCTTAACCAAACTTAAGGGTGTTAAGTCTTCCGTTGAAAACAAACCACAGTTGAGTTAATTTAGACTTAACGGTTGAGTTATTCCATCAATAGCTCGATTAAGTCTGAGAGACTAACTCTCTGATTAACTAAATTGGTCATCCACCAAGGACACAAACATGTAGTATCAACTCACGAATTTTTAAAAGGACTAAATCAAAAATTTGGTAAGGTTTATTCAACCCCCTTCTAAACCTTACACTTACACCCCTTGGGACCTACAAGTGGTATCGGAGAGCGGTTGGTTCATTGAGCCCTCTGCCTTCTTCTTGAACTAGATCTCCAAACTTTTCAAAGTCTCGCTTTAGTACTTAAACTTTCAAAACTCTTTTTATCATTAAAATTTATTATCATGGAAGCAAATTTGACACACATCCCTATGTTCACCATTGAAGAATTTGATGATTGGAAAATTCGTATGCGGCTCATCTATCGGCATTACATGATGAGATGTGGATAGTGATAGAGGATGGCCACTGCAAATCTTAAAGGTGAACACAAAAGTAAGAAGAGAGTGCGGTGAAGGTGAGGAGGATGTTGCTCCCAGGACCAGCCATGGTTGAAAAACCAAGAACTGAATGGACAAATGATGACAGAAAAAAGATACAACCTGGACAATGTAGCCAAGGACATCCTTTACAAAACCTTGGACAAAGCCATGTTCAATAAAGTCAAATCATGCAAAACGGCTAAAGAAATGCAGGACAAGCTAACATTGATTTGTGAAGGCTCGGAGAGCAAATCAAAGAAAACAAATTATCGGTGGTTGTACGAAATTTGAGAACTTCAAAATAATCTCGGGAGAAAACCTGGATCAACTGGATGCTCGGTTCACGAAAATCACCAACGAGCTATCCGCACTTGGAAAGGAATATACACGAAGAAATGTGTATGAAGATCCTAAAAAGTCTTCCAAATGAATGGGAAATGAAAGTCATGGCACTAAGACATTCCATGGACCTATCAAAGACATCCAACCATGAACTATTCTCGGACCTCAAAGCCTACGAGTTTGAGCCGAGAAGAAAAGACCAGGAAGAGGCAATTTGTACCCAAAACAACCGCTCTAATTGTTAAAGATGGGAAGAGAGCCGAGGTCAAAGAAGTCATTGACCCGAAGAAATAGCCCTACTAGTAAAAGGTTCAACAAGTTCTTCAATAAGAACTACAAGAGAGGCAAGGGCGAATCCTCCGTAAGACACTCGGCTCCTCCAAATCAAGGGACGATAGGCCAACCAAGAGAACATACCATCAAAAAGTCAAATATCAAAGGGCCGACAATCCAAGAATGGAAAGAATCGATCAAAAGGTTGAATATCTATCTTTTTGAACTCAGGCAACCAGGTCACTATGCCATTGATCGCCCATATCCTGTAGTCAACAAATACGGGAATGAAGAAGAAAGAAAAGGTCTTGAGAGAAAGAAGACAAGAAAAGAAAAAAGGCAATGTTGGTCGCGAGAAAATGCGAGTCAAAAGACACACGGTGATTGAGAGCGATGAAGTGACTACTCAGTGACTCAAGAAGAAGCCCTGATCCGTTTGATGGCCAAGGAACAAGATCAACCCGACCAAGGAGATGAGGTAAACTCCAACTCATCAAACTCGATTCTAGTGATAGTGACGTGACACACACACTTCATCACCCACTCGATCCTTATGACTCATTAGGCAAAATGATGAAAGATTTTGAATACATTAAATCCTCACACACACTACTAAATGAGGAAAACAAACTACTCAAGAGCCAAAACTCACAAATGACTAAGGAGATGAGTACTCTAAGTCAAATAGTCGATGAGAATGAAAGTTTAAAAAGTTGAAAAAGCCAAGCTAATAAAGCGAAAATTGCCGCCATAGAAAAGAGGGAGAATGACCTCAAAAATGTTATTGCCTCATTCACGAAGGCATCTAAATCATTAGATAATCTTATTATGAGTCAAAGAGAATGTGGAGAGAAGACAGGCTTAGGATTTAACTCCTCTCGTGATATGTCAAACTTCGAGAGTAATTTTGGAAAAGGGATCTTCAAGCAATGAAGAGTCTAAAAATCCAAAACTCTAAATGTTGCACACACATTCACTCCAAAGCACAATTACAAGCAAACGGCCTTGGTTACAAAGGAAAAGGAAAAATTGCCGATTGAGTGCGCTACTGAAAGGACAGTGAGAAGAGATTGGCCGAGTTCCTCAAAGAAACTCCAAATAGAAAATACTCTGTAAAGAAGAGGCGAGCTACCAAAACCCCAGAAAATCTATAAAAGAAATACATATGATGGGAATGGTAGAAAATATCCAAGCCAAGCTGATTGGAATAATGTGAACTATCGGATAGACTTATGGAATATAAGCCCAAATGGCAAAGGCCTAGAACTCAAAGCAAAGGCCATTCCAAAAGTATAAGAGCTTTCATCGAAGACACATATGCACCTAGGCACTACATTCAAAGACACCACAATTACCCAAAGAAGGCGATTGCCAAAACATATATGCAGGCATACAGACAAAAGAGACAAAATTTGTATGAACCTAGAATCCCCAAGCAATTTGCCAAGATTAATTATGATTATGGCAGCGATAGATGGCAACCCCTTAGAGTCAAATCATTTGGCTATAAGTTGGTTGGATCATCTTACAATTCTAACCCCTCGGGACCCGCACAAGTATGGGTACACTGAAACTTAATTTCCTTGATTGCGGTTCAAGAATGTAATGAGTGCCAAGGAACCTGGTATATGGATAGTGGTCTGTTCCCGGACATATGACAGAAATAAGAAAAATCTGTCAAAATTCAAGGAAGTTAAAGGAGCAAAAGTCATATTTGGAGGAAATGAAGCTCCAGGGCGAAATAAGAGGCATTGGATCCATCAAGAGGAATGGATTAGAAATCACAGTACAAGCATATGTTGAAGGACTCAACTTCAACTTGCTAAGCATCACCAACTCTGACAAGGGCTATAATGTTGGATTTAACATGGGTATATGCCAAATCAAGGAGGTCAATCGAATGAAGTTGTGTTGCAAGGATGCGATGAGACAAAAGAACATGTATGTAGTAGATTGGTCAACCGCTACACCCGGCACATGTCTACTAGCAAAAAGCAAAGTCAATCAAGTTGGTGGCACAAAAAGCCGAGTCACACGAATTTCAAAACGATTAACAAGCTTGCCGGAAGTAGTCTTGTGGAAGGACTTCCGGACTCGATTATACTGAAAGGAGAGTATATGTGACGCATGTCGAGAATGGAAAATAAATCAAATCATCATTCAAAGAAAAGACATGCCCATCTTCAACAAGAATATTGCATCCGCTACATATGGACCTATTTGGCCCAAAGGAACCAAATAGCATAAGTGGAAAGAAATACACCTTGGTGGTAGTAGATGACTACTCAAGATATACATGGACAATATTCATGTGTAAGAAGAAAGAAACTCTGACGAAAACTACCACAACCGATGAAGAGGATTCAAAATGAGAAGAGCCAAACCATTATCAAAATAAGATCGAGCAGGAACCGAGTTTGTCAATGGAATAATAACGCAGATATTGTATTGAAAATGGTATTGGTCATGAACTATCTGCAGCAAGGACTCCACAAAAAATGGAGTTGCGAAAAGAAGGAATAGAACTCTCAAAGAAGCGAAGCAAAGGACCATGTTAGTGACGGGGCTACCAAAAAGATTTTGGGTGAAGCAATCAACACACTTGCTACACTCAAAACAGATGTATGATAAATGAGGACGGTGACAAAGACTCCCTATGAGATTTGGGTCGGAAGAAAACCAAATGTTGCGTATTTTAGAATATTTGGATGTAAATGCTTCATCCACAACAATGGCAAAGATAATCTAAAGGCCTTCGATGCTAAAGGCGATGAAGGTATCTTCTTGGGATACTCAAATTTGCAAAGCCTCTGAGTACTCAACAAAAGGACTATGGTTGCGAAAGAATCCATTAATGTGGTATTCGATGAGCCAAATGTAAATGGAGAAGACATTGAAGAGTCACCGATAAGTTGAATCATCCAACCATCGAAGAGTCCTATCTTTGAAATTTGAGTCAAGCCGGAATTATAAACTCGAGAAGAAGATGAGATAGATAATTTGAATCTCCAAAAATAGCCGGAATATTTGCAAATTAAGTGACTACGAGAGAGTGATCAAAGCAACACAAGCTGCTAGACGATTGAATCCAGCCAACTTACTTCAACTTTGATGTAAGATGGCCGAGAGACCATCCACGAGAACTTGTCATTGGAGATATAAGAGAAGGTGTCAAAACAAGATCCGTAACTCAACAAGAAGCTATGTTCACATGCTTTATCTCGCAAATAGAGCCCAAAGATGTGTTACAAGCATTGGATGACACACATTGGATTCAAGCTATGCAAGAAGAGTGAATCGAGTTTGAAAGAAATAAAGTATGGGAATTAGTTCAAAGACCCATCCATCAAAACGTTATTGGTACTAAATGGGTGTTCGAAACAAGATGAACGAGTAAGGTTAATGGTAAGAAACAAAGCAAGACTAGTAGCCAAAGGATATTGCCAAGAAGAAGGAATAGATTTTGATGAAACATTTGCTCCTGTAGCAAGATTGGAAGCTATAAGGATGTTTCTTGCCTATGCGACTCACAAGAATTTTCTTTGTATATCGATGGATGTAAAAAGCGCATTCCTAAATGGTTTATTGGAAGAAGAAGTGTATGTTGAACAACCTCCGTGGATTTGAGCGAGAAGACTCTTGGAGATAAGGTATACAAACTCAAGAAAGCTCGTATGGATTGAAACAGGCACCCAGCATGGTATGACACTTTGTCACAATTCCTAACGAGAATGGATTCACAAAAGGAAAAGTAGATAGAACACTTTTCGAATTCAAGACAAGAAGAGTATACTTGCTTGTTCAAATATATGTGGATGACATCATTTTTGGATCCACAAACAAAGAGTTATGTGAAAAATTTTCAAACCTCATGCAAAGTAAATTTGAAATGAGCATGATGGGAGAGCGACATTCTTCCTTTGGACTCCAAGTGAAACAACTGAAGGATGGAACCTTCATAAGTCAAACAAAATACACCGAGAGATTTAATGAAGAAATTTGGTATGGAGGAGAAGTCTTCTCGTGAAAATACCAATGAATACATCAGTCAAAATGGACATGGATGCACGGATGGCAAGCCCGTAGATCAAACAAGATACGAGCACTTATTGGATCATTGCTCTATCTTACAAGCGGGCCAGGCATCACCTTTGCTTTGTAGGTGTATGTGCAAGATTTCAATCTGCTCCAAAAGAGAGCCATATGACAGGCTAAGAGAATATTGAGATACTTGAAAGGAAGCCAAGAAGTTGGCTTATGGTATCCAAAGGAAGGTGGATTCAAGCTAATCGTCTACTCGGACTCGACTATCTTTGGATGCGAGTTGATAGAAAAAGCACTTCGGCACATGTCAAATGCTAGGAAACAGGTGATTTCCTGGTTTAGCAAGAAGCAAAATTCAATAGCCACCTCTACAAAATGAGCGAATACATAGTCTGCGGGCGGCACAAGTTGTGCCCAAGTCCTATGGATGAGACAAAGAAAGAGACTATGAAGTTGAAGAAAAAGAAATTCCAATCATGTGTGATAACACAAGTGCAATTGCCATCACTCAAAATCTGTGTTGCACTCAAGAACAAAGCATATCGATGTCGAGATATCACTTCATAAGAGATCATGTTGAAAAGAAGGACATCATCTTGGAATATATCTCAACCGATAAACAATTGGCGGACATCTTCACAAAACCATTATGTGAGTCAAGATTTGAAGAACTCAAGCATGAGTTAGGGTTAATTGAGCCGAGCGACACTCGGAAGAATCAAAGAAAAGAAATGGAATACAAAAAGGAAAAAGAGCTGAACTCACAAATCGCCTAAGTAAATCAACGTATCGGAAAGACAGTTATACCAAGTCACCGACAAATTGAGTCACAAAGAGAACTGTGAGAAGAAGAGTTAAATCAGCTAAGGGTAAAATCAGTCATTTATGAGCCAAGTGACAAAAACGCAATCGTTTGACTAAGCGGGAATGTTTTTAAGAATTACGCCAAAGATAATTATGACGTGTACGGGGCAAAAGCCGCACACGAAGCTTATGATTGGATATAAATCTTTGCCGCATTAAATACGAGACATTAAATGCTAAATCGGCGTGCAAAATCTAAGCCGCTGATTTCGATCACATTTCAAAAACCACCCGCACGCCCTTTCATAAACCATACTTAAGCTTTCCTTCTTCTCTCTCTCATATTACCAAAACCGTTCATTTCTTTCGAAAGCAAAAGCAAAACTCTCTCAAAACCCTATCTATCTTCAAATCAACCTCTAAGTTTTCTTCGGTGAAATCCTAAAAAATGGCACCAACCTATGATTTTGTCAAGTTAGGAAAGCAAATCCACACCGGTCTCACTGTGGATTTCGGCGGCATGGTGAAACAGGTCCGACGACACCTTAGTGAAGAAAATTGCTGAGAAATTGGAAACGCGTCAGTGAAATCGTTTCGACGATGGAATATCCAATGACCTATGTGGAGGAGGTCGCCCGATTCTACGTGAATGCTTGAGACTCACGATGAAGGGATAAAGTCATCTATTCACGGTAAGAAGTTCACCATCTCCGCAAAGGATTTGGTTGAACACCGCTCACTCTGACGGAAGGAGCATCGTAAATCAACGATCTTTGATGTAAACCTAGCTTGCTTGGAAGGAAATAGCCAAGCCCGACTATCTTTGATAAAATAGTTTACACAAAACAAACAAGAGGTCTGTGAAGGAGGATTACCACAAACTGTTGGACATAGTTGCTAAATGCATAGACATCAAATTTGGCGCTTTGACCAACTCGTCCCAAAGCAAAATTTATCGTAATGGTTGCGATCATTGAAGAAAAGAAAATAAATCAAATTTGAGTTTGTCTACAAACAGACTACGCGAAATGTAGGAACAAATCCTTCAAGGAAGATGGTGCATTTGGAGGATCCCTAGGATATGGCACAGTGATTGGCCTACCGATGGAGGTGAAAGGAGTCCTCTTAGACATGGAAAGGCGTTCCATGTAAACAAGAGGATGTTCGAGATCAAACCTCTCTCGGCGCATGAAGAGAGCCCACACCAAGAGAGGCGACACGAGTGAGAGGGAATCACCGACCCACGAAGATACAATCTGTTTCTCTCCACCAAAGAAGAAAGCGCCCTGCGGTTTAAGAAGAAGATCTACTCATGCAAAGAAAAAAAAACAAACTCGCTCCCCCCTGCGGTAGGAGTCACCCGCCCCGCGGCCGTGTCTCCCCGCCCAAGCAGTAGCGGTCGAGAAGAACTCTCAAATACCTTCTCCGATCGTCAAAAAGAGGAGAACTGATAAGCCAAGACGTCCGGCTCCTCAATAGAAAACACCAAAGCCCCCCCCCCCGCACTCGGAAAACTCTCTCTCGAACCGAAATTCCTCCTACAAACTAGGAGACGAAGAAGAATCATCAAGCACTCCGAGAGCTTGAGAAACCGAGCCATGAGTCACCACTCAACTAGAGCAGAATCGGGAGACTCTGGAGAAGTAGAGTCCCCAGATATAATTGATGAAACAACTAATCTGCTGAAGGCGTCAAGAGGCAAACCGAAAACACAGCTGATTGTAGTCTCGCACTTGTGAGACACAAGAAGAAGGCGATAGAGCGATAGTGATGTGATGATCCTATCCCCACTTTACCCGGACATCCAAAATCGTCTGCGAGAGTGGAGGAAGTGGAAATTGAGTCGATCAAGGAAACAGTTCCAACGGCCTGAATTTATAGAAGAGGAAGAGGAATCTGCTGAACTTCCTTGAGTGACCACTTTGTGGTCCAAGCACGGACGAAGAAAATCGCACGAGATATCTTGCATCTTCAAGGACAAGGAGAAGGAAAAGACAGAGAGGAAGCTAAGGCACGTGAGAAGGCCAACATCCGCCCTATCACCGCACCCTGAGAACACACACATCATCTCCTTGATGTCATATCTCGTGATGAGGATTCGGACTCTGCTGCCACAAAAAAGTTGCAAATGCGGCAAGTAATGCACGAATCCGAGAATCCTTCACGAGAAAAGATTGATGGAGGGACCAGGAGAGTTCTCCAAAACACACTGAAATTGATCCAATGGGAGTGGTTGACAAATCGCAACCGTTGTTCTTTGCCACCACTTCCCCACTCACTCGGAAGAAGGAATTAAGGGAAATGGCGATGAAACTGGGTTAGTGGGGACCCCGTTGAGCCAACCCCTAATGAAGGTGTCTTACCACCCTTTGAATGGTGAACACTCGGTAAAAACAGCCGGGAGTTTGGAGACGAGTGACCCCATTCCAAGTCACTCACCTGGTGCGCCCGGTGAGGAGAAACTCCCTCCACTGCAGCAAGGTCGGAGAATCTGCGAGATGACTCCATGACGAATCTAGGAGCGAAGTGGAGAAGAAACAACCACAAAGTACACAGCAAGTTGTCATCAACGGCTCGAGGCGATTGAGATTGTCTCGGTTGAGGTGCCAATCGCTCTGAAGGCTAATGACGCTGACGATGCGATCAAGCGCGAGGAAGAAATGCATACCAGGAGTTAACACTGGGCGATGAAAGTGCAATCCATGGGGTTGAGACTCCAATGGATGCCACCACGAAAGACCCTAAGACAAAATGACACTGTCGAAAGGGAGGTCCAAGGCCTCACCGCTGCGATTGAGACTATAGGAGGTAATGAAGGCCCACGGAGGTTGAGACTTCCTGGGGTAAAGAAGTCAAGTAGAGAACATCCCTCCCGCTATCATTGATCCATCGAAAAGGAGATAAGCGCGCTTCATGATTCCCAGGATAATCATGATGTCACCTTTTGGGATCGGAAGGAAAGCGACGAAGAAGTCATCCCCATGACAGATCAAAAGACTCAAACAGGATGTTCCCGGACGAGCAAGTCGATCTCAAGACTACTCGTCAAACTTTCAACTTTGATGATGAGCCACCAATGGAAATCTCATCATCGTCCGATGACGCTCGATAAGGCCGAGGACCAGTCTACTCAATTGGAGAAACCAACTGAGACCAACGAAAAGTTGTTGAAACAGTGAGGCTCAAAGGCAAGGGTCCAATTCACAAAAGACCCCAAAAAACAGTCCACCGCACGAGCTCCTCAAGTTGCGGCGGGTTCGACTCCAAAAGGAACTTCACGCGCGCACTCTCTTCATTGAACAAATCCCGATGAGGCGTGATGATTCCTTTGTAGAATCATTTCCTTTCTCCCTAGAGGTACCCGACCTCCCTCGAAGAGTCGAGAACGAGCTCGCACGCTTCCACGCACCAGCTCCTGTCATTCCGTCGGTACCATCGTTCGGTGACTATGACTTTGACGCCGCATGGCCATCACCAAACGAAGAAAAAATGCGGCTAAAGTTCGGGAGGTGTTCAAGGCATTATTTGCTTTGAAATTGAACGGATGGAGAGGCACCGAGCCTCTATGGACATGCGGCCCGGACAGAGAGATGCCAACCTTTACTGCGACTTGAGAGGTATAACATCGGGATCGGGAATGGTGGCAACAAAGAAAAGAAACAATGCGTGTGGAACAAGTTAGATACTTCAGGACATTGTTTAACAAGTCTGGTATGGAGAGCCGAGAATGCTTGATGCAAAAATGAAATTGAGAGAACACATTGAGCACATGCATGAAGCTCACACTTGAGATAAAGTCTGCTGCGTGAGCAAAATAAGAGTGATCTACAAACGTATGGAAGAAAACATGAATAGAAAATTCAGCCTTCTCATGGCCGAGATGAAGCTAATTTGTGAGAGTCCAACGCTACTCGCTCTGAATTTCGTGCCGCATACACCGCAGCGGACTCGAGGCGAACTCGGCTATCGGCGAGCTCGACTTCCCGCTTGCCAAGATGTTTCAGTGTTCCTCTCTCCTTTGATGATGCCAAAAAGGGGAAGAGAAATACTTTAAAACGCTAAAGAGATCTGAAGTCGAAAAGGAGGAAGCGGTTGTAAAGGGAAAGACAAGTGAGAAGTGTCAAAACAAAAGAAAGGAAAGTCCGTTGAGGGGGAAGGATCGAAAGATGTGACCTTGATGATTGCACAAACCCCAACAAGGTCTTGTCACGGTGACATTATCGAAAAAACTCCCAGTGACTCGCCACTCCAACACTCTGCTATATCTATGGTAAAAAGAGAAAAACAATTGAAGCGAGGGATGGAGGAAGTGGAAGGAAGAATGGATGCCCGAATTATGAACATCTTGAAAGAACACGGAGGCATTCCAAGAGACAGAGACACCTATGCCATCTCGGATGTCGGACAGAGCCACGATCAGTTGATGAATTTAAAACGCTCGAATCTGAGGGATACTTTGCAAATATGTCTATGGCTCAAGCTTGGAACTTGTCTTCGGGAAAAGGGTCTCACGTTATGTGAAGAAGGCGACAGGCGAGCAGACTACCGATCACTCTGCTCTACTGGTCACTCCGTTGGTCACTCACCGAAAGAAGAAGACCCTAGTACAAGATATGCCCGAGGTAGAGGAAGAAGCGGTGGTGGAGGAAGAGGTTTCGAGACTGAGGCCTCTACCCAAAAACATTGAGTACGTAGATCCGGGCAAGAAAGGAGGGATCTCTTGGGCTGTCTTGACCAAGTAGCCAATTTGCAAGTGGCTAAAAATGATGCTTGAGTATGCGAAAAGAATAGAAGAAAAAAATAAGAGACAAACTCACCTATGGGAGGAAAGACAAGAGAGATTAAGAAGAGATGAAGCTGCCGGAAGGCATATGAAAAGAAGAAGAAGGCGGTGACGATGAGAAAAAGAAGAAGAAGCGAAGATCTTGAACAAGATGAAAGAAGGAGACAATGAAGGAGATGAAGTGTTGATGTCCACCCCTTCATGTATTTTACTATGTAAGTCTTCCGCAATAAAGCTAAATTTTTGTGTAGACAAATGTTTGCTCGATACACCTTGTAAACAGTTGTGTAAAAGAACAAGAATGTTATGATCAATAAAAGGATTGATTCTCACGCATACATTCTATGTGAAGACACTATCTGTATGTATCTTTGCTATTTACATTTTTGAATGTTTTAAGTTTTCGCATCATCAAAAAGGGGAAATTGTTGGAAAATTTATTGTTTAGATTTTGATGAATGCCATGTAAAACTTAGAATAGGAAGTTGGCACCCCAATTTTTGTTGTAAATTGCATTGTAATAAATAGGGCTGGTCGAGTTAAGTCTGCTATGCCCAAACATGCAAGAAGACAACTGGAGACTGGAAAGGAAGACTCATTGCAAGACAAAATGAGTATGGCAAAGAAGAGAAGACGGGAACTCTCTTGAAGGAGCAGGTGAGATGCGGTGAGTGGAGTATCGTCAAGTCAACTCAAGAAAAGCTAAGTCTCAAGTTGAAGTGACGGAAGAGTCATCCACGATTGGAAGTGACTCTAAGTCACCTGGGAAAGCAAGGAAATGCGGTCAAGTCGAGATAATCGAAAAAGACCCGTTGCCGTAAAATCAAGAGAATTACTTAAACAATTAATATCTCCATGATACCTTTCTCGAAGTGCTCGATCCCGAGCGTGCAAAAGGAATAAACCAATGGGTAGCACTACACCGTGTCGAACTCAAAAAGTTGAAAAACAATTCATACGAGGAAATGGCAATTCCAAGAACAAGCAAAAGACAAGCCAACGACCACAAGTGACTTTCAAAAATAAGCCTATCTCTTCAACGGGCAAATTTTTGAAAGATCACTATAAAAGGCCGAGGAATGACTCGAGAGCGCGGTGACGGAACCACAAACATTCAAGCAATTATTAGAATCGTAACAACGAAATATTCTCAAGTCATTAAACGCTCAATCCTCAAGCTACACTACGAAGAACATCAATCCAACACTCACCGTGAAGGAAAGATAACTTCAATCGGTTGAAGAGGAAATTACTTGAAGAATCAAGGGGTCTACATTCCACGAAGGATTGTAGGAAGGTTCAAGGTCGAACCAAGTCTTGAGCTTTTGGAGGGCTTCGTGATCAAATCCAAAGTGCTTGAGCAAGTGGTCAGTAGTAGCAAGGCAAAATGCCCTGAAGAAGAAGGTTTCGAGTCGTCGAGAAGCCACCAGTGATCAAGGCGTCTCGGGGATCGAGTCCCAAAGGATCAAGTCACCGTGTGTGATCAAGACTTGTATCTGGATTGTTGCCACTTTGTATACTAATCAATACCTAGTGGATTCCTCCGGGAGTTGGAGAAGAGAGGAGTAGAAGAATTACCCCATCTTGAACCTCTATAAAAATCTTATTGTGTCATTTACATTTCAAAGACTTTAATTCTTGCATCATATTTGTTTAATTCATGACATATTTGCTATTCATTAGATAACCTCTAAGTACTAAATCAAGCTCTAAATCTCTCTTAACCAAACTTAAGGGTGTTAAGTCTTCCAATAAAAACAAACCACGATTGAGTTAATTTAGACTTAACAAATGAGTTATTCCATCAACGGCTCGATTAAGTCTGTTGTTGAGAGACTAACTCTCTTGATTAACTAAATTGGTCATGTCCACCAAGGACACAAATTGTGTAGTATCAACTCGAATTTTTAAAAGGACTAAATCAAAAATTTGGTAAGGTTTATTCAACCCCCCTTCTAAACCTTACACTTACACCCCTTGGGACCTACACTTAGAAACATGATACCTAACATCCTAATAGAGTCTCAAAAATTTTTCCTATATGAAATAAATGTGAAAGACATGATTTTCAAATTTTGTAAATGAATACAATAGTGCAGGCATCTTATATTCTAATCTGGACATACTGTAAAGAACGATTTTTAACTCACAACCTAGATACCGTATAGAGCTAAAACTTTGCAGAATTATAAATAACCCATAATGACATGTCCCAGATTTTTCTTAAGTTAAATGAACATCCATTTATAGTGAAAAATGATTATTCAAAACTGATCCTAAAAACTGTCAGGATTTCATACACTGTGAGCATATTAGATTCTAAATTCTATGTCCTCTAAACCGGGACGGATAACATTCCACTAAAATTACAGGATACTAATAATGCATATAGGAATTACATATCCAAATTTTAGCCATAAATAAATTCATATCCATTCTACACATGCTTCGAAAGTTTGAGATCATACAAATTTTCAGATTCATGAATGAATGTCCAATGATAAAATAAATTAATTATTAGATCATCAATAACTATAAGGATCTGGAAATTTAACCTATCATATATGACATTTAGATAAGTATTTCTAAAATATAAATGTATTCAAGAAGCAATACTTTGCATATCATAATATTTCACCAATTAAATCCAAATTTGGAAACACATACCTTATTTCTTACAAGATCTTGTATAAGCGAAGTGGTTGATTCATTAGATCCTTTGATGCAACTTTGTTGAAACTACTTGTATGATTACTTCTTGTGTATATATATGTTATGCACCATTGAATTCAAGGTAAATAGTATGAAGAAGTAAAAGCACACTTTGGTGAAGAGTTGGATTTGATTCTTTGAAAGGGCTAATGTAGAGATTTTTGAGGAAACTATTTAGAATGAAGGAACTTATTGGCTATCTAAATTTTTCAGATCCACACACCTCTTATTCATATATGTAATCAGGTATTCTCAGCAAAATAACTAGATACAAGTCTCATCTATTAAAGTATTGAAAAAGGGTCCCTACATCTTCACATGATAATTGTTAAGCCATGTTCCAATTGATAAAATAAAGACCTTACTTTTCTTGCTTTCTTCATTGTGATTTAATCGTGGAGAATATGCCTTAACTTTTGTGGTTCAAATAGGGAACAACCATGACACTTTACTTGCTTTATAAAAATCATAACAACCACAACAACATGAGTATAGTAAGCTGTCACAGAATTTTCTGGTTTGACAAGCTTTAGTATATGGACCATAACTCTCACTTTACATATTCAAATAAGGTAATTCTTCCTCCTATAGACACCTACGACATGTATCTAAATTAACATGTCTAAAAATCCCAGATAAGAAACTTATTTTATGGGAAAAATGCGTTGGCAAAGTTGGACATGTTGCTGTCCAGTTTTACAGATTTTCGTTTTGGCATGCTTTAGTGTTTGGACCATATCTCATACTTTACATATTCAAAAAACGTAATTCTTGTTCCTATAGACACCTAAGACATGTATCCAAACTAACATGTTCAAAAATCCCAGATAAGAAACTTATTTTATGGGAAAAATACGTTTGCAAAGTTGCACATGATGCTGTCAAGTTTTACAGATTTTCATATTTGGCATGTTTGAGTGTTTTGAGAATAGCTCATACATTACAATTTGAAATAAGGTAATTCTTGTTCCTATAGATACTTAAGGCATGTATTTAAAATACCATGTTCATAAATTCCAAATAACCACCTTAAGTTATAGCGAAAAACGTTCACAAAATTGTACCTAAAACCACATATCATCAAGTTCATAAACCACATGAGTTTGAAGTGCATGAAAATAATTCATTTAATCATTCTTGATTAGCATAATAAAATATCAATATAACATGTAATTTCTCATATATATACACATCACATCATAGTAATATATGTATAACTCATGTCCCATATATACCGTCGTAATTCTTTTGACATGAACTTCCTAGCACACCGATCTCACGTTCTTCACCTGTTATAACACTAGATGTATCATTAGTATTAAATATACCAACAGTCATTATTATTAATAAAATTATATAATCATTAAAGAAAATGTGGGTATTACAATTTTTGGATGGAAGTCAATTGGTAATCTTATCCTCGAATTAAAAACTAAAAGCCTGGTGTGTTGGTGCCATTGTATATTTGGGAGAGTGTGTTGTCCCAACAAAACAAAATTTACAAATAATCGCTGCCACTCCATCGCTATTAAATACTTTTTGGCGAAAAAATTAATAATTTTTAAGAGAATTATTAATATTTTTTAGGGAATTACTAATATTTTTCAGGGGAAAAACTAATATTATATAAATAATATTAATACAAAATACTAATGCTTTTAAGGGAAAAAATAAATATTTTTTTAGTGAACTACTAATATTTTCTTAGGGGAAAAACTAATAATTTTCAGAGGCACCACTAATATCAATTTTGTTACTGTCAAAACATATACTTTACTTTTAATAAAAAATGATACTTTTTCAAGTCTAAAGTGATACTATGTCACCGTCTAATATTATAAAAATTGTCACATTACTTTGAAAATCAATACTTTTCGGAGTAAAAGTGACACTTTTCGATAAAAAAACTAATACTTTTTTAATTATCATGACACCCGTGTGTTAGCATAAAAGTTGTCACATTACTTTGAAAATCAATACTTTTCGAGTAAAAATTGTACTTTTTTAATAAAAAGTGATTGTTAGGAAATTTATTGTTTAGATTTTGATGAATGCCATGTAAAACTTAGAATAGAAAGTTGGCACCCCAATTCTTGTCAGAAAATGTATTGTAATAAATAGAGTGCCAAGTGAGTTAAGTCGGCCTACGCCCTAACATGCAAGAAGACAATCAAGACTAAAGGAAGACTCACTGGGAGACAATTTTGAGTATGGCAAAGAAGAGTAGATGGGAACTCTCAAGAAGAAGCGGTGAGATGCAAATGAGTGGAGTATCATCAAGTCAACGCAAGAAAAGCTAAGTCTCAAGTTGAAGTGACAAAGAGTCATCCAATGATTGGAAGGCGACTCTAAGTCACCAGGGAAAGCAAGGAAATGCAGGTCAAGTCGAGATAATCGTAAAAGATCCGTTGCCAGAAATCAAGAGAATTACTTAAACAAGTAATATCTCCATACCACCTTTCTCGAGTGCTCCCCGTCGAAGCGTGCAAAAGGAATGAACGAATGGGAAGCACTACACCGTGTCGAACTCTCGAAAAGGTGAAAGCACAATTCATACGAGGAAATGGCAATTCCAAGGATCGCAACAAGACAAGCCAACGATCGCAAGTGACTTTCAAAAATAAGCTATCTCTTCAACGGGCAAATTTTTGATTCAACGGGCAAATTTTTGAAAGATCAATATAAAAGGCCGAGGAATGACTCGAGAGAAGGGGACCCTGAACTACGAACATTCAAGAAATCAACTAAAATATAACCGTAAATACTCTCAAATCATTCAAGATTAATCCTCAAGCCTACATTACGAAGTACATCAATCCAACACTCATCCGTGAAGGAAAGAGAACTTCAATCGTTGAAGAGGAAACTTTTGAAGAAAAGGGGTCTACATTCCACGAAGGATTGTAGGAAGGTTCAAGGTCGAACCAAGTCTTAAGCTTTTGGAGGGCTTCGTGATCAAATCCAAAGAGCTTGAGCAAGTGAGTCAGAGTAGCAAGGCGACTTCCTGTGAAGAAGCCGAGTCGTAAGAAGAAGCCACCGAGTGATCAAGGCGTCTCGGTCGAGTCCCAAAGGATCAAGTCACCGTGTGTGATCAAGACTTGTATCCGGGACTGTTACCACTTTGTAAACGATCATTACTTAGTGGATTCCTCCAGAGTTGGAGAAGAGAGGAGTAGAAGAATTACCCCATCTTCGAACCTCTATAAAAATCTCATTGTGTCATTTACATTTCAACATTTTTAATTCCTAAATTTTTAACCGCTTATATCTGGCGATAAATTTGCTATCCACTTGATAACTTGTAAGTACTAAACCAAGCACTAAATTCTTGCTTAATCAAACTTAAGGGTGTTAAGTCTTCCACAAAACAAAATCACAATCGAGTTAATTTAGAGCCAACAAATGAGTTATTCCATCAACAAATCGGTTAGTCATTGAGAGATTAACTCTCTTGAGTGACTAAATTGACTGTCCATCAAGGACACACAAATGTAGTATCAACTCGAATATTTAAAAGGACTAAATCGAAAATTTGGTAAGGTTTATTCAACCCCCTTCTAAACCTTACACTTACACCCCTTGGGACCTACAAGTGGTATCGGAGCGGTTGGTTCATTGAACCCTCCACACTGCCCAGTTCTTGAACTAGATCTCCAAACTTTTCAAAGTCTGCTTTAGTACTTAAACTCTCTTTATCATTAAAAGTTATTATCATGGAAGCAAATTTGACACGCATCCCTATGTTCACTATTGAAGAATTTGATGATTGGAAAATTCGTATGCGAGCTCATCTATCGGCATTACATGATGAGATGTGGATAGTGATAGAAGATGGGCCTCTGCAAATCTTAAAGGTGAACACGGTGTGCGAAGAGTTGCGGTGAAGGAGAAAGAAGATGTTGCTCCCGGACACTGTCATGGTTGAAAAACCAAGAACCGAGTGGACAAATGATGACGAAAAAAGATATAACCTGGACAATGTAGCCAAGGACATCCTCTACAAAACCTTGGACAAAGCCATGTTCAATAAAGTCAAATCATGCAAAACGGCCAAAGAAATGCAGGACAAGTGACATTGATTTGTGAAGGCTCGAGAGCAAATCAAAGAAAATAAATTATCGATGGTCTCTGAAATTTGAGAACTTCAAAATGATCTCGGGAGAGAACCTGGATCAACTAGATGCTCGGTTCACGAAATCACAAATGAGTTGTTTGCACTTGGAAAGGAATATACACGAGAAGGAAATGTGTATGAAGATCCTAAAAAGTCTTCCAAATGAATGGGAAATGAAGGTCATGGCACCGAGACATTCCATGGACCTATCAAAGACATCCAACCATGAGTTATTCTCGGACCTCAAAGCCTACGAGTTTGAGTGAGAAGAAAAGACCAGGAAGAGACAATTGTACCCAAAACAATTTGCTCTAATTGTCAAAGATGGGAAGAGAGCCGAGGTCAAAGAAGTCATTGACCCGGAAGAAATAGCCCCGATGGTTAAAAGATTTAACAAGTTCTTTAATAAGAACTACAAGAGAGGAAAGGGTGAATCTTCCGAAAAACACTCACTCACTCCAAATCAAGGGAAGATAGGCCAACCAAGAGAAAATCATCAAAAAGTTGAGTATCAAAGGGTGACAATCCAAGAATGGAAAGAGCTGATCAAAAGGTTGAATATCTATCTTTGGAATCAGAGACAACCAGGTCACTATGCCATTGATCCCATATCCTGTAGTCAACAAATACGAGGATGAAGAAGAAAGGAAGGTCTTGAGAGAAAGAAGACAAGAAAGGAAAAAGGCAATGATGGTCTGCAGAGATCGGCTTGAAACAAACAAGTCAAGAGAGACAATGATTGAGAGTAGTGAAGCCGACTACTCAAGTGACTCAAGAAGAAGCCATGATCCGCTTGATGGCCAAAGAACAAGATCAACCGATCAAGAAGATGAGGTACAATCTAACTCAACAAACTCGGACACTAGTGATAGTGATCATGTGACACACACACTTCATCACCCACTAATCTTTATGATTCATTAGGCAAAATGATGAAAGATTTTGAACACATTAAATCCTCACACACACTATTGAATGAGGAAAACAACCTACTCAAAAGTCAAAACTCAAAGTGACTAAGGAGCCGAGTACTCTAAGTCAAATAGCCGATGAGAATGAAAGTTTAAAGGTGAAAATGCTAAATTAATAAGCAGAAATTGCTGCTATAGAAAAGAGGAGAATGACCTCAAGAATGTTATTGCCTCATTCACTAAGGCATCTAAATCATTGGATGATCTTATTATGAGTCAAAGAGAATGTGGAGACAAGACAGGCTTAGGATTTAACTCCTCTGCTATGTCAAACCTCAAAAGTAATTTTGGAAAGAGGATCTTCAAGTCATGAAGAGTCCGAAAAATCCAAAACTCTAAATGTTGCACACACATTCACTCCAAAGCACAATAACAAGCAAACTGGCGTTGGTTACAAAGGAAATGGAAAAAAGCCGGTTGAGTGTCTTTGAAAGGAAAGTGAGAAGAGATTCACCGAGTCCTCAAAAACTCCAAACAAAAATACTTTGTAAAGAAGAAGTAGAGCTACCAAAAACCCCGAAAAAATCCATAAAAGAAATACATATGATGGGAATGGTAGAAAATATCCAAGCCAAGCCGATTGGAATAATGTGAACTATCGGATAGACTTATGGAATATAAGCCCAAATGGCAAAGGCCTAGAACTCAAAGAAAGGCCATTCCAAAAGCATAAGAGCTTTCATCGGCACACATATGCACCTAGGCACTACACTCAAAGACACCACAATTACCCAAGGAAGGCAATTGCTAAAACACATATGCAGCATACGACAAAAGAGACAAATCAGTATGAACCTAGAATCCCCAAGCAATTTGCCAGGATTAATTATGATTATGGCACGATAGATGGCAACCCCTTAGAGTCAAATCATTTGGCTATAGGTTGGTTGGATCATCTTACAATTCTAACCCCTCAGGACCCGCACAAGTATGGGTACCTAAAACTTAATTTCCTTGATTGCGGGTTCAAGAATACAGTGAGTGCGAAGGAACCTGGTACATGGATAGTGGTACATTCCCGGACATATGACAGAAATAAGAAAAATTTGTCAAAATTCAAGGAAGTTAAAGGAGCAAAAGTCATATTTGGAGGAAATGAAGCTCTGGCGAAATAAGAGGCATTGGATCCATCAAGAGGAATGGATTAGAAATCACGATGTTGCATATGTTGAAGGACTCAACTTCAACTTACTAAGCATCGATCAACTCGTGACAAAGGGCTACAATGTTGGATTCAACATGGGTATATGCCAAATCAAAGATATCGAATCAAATGAAGTTGTCTTTGCAAGGATGTAGACAAAAAATATGTATGTAGTGGATTGGTCAATGCAACACCCAAAGACTGCTACTAGCAAAGAGCACAATGGTTGAATCAAGTTGGCTGTGGGCACAAAAAGCCGAGTCACCCAATTTTAAAACAATTAACAAGGCGGCAAGGAGTCATCTTGTAGAAGGACTTCCGACTCGAAGATACAAGAAGGAGAGTATATGTGATGCATGTCGAAGGGAAAGCAAATCAAGTCGTCATTCAAAGAAAAGACATGCCCATCCTCAACAAGAATATTGCATCCGCTTCATATGGATCTATTTGGCCCATGGAACCAAACAAAGATAAGTGGAAAGAAATACACCTCGGTGGTAGTAGATGACTACTCAAGATATACATGGACAATATTCATGTGCAAGAAGAAAGAAACTCTACAAAAACTACCACAATGATGAAGAGGATTCAAAACGAGAAGAGTCAAACCATTATCAAAATAAGATCGGATAGAGAATCCGAGTTTGTCAATGGAATAATAACTCAAGATCTTGTATTGAGAATGGTATTGGTCATGAACTATCGGCAGACAAGGACTCCACGTGAGAATGGAGTTGCGAGAAAGAAGGAACAGAACCCTCAAAGAAGCGGCAAGGACCATGTTAGTCAAGCGGGGTTACCAAAAAGATTTTGGGCTGAAGCAATCAACACAAAATTGCTACACTCAAAACAGATGTATGATAAACAGACAAAATGACAAAGACTCCTATGAGATCCGGATGAAGAAAACCAAATGTTGCATATTTTAGAATATTTGGATGTAAATGCTTCATCCACAACAATGGCAAAGACAACCTAAAAGGCTTTTGATGTTAAAGGCGATAAAGGTATCTTCTTAGGATACTCAAATGAAAGCAAAGCCTACAGGATACTCAACAAAAGAACTATGGTTCTGAGAAGAATCCATTCATGTAGTATTCGATGAGCCAAATGTAAATGGAGAAGGCATTGAAGAGTCACCGATAAGTTTGAATCATCCAACCATACGAGAAGAGTCCCTATCTTTGAAGTGAAGGAATTATCAATTGAGAAGAAGATGAGATAGCTGAATCTCAAAAACAAATGGAAAATTTGCAGCTAAGAGATTACGAGAGAGCGACCCGCAGCAACACAGTGCAAAGTCGATCAATCCAGCTAACTTACTCCAACCTGATGTAAGATGGCTGAGAGATCATCCACCAGAACTTGTCATTGGAGATATAAGAGAAGGTGTCAAAACAAGATCCAGAACTCAACAAGAAGCTATGTTCACATGCTTCATCTCGCAAATAGAGCCCAAGGACGTGTCACAAGCATTGGACGACACACATTGGATTCAAGCTATGCAAGAAGAGCTGAATCAGTTTGAAAGAAATAAAGTGTGGGAATTAGTGCAAAGACCCATACATCAAAATGTTATTGGCACCAAATGGGTGTTCAGAAATAAGATGAACGAGGAAGGTTCTGTGGTAAGAAACAAAGCAAGACTAGTAGCCAAAGGATATTGCCAAGAAGAAGGGATAGATTTTGATGAAACATTTGCCCCTGTAGCAAGATTGGAAGCTATAAGGATGTTTCTTGCCTATGCACTCACAAGAATTTCATTGTATATCGATGATGGATATAAAAGTGCATTCCTAAATGGTGTATTGGAAGAAGAAGTGTATGTTGAACAACCTCCAGGATTTGAGCGAGAAGACTCTTGGAGACAAGGTATACAAACTCAAGAAAGCTCTATATGGATTGAAACAGGCACCCGAGCATGGTATGACACTTTGTCACAATTCCTAACCAAAAATGGATTCACAAAAGGAAAAGTAGATAGAACACTTTTCGAATTCAAGACAAAAAGAGTATACTTTTGCTTGTTCAAATATATGTGGATGACATCATTTTTGTTCCACAAACAAAGAGTCGTGTGAAAAGTTTTCAAACCTCATGCAAAGTAAATTTGAAATGAGCATGATGGGAGAGTGACATTCTTCCTTGGACTCCAAGTGAAACAAGAAGGATGGAACCTTCATAAGTCAAACAAAATACACGAGAGATTTAATGAAGAAGTTTGGTATGGAGGAGAAGTCTTCGTAAAAATACCAATGAACACATCACCAAAATGAACATGGATGCGGATGGCAAGCCTGTAGATCAAACAAGATCTGAGCACTTATTGGATCACCGCTCTATCTCACAAAGAAAGCGGGCGGACATCACCTTTGATGTAGGTGTATGTGCAAGATTTCAATCTGCTCCAAAAGAGAGCCATATGACAAAGAAGCCTAAGAGAATATTGAGATACTTGAAAGGAAGCCAAGAAGTAGGCCTATGGTATCCAAAGGAATGTGGATTCAAGCTAATTGGCTATTCAGATTCGACTATCTTTGAAGCAGAGTGGACAGAAAGAGCACTTCAGGCACATGTCAAATGCTAGGAACAGTGATTTCCTGGTTTAGCAAGAAGAAACTCAATAGCGACCTCTACAAAATGAAAGTGAAATACATAGGCGGGCAAACTGTGCCCAAGTCCTATGGATGAGACAAAGAACAGAGAGACTATGAAATTGAGGAAAAAGAAATTCCAATCATGTGTGATAACACAAGTGCAATTGCAATCACTCAAAATCCTGTGTTGCATTCAAGAACAAAGCATATTGATGTCAGATATCACTTCATAAGAGATCATGTTGAAAAGAAGGACATCATCCTGGAATATATCTCAACCGATAAACAACTAGCCGACATCTTCACAAAACCATTATGTGAGTCAAGATTTGAAGAACTCAAACATGAATTGGGGTTAATTGAACCGAAATGACACACGTAAGAATCAAAGAAAAGAAATGGAACAGAAGAGGAGGTGAAAAAGAGTCAACACGTAAATCACCAAGAATCACCAGACGGAAAGACAACTACACCGAGTCGGTGATAGGCGAGTCACTAAGAGAACTGTGAGAAGTAGAGTTAAATCAGCTAAAGGATAAGCTGAGTCACTTATAAGCAAAGTGACAAAAACGCTGTCGTTTTGACTAAGCGGGAATGTTTTAAGAAATACGTCGAAGATAATGATGATGTGTACGACATAAAAGCCGCACACCAAGCTTATGATTGGATATAAATGTTGCCGCATTAAATACGAGACATTAAATGCTAAATAGGCGTGCAAAATCTAAGCCGTTGATTTCGATCACATTTCAAAAACCACCCGCACGTCCTTTCATAAACCATATTTAAACCATTTTCGTCCGTTTCTCTCTCACTTCTAAAATCAAGCTTTCATTTCTTTCTCTCAAAAGCATAAGGCAAAAATTCTCTCGAAACCCTATCTATCTTCAAATCAATTTCTGAGTTTTTCTTCGATTTAATCCGAAAATGGCAGCAACTTATGACTTTACCAAGTTAGGAAAGCAAATCCACACCTCTACGGTGGATTTCGACGGAATGGTGAAGCGGGGTCCGACGACACCCTAGTGAAGAAAATCGCTAAAAAGTTGGAAACGTCCCGGGCCGAAACCGTTTACGATGCAAGAATATCCGATGACATATGTGGAGGAAGTCGCACAATTCTACGTGAATGCCGAGATTCACGATGAAGGAATAAAGTCATCTCTGCTCACGAAAAGAAAGCGGTGACTATCTCTCGCCAAGATTTGGCAACATTGCTCACTACCAAATGAAGGAGCATCGAGAGATTAACGGGCGATGTAAACCTGGGCGATGCTTGGAAAGAAATAGCCAAGCCCGATCTTTGATAAAATAGTGTATACAAACAAACAAGAGAAGCTGAAGGAGGATTATCACAAGTCATTGGACATAGTTGCCAAATGTATCGACATCAAATTTGGCGGCTTTGACCAACTATCAAAAGCAAAGTCGATCAGAATGGCTGCAATCATCGCCGAAAAGAAGATAAATCGGGCCGAGTTTGTCTACAACGGACTCGCCAGAACGTGGGAACAAATCCTTCAAGGAAGATGGCACATTTGGAGGATCCCAGGATATGGCCTAGTGATTGGCCGACTAATGGAGGTGAAAGGAGTCCCTCTTAGACATGGGAAAGCATTCCATGTTAACAAGAGGATGTTCAGAGCAAATCTCTCTGGGCGCACGAAGAGAGCTTACGCCAAGAGAGCGACACAAGTGAGGGGAATCACCGACCCAAGATACAAAATGCTTTTCCTCTCCAACCAAGAAAAGAAAGCTGCCCCCTGCAGCTACTAAGAAGATCTGCCCCTGCAAAGAAAGAAAACCAAACATGCTCCCCCCCGCAACAGAGTCACCTTCCCCAGCAGCCGTGTCTCCCCGCCCTGCAGCAGCGGGGCCGAGAAGGACTCACAAATACCTTCTCCGATCGTCAAAAAAAGAGGAGAACCGAGAAGCCACGACGGCCTGCTCCTCGATAAAGACACCAAGACCGCCCTAGCCGCCCAAGACTCGAGGACACCGTCTCTCGAACCGAAATACCTCTGGTACAAACTAGGAGACGGAGACGATTATCAAGCGCTCGAGCTTGAGAAACCAAATTGAGTCGACCACTCGGCCGAGCAGATCTGAGACTCTTCTTTGGAGAAGTAGAGTCTCCATATGTAATTGATGAAATGCCCAAGATCGCTGAAGGCGATCAACAGAGGCAACCCGAAGACACAGCTTGTGGTTCACACAAACAAGCACAAAAGAACTGCTAGAGCGGATAGTGATATAATGATCCTATCTCCACCTTACTCGAGACATCCAAAATCGTCTGCGTGAGTGGAGGAAATGGAAGTTGAGTAAGTCGAGGGAACAGTTCCAACGGCTTTGAGTTCATAGAAGAAGAAGAAGAATCTGTGAGCTTCCTTGACCGACCATCGTACTCCCAAAGATCGGATGAAGACAATCGCACGGACATCCTGCAGATCTACAAGGACAAGGAGAAAGAAAAGCAAGCGAGAGGAAGCCGAGGCACGTGAGAAGGCAAGCATCCGTCCCCATCTCCCGCACCACGAACACACACATCCTCTCCTTGATGTCTTCTCGGCAGTGATGAGGATCCGGAGAATGTCACGCCCGCGTAAGAGTTGCAAATACAAAGAAGCATTGCACGAATCAAGGATCCTTCACGAGCAAAGACCGATGGAGGGACCAGAGAGTCCTCCAGAACACAGTGAAATTGATCCAATGGGAGTGGTTCAAAGAAATCGCCACCGTTGTTCTTGCTACCACTTCCCAGCTCACTCGGAAGAAGGCAATAAGGGTCTTGGCGATGAAACTGAGATATTGGGGACCCCAGTCGAGCCAACCCCTATTGAAGGTGTGTTACCACCGCCCCAACGGCTGAACAATCAATCGAAACAGCCGGGAGTTTGGAGACGAGTAACCCCATTCAAGTCACTCACCGGTGCGCCACCGAGGGGGAAACTCCCTCCACCGGCTGCGGCAAGGTCGGAGGATGCTGCAGATGACTCCACAACGAATCAAGGAGGCGAAGGAGAGAAAATACAAACACAAGAAGAAACTGACAAGTTGCCATCAACGAAGCTCGATTGAGCTTGAGACTGTCTTAGCCGAGGTGCCAACCGCTCCGAAGGCTAATGACGCCGCTGATGCAATCGAGGCACGAGGAAGGAATGACCACGGGAGTTAACACTGGGCGATGAAAGTGCAATCCATGGGGTTGAGACTCCAATGGATGCCACCACAGAAGACACTAAGACAAATGACACTTTGTCGTCGAAGGGAGGACCAAGCCTTGCTGCGGTAGAGAGAGACTGCTGGAGAGGTGCGAAGGCCCATGGGAGGTTGAGACTTCCGGGGTAAAGAGGTCAAGTAGAGAACATCCCTCCTGCTATCATCGACCCATCCGAGAAGGAGATAAGCGCACTTCATGATTCCCGGATAATCCCGATGTAACCTTTCCGGATCGGAAGGCGATGAAGAAGGCGAGTCATCCCTCGTGCCAAATCCAAAAGACTCACCAAGGATGTTCCAAGCACGAGCAAGTCCGATCCCAAGACTACTCGTCAAACCTTTAACTTTGATGATGAGCCACCAATGGAAATCTCATCATCGTCCGATGACGCTTCGATAAGGCCGAGGACCATCTACTCAAATGGAAAAATCACCGAGACCAACGAAGTTGTTGAGAGACAACAGGCTCGGCAAGCCGGGTCCACTTCACAACAAGACCCAGTGAACAAGAGGCCACCGCACAGCTCCTCAAGCCGCAGCAGGATCGATTCCTAAAAGAACTTCACGCGCACCGCTCATCATCGAACAAATCCCACCAAGTGGGCGATGATGAATCCTTTGTAGAATCTTTCCCTTTTTCACTGGAGATACGAGAACTCCATGAAGAGTCGAAAAAGCGAACAAGCACGCTATCACGACCAGCTCTGTTTTTCAATCGAGCACCATTGTTCCAAAATTGGTGATTATGATTTTGACGCATGGCCATCACCGCGACGGAAGAATCATCGTAGTCAAGTCCGCTGAAAATGTTCAAGGCATTATTCACGAGATTGAACGGATGGAGAGGCATCAGCCTCTATGGATATGCGATCGACAACAGAGAGGCATAACAGTCCGGATCGGGGAATGGTGGCAAAAAGAAGAAACAATGCGTGTGGAACAAGTGAGATACTTCAGACATTGTTCAACAAGTCGGTGTGTGAGAGCCGAAAATGCCGATGCAAAAACGAAGTCGAGAGAGCATATTGAGCACATGCATGAAGCTCATCTGCGCCGAGAGATAAAGCTCTTTGCGTGAGCAAAATACGAATGATCTACAAACGTTTGGAAGAACACATGACTAGAAAATTCAGCCTTCTCATGGCCGAGATAAAGCCGATTTCAAAGAGAGTCCAACGCTACTCGATCCGAATTCCGTGCTACTTACAACGCAGCAGACTTGAAGCGACCGACTATCGCGAGGCTCGATTTCCCGCTTGCCAAGATGTTCCCCGGGTTCCTCTATCCTTTGATGATGCCAAAAAGGGGGAAGAGGAATACCTTAAAGCGCTAAAATCAAGTCGAAAAGAAAGGAGCAAAATGAGAAGGAAAATCACCGAGGAAGTTTTGAAACAAAAGAAAGGAAAGCTTGTTGAGGGGAATCGACGGATGTGACCTTGATGATTGCACAAACCCCCAACAAGGTCCTCACACAAATTGACATTATAAGCGGAAACTCCTCATGACTCTACCACTCCAACACTCTGCTATATCTATGGTGATAAGAGAAAAACAATTGAAGCGAGGGGATGAAGGAAGTGGAAGGAAGAATGGATGCCCGAATTATGAACATCTTGAAAGAACACGGAGGCATTCCAAAGAGACGAGAGACACCTATGCCATCTCGGATGTCGGGACAGAGCCACGATCGGTTGATGAATTTAAAACGCTCGAACTGAGGGATACTTTGCAAATATGTCATGGCTCAAGCTTGGAACTTGTCTCGGGAAAAGGGTCTCACGTTATGTGAAGAAGGCGACAGCAAGCGGACTACCTAATCACTCTGCGGGTCACTCCGCCGGTCACTCACAGTGGAAAGAAGACCCTAGTACAAAGATATGCCCGAGGTAGAGGAAGAAGCGATGAGTGGAGGAAGAAGCTTGCACCTGAGGCCTCCGCCCAAAACATTGAATATGTGGATCCAGGAAAGAAAGGAGGGATCTACTGGGCTTGGGCTTGACCAAGTAGCAAATTTGCAAGTGGCTAAAACTAACGCCGAGTATGCAAAAAGAATAGAAGAAGAAAACAAGAGACAAACTCAAATGCTATGGGAGGAAAGACAGAAAGAATAAGAAGAGATGAAGGCTGCCAGGAAGGCATATGAAAAGAAAAAGAAGGCAAATTTGGCGACGAAAAAAGAGAAGAAGAGAAGAAGATCTTGAACAAGATGAAAGAAGGAGACAATGAAGGAGATGAAGTGTTCTTTGTCCAACCCTTCGTATATTTTATTATGTAAATACATACAATGTAAGTCTTCGTAATAAAGCTATAAATTCTTTATTTTTCCGTGTAGCAAATATGTACTCTAATACACCTTGTAAACATTTGTGTAAAAGTACAAGAATGATATGATCAATAAAAAGATTGATTCTCGCATACATTCTATGTCAATACACTATCTCAGTATGTATCTTTGTTATTTGCATTTGTGAATGGTTTAAGTTTTGGCATCATCAAAAAGGGGGAAATTGTTAGGAAATTTATTGTTTAGATTTTGATGAATGTCATGTAAAACTTAGAATAGAAAGTTGGCACCCCAATTCTTGGCTTGTAAAATGTATTGTAATAAATAGAGTGCCAAGCGAGTTAAGTCACTACGCCCTAACATGCAAGAAGACAACGAAGACTAAAAGGAAGACTCACCGGGAGACAACCGAGTATGGCAAAGAAGAGTAGATGGGAACTCTATCAAGAAGCAATGAGATGCAAATGAGTGGAGTATCACAAGTCAACGCAAGAAAAGCTAAGTCTCAAGTTGAAGTGACAAAGAGTCATCCAATGATTGGAAGTCGACTCTAAGTCACCTGGGGAAAGCAAGGAAATGCAAAATCAAGTCGAGATAATCAGAAAAGATCCGTTGCACGAGAAATCAAGAGAATTACTTAAACAAGTAATATCTCCATACCACCTTTCTCGAGTGCTCGATCCCCGAGGAAGCGTGCAAAAGGAATGAACCAATGGGAAGCACTACACCGTGTCGAACTCCGAAAAGGTGAAAGCACAATTCATACGAGGAAATGGCAATTCCAAGGATCGCAACAAGACAAGCTAACGACCGCAAGTGACTTTCAAAAATAAGCCTATCTCTTCAACGGGCAAATTTTTGAAAGATCAATATAAAAGGCCGAGGAATGACTCACGAGAGAAGGGGACCCCGAACTACGAACATTCAAGAAATCAACTAAAATATAACCAGAAATACTCTCAAATCATTCAAGATTAATCCTCAAGCCTACATTACGAAGTACATCAATCCAACACTCATCCGTGAAGGAAAGAGAACTTCAATCGTTGAAGAGGAAACTTTTGAAGAAAAGGGGTCTACATTCCACGAAGGATTGTAGGAAGGTTCAAGGTCGAACCAAGTCTTAAGCTTTTGGAGGGCTTCGTGATCAAATCCAAAGAGCTTGAGCAAGTGAGTCTGTAGTAGTGCAAGGCAGTTGCCCTGTGAAGAAGCCGAGTCGTAAGAGAAGCCACCGAGTGATCAAGGCGTCTCAGGATCGAGTCCCAAAGGATCAAGTCACCGTGTGTGATCAAGACTTGTATCCGGATCAAGTACCACTTTGTAAACCGATCATTACTTAGTGGATTCCTCCAGGAGTTGGAGAAGAGAGGAGTAGAAGAATTACCCCATCTTCGAACCTCTATAAAAATCTCATTGTGTCATTTACATTTCAAAGATTTTTAATTCCTAAATTTTTAACCGCTTATATCTCACGATAAATTTGCTATCCACTTGATAACTTGTAAGTACTAAACCAAGCACTAAATTCTTGCTTAATCAAACTTAAGGGTGTTAAGTCTTCCAAAAAAACAAAATCACAAAGTTAATTTAGAGTTAACAAATTGAGTTATTCCATCAATGTACAATTGAGTCATTGAGAGATTAACTCTACTTAAACAAGGTTGCACAACTTTACAAGTAAATAACATCATTTTTATTATTTTGAAAACGTACACTTTTCAGAGTAAAAAATGATACTATGGTACCACGCCTAATGATATTATTTGGCCCCCAAAATTTACTTTGAAAATGTATACTTTTTAGAATAAAAGTAACTTTTTAATAAAAAATAATAATTTTTGAGTTTAAAGTGATATTATGTTAGGAAAACTAGCTACTAATGTAATTTTGTTACTTTGAAAACATATACTTTTTAGAGTAAAAATGATATTTTTTTAATAAAAAGTGATACTTTTGAACAAGGTCGTATATAACTTTGCAAGTAAATAATCAATTTTGTTAATTTGAAAACGTCTACTTTTTAGAATAAAATTGATACTTTCTTTAATAAAAAGTGATATTTTTCGAGTCTAAAGTGATCAAAGAACTAATAAAATATAGTTTTGTTACTTTAAAAACATAAACTTTTTAGAGTGAAATTGATTGTTTCTAATGAAAGTGATAATTTTGAATAAGGTCGTATATATTTTTGCAAGTAAATGATCAGTTTTGTTAATTTGAAAACGTCTACATTTAGAATAAAAGTGATACTTTTTTTAATAAAAAGTAATACTTTTCGAGTCTAAAGTGATATTATACTTTTTGAGTCTAAAGTGAAAACTACTAATGCAATTTTGTTACTTTGAAAACATATACTTTTTAAACTAAAAGTTATACTTTTTTTAATAAAAATTGATACTATTAAATGGGTTGTATGTTACGTTGCAAATAAAATGATCAGTTATGTTCATTTTAAAACGTATACTTTTCAGATTAAAAACGATATTTTTTTTAATAAAAGGTGATACCTTGATTGATGTAAAAAATTGAAAACTAATTATAAATGTCTTGGGAAAAACTCGCAAGACAATTCTGCAATTAAGCCTAAGTATTTAGGCGGGTTTTTGAACTCGAGCTTTTTTTCTTGGTGGTTGAGGAGTCTCAAATGAAACACAAACAAGAATGATACTTTAAACTCCAAGAGAAATAAACTAAAGAAAAATAAAGAGAAGGACCACTTATGAGGTTTGTCAACCTTATGTAATCACAGATGTGAAACTGATTTGGAAGTGGTTGATTGGGTAGAAACTTTCAGTTGATCTGGATTTTGCATTTATTTATTTGACTTTGGTACTTAAATTTTGGTGTGATGGTTATAATTGTCATAGGATAATTTCTTGCATATGGTTTTGTTAAAATAAGAAAAAATATTGAAAACAACGAGTTGTTGCTGGAGCTCTTCCAGAACTCAGACCCAAGGATATTTATACACAAAAATTTGTATGAGATGGTCTAATGGATATAATCCATGTGACATATCCTATATTTAAATAGAATTTCAACCCAAATCCATACCTATGAAAATAATCCATATTTTTGTGTGTTTTAAGATCCGTCTCATAAACTTAAATCCATGAGACAATCTCACATAAGACCTCATCTATTTTATAATAGGGTTAAGTATGAAGAATATTTTTATTTATTTACAAAACTTTCTCTTTATAAGTTCTAAAATTGTACAAATCCTTCTCCATTTAACAGAAGCTCAAAAATTAATAAAAGTTGTGCGTTAGCCCTCAACAAAAAGTTACTACAGAAAAGGGAAAAAAAGAAATAAAAAAAAAATATATAAGGAAAGAAAATTTGCCCCTCATTATTTTCATTTAGCTAAGGATGTAAACTGTATGAGTCAAATTTGGATTTCCACCTCACTGTAGCGAGTTTTAATAGTACAGCGATGCACGGATGTATATCTGTGAGGCGTACACTTTGTATTGTGACATTTGTATTTTCCTAATAGTTCTACGAATTCTATCTCCTCCATTGTAATAATTTTAATATGCATCAAGCAATAAACATAAAATAGTATTTAATGTTTCTTTTTGATAAAATAAAAAATGAAAAAATATCATACCACTCAATCATAAAAAAACATTCAAGCCTATGTATTTGTGTTCAATCTTTGAAATTTTTCATAAAACCGCACAAGTGCACCTTCATTGCCCATTTCGTTTTAGTCATGTTTAGATTCCTAATAAGTGTGAAACTATGTGTCATGCTTTTTTCAAAGGTTGTAGTAGTAAATTCATATGCAAACTTATTTTCCAAAGTTGTCTTCTATGCGTAGGAGAACTAAGTATATTAGTTAAGGATATATGAGACAATAAAATATAGTTTTAGTAATATTATTGATTTTATTATGTTTATTTTTGGGGGATATTTTTATTTTTTGCAGATATTGTCATTTATTTTATATATTCAAATTGTTAAGTCAATTTTTAAACTTTTGAAATTTTGTTATGGGGATTTGTATTGTATTATTTGGTAATTTTCAGATTGTGTGATGCACGAACTGTATTTTTATAATTTTTAGTGACTACAAAAAGTTTATAATTTTAATAAATAATTAAAATACAAAGATAATTAATTTAATTATAAATCATACGATTAAATAATATATAATAAATTATTATAAACTATGAAAAAAAAATTTAAATACAATATATCTGGTTGATAATAAATTTTGCGAATGTGAATTGTGTATATATATTGAACATGTTTATCTATAAGAAAGTAAAGGTGTGAAAAAGGATATTAATTTCCAATGATGAATACTTAATATATTATTTTTCAATGTAATCAATAATAAAGTCATTTTAAATTTCAATATTTTTTAGGGTTTAGAAAGTTGAAGAGTTGTTAGAATTATTAAGTGAATTAAACAAAATCATGTTTATATTTAGCATCATAATTTTATGGAAAAATAAAATATTTCAGAAAATAAAAACTATTCTATTTTTATATATACACATATATCAAAAAAAATATCATACAGACAAATTCATTTCTAATAGTCCAAATGTATAACCTTAGAAGTTGAATATCAAAACACACTGATAAATATAAAAAATAATTTCTATTAACAGAAAAAGTACGTTAAAAATATAAAAATAATTTTTCACATATAAAAAGCCATTATGAATATGATTTTATATTAAATAAAAATTTAATTTCTACTTATATGAATATATCAAATGCTATGTATGGATATATTTAATATATATAATATTTGGATAAATAGTTTGAGATAAATTTCTTCAATTAAAATAAATATTTTTTGATTTAATTTAATCAACATAAATACAGTTCTACATAATTATGAAGAAATGGGATAAGCCCAATTAACAACTATTCATATATCATAATAATCGAAATACATGAATATAAAAATTGATGTCCAATAACCAGAATACATAATTTTTAAAGCACATTACAAAATAATGAGAAAATATATCAAATATATTTTTATTTAATATGTTTATGTTTTTATTGTATATATGCAATATGAATATCAAAACGAAGATCGTAAAAAGATGATTATTTATATATATTACGTAAAAAACGGATCTTACACGAAAAGGTTATAAAATGTTGTTTTTAAAAAAGAAATATATATATATATATATAATAATTAATGAAGTACGCATACAAATTAGGAAACCTAATTTAAATAACTTTATTTTTTACATAACTTTAAAAAGTGATTTATTGAAAGAAAGTTGACTACCAAAAATAATAAAATCACAAATATTTATGACTTCTTGTTTTTTCATAGATTTTTATTTCTTTCTTTTAAAATATTTTTATTACTTTTTCTAGAAACCATAAAATGGGCGGGAAAACCATGAGTTACCCTAAAAAAGAATGGTCTCTTTATGTCACGCCCCAAACGCGACGTAACGGCGATTAATCACTTAAACAGAAATAACCCCAACATTCTAGAAAACGATGCAACAATCCCAAGTGAAACAAGGTCTAAAGCAGCGGAAAAACTACAAGTACAACAAGATTACAATTACATCCCAACAACTTAATAGCTTACAGTCCAGAATTAGGAATAAAGTACACATCATATCACAAATTAAGTGTCAAAAGGGTCCTACGCCCTTCAATTACACGATCCGCATTTCAAAGGAAATAAAAGAGTCCAACATCAGAAAAATAAAAGAAAATAGTCCAGCAACATAGATAACGATAGGAAATGCGTTCAACGGGCGGAGCTCGAGAGTTCAATCCAAGGACGGTTCAGCTTGTTCGACAAAGTCATCTTCTAAGATTAGAAAACAGGAGGGGGTGAGACAAAATCTCGGTGGATGGGGTGATCGTGTGCAAGTGTGGCGATATATATAATTAATGCGAGAAATTTAGTTGTATGAAAACGCGTGAGAGATGATGCATGAATTCACACACATCCACAAGCGTCATGAAAAATATATTTATGTAGTATACTTATACAGCTTTAAGAAAATAGTTCATGGTCACGCAGCACTATGGTTCAAGCAATCGGGGATTGCGTGCGGATTTGTAACGCCAATCCTATGCAAGGCAAGTAGCGGTTGCGTCACGGATTTGTAGCGCCAACCTATGCAATACAAGTAGCGGTTGCATACGGATTTGTAGCGCCAACCAAACGGGTCCGATTAACTCCGAATCGTGTGGATCGGACAAAGAATTTCTTCGTTCTTCCTTGTAACTCCCCGTAAGATGGTCCAAGACCTGTCACCTTATCGCTCCGTAGGCAAAGACAAAATCCACAAAGGAGCTAGCAAGGCTCGGATCGTCATAATCATGATTATACCTCAAGTACTACGACCCGCTTCCCTCGGACAAACTCCGTCCCTCGCCGATTCGGATTAGGGCGATGGGGCCTAAGAGTAGAATAGCGATCGAGCTGCCCGGTTCCATCCCCCGACGTATCCATTCCGATCGTGAGCTCGACACACCAAGTTGACTCAAGCAGAAGTAAACACAAGTTCGTAGTCAACCAGCAATGAGTATTATTGATTCAGTGAAGCAGTTCAGGAGAATTTTTAAAAATTGCGAGTGGCAATTATGGTGTTGGTGGAGTTATTGGGATGAAGATGATTATCGGGAGGATAAGCAATCTTCGATATCTTGAAAGATTAGGTGGAACATAAGTCCCATTATAGATTCAAATCGCAAGACGAGGAAGTCGCCCCGCGATCGAGTATTAATCGGTCAAGGCGGTCCGATAAGTCAAGGGGTTTTTGAGAAAATAAAATATTTTAATTAAGAATTGAAGTCAGAGGGTCCAGGGCTATTTTAGTAAAATAAAAATAATTTGAGTTAGGTCCTTGATAAAAAGAAATTTTACAATTTAGCCCCGTTTTGTAAAAACCAATACTTTTGGGGTTAAAAATTGAATAAATAAATATCCCGACCTTGAAAAATTATGAGGTTAGTTCCTAAATTCTCTAAATTGTTCAGAGATTTAGGTTTTTAAAGTTTTGAGGTCGAGTTTTTATAAAATTCTCACATTGGCCCCAAATTTGTTAAAATTGTCATATTGGTCCCTAAGTTTAAAATAATTGGAACTCACAACCCCGAAGGGCTTTTAATGTGATTTCAGTTGAAAAATGCCACTAAGGTCAGTGGGATATTGGGACAAAAACAGTTTTGAAAAGAAATAAGTATAGGTCCTTTAACTTTTGAAAATCTCATTTTTGTCCCATTTTGAAATAATTGCCTTTAAGGCTTTTAGGGGTCCAATTGTTATGAAATTTGAACCTTGGGTCCAAGATATAATTATGATATAGTTAAATTAGTATTTCCAGGTGCATGGACTGCATAAGTCCTGGAAATTGTATTTTGGTCCCCAAGTTTAATCTTTTACAATTTGGTCCCTCAATTTTTATACAATTACTTTCCAAGCTCTAAACACTTGGATTTTTGGAATACACTTAAAATATGTTATTTCCAGTCCCTTAAGAGTTAAAATTTCATATTTTAAAATTAGGGTCTGGTACAGTTTCAAAAATTGCAAAATAGCCCTTAAACTTCTAAAATTTTACAATCTAGTCCTTGAGCTTTTAAGGGTTGATTTTATTTATCTAAAAACTCTTAAAACTTTATTAAAATGTCAAAACATAATTTTTGAACCTGAGTTCAGTCCCAAAAAACGAAAATTACAGAGGGGTCCCTTAAATTTTATTTTCTTGCAATTAAGTCCACCAACTTTCCATTTTTGCATTTTAAGTCCAAAAGTTGAAATTTAATCAATTATGCTCGACTTGTCCAGGTTATAAATCATTCGAAACATAGATTTCAAGAGTCATACACATATATATCCTTCTCATACAAAATTTCATCGAGTATAACAATGAAGTGTGCATGTATGCCCTATTTTTCGATAAATCGCATTTTTGAGTAACACTTGAGCATTTTTCCAACTTGATACAAGAAAATAGTATGCAATACATAATATATATCTCAAGTGCTCAATAACAAAATACTACATGCATATTTTCAATTTAAAACACCTAGAAGTTGAAAGGATTTTTCAACCCACCTCGTAGTAGTTTCTCTGGGTTGATCTAAAATATAGTCTTCTTCCTTGAATCAACTTCTTGACTCAAACTCTTGAAAGTCAGCCCTTAAATGGTATCCAAACCATATTTTGGTGTTAAAATTAAAGTCTCAAATCTAAAGAAAATATACTAGGACCAAATGATTACTACTCACCTTAATGTCTTCAAGTAGTCTCAAAAATGGAAATTTTCCTCCAAGCCTCTAACCTCAACTTGAGATGATGTAGGTCAGCCCCTAAGCTCCAAAAAATCATATTCTTGAGTCAAAAATTAATTTTTCATGTTGTCAAGTGGAAAATACTAAAATCATGAATTTCTCACCTTAAATGTGTGTAGTCTTGAATTTCCTCTTCAAGCTTGTAGTCAAGTCTAAGTCTCTAATTCTTCAATTTCTTCCCCTCAATTCACGGCAAATGGGTTTTCACTCTTCAATTTTAATAAAAATGGAAGTCTATGGGTAAAGGTGATGATTTGAAGTGGTTGATGAATATAGAAGAAAATGAATTAAATTCTATCCTCCACACAAGCTTACTGCCGAATGCTTCTTTGCAAAAGGCCAAATTGCTTTCTTTTGTTTTTTGTTTGAGGAATGAGTTGATGAGAGGAGATAGTGTTTAATAATTTTGCAAAGTAAAAGTTGTAGGAGAAAGAAATGAAATTGTCCCCCCCATTAGTCTTTGTCATGGCCGATCACTCACCTTTGCACACACTTGCACATTTTTTTGTCAATTATTAGGTAGGAATGTTAAAAAATAGAATGATTCCTCTCCTAAAAAGTACTATGGCTGAAAGTGCTAGTGTAGGGGCTTATTATTTTTTTTTCTTTTGGTTTTTAATTAATGTAAAAGGGTTAATGGGTGGGGTTACAAAAAGAAATGATTGATTTCTCTACTACATTAGTTGTGGCCGATTTCTTTTGAGTAGTGGGAGGATATGAATTTTTTTTTAAATATATATAACTACAATTTTTGAAAATTAAAATATATATATATATATATACAATTTTCAAAAACAAAATATATATATATATAAATATTTTACTATAAGAAACTAATAGCTAGTCATTAAGAAAAGAAATCCAACCTATCAATGTAACACGTTAAAAGTTGAAAGAAATCGACAATCGTGAAAGAAGTGAAAATAGGTGTTATTAACATACACCACAAAATAAAAACGAGACTTTGTTATTTTCAATAAAAAGAATTGGATCTTTTTTTTTTAGAATAAATCTAAGGTACTATTCTTTTGGAAATAGAAATTTTGTACTCTATGAACTTGCAAGACAATGTATTGTATTTTAAAATACTAATTTAGTATTAGAGAGTTTTCAAAGATGAAATAGATAACCAAATGTTAAATCCATTAACATAATACGAATCGCAAAATAAATAGTAAATATAAGAATAAATTACCAGTGTATTTAAAAATTGTATCGAGAAAGAAAAGAAGAGAGAAGAAAGAAAAAAATTTAATAAAAATAATAATACCGCGATCGTGTCGTCTATAGTTGAAAAATCTGGGGCTTCACACTTTATATATATATATATATATATATAGATATAGATTATGAAAATTAGATTTAGCAAAAAACAAATCATAATTTTTGAAATTAAGAAGCATAATTGAGCTATAGGAAACATATACATGTTTTACACATAATTAAATTATTATGTTTTATCAAATAATATTTTTAATAATATTTTAGTATTTTTCATGTTGAGAAACCTAATATACACATGCTTTCAAACCCAATAAAAATTATTTATGGCTTTTATTTGGTATGTTATTAATTATTTTACAAATTATTGGAAACAACATTTACTTTTGAATCATAGAAAAAAATTGTGATTTAATTTTTTAAATTAACTATATTATATTAGTTTGTATTTTTATTGTTATGTTTGTTTTTTTGTAATTTGTACTACTCCAAACTTACCTTGTGCACATTAAACAAACCCTAAATAAATTCTATACAACATATGATAACATGGTGTTAATTTGATTTGTTATTAATTATTTTCCAAACTATTGAAAACAACATTTAATATAAATTATAGAAAAAAATCACAATTTAATAACCAAATTCAGGGGTTGGAATAAAAAAAAATGACTAAACTATATAAAACTTACCAAATTTTCAGAACCCGAATTTATGGATTGAAAAAGAGGACAAATTTATATTTGTTATTGATTTTCGCAAAATATAGAAACAATATTAATGGTAAAACAAAATTTCCAGAATTATAATGAATCTACAGATTTAAAAAATCAGCATTTAATATTGAATATATATTAATCTATACCAAATTTGAATCATTAATCTAGATAGAAATTATAATATTAGCCTTAAATAGATTTTACTATTTTATCAAAGTGTTTAGATGAGAAAATATTTTTAGAAACAGGTTTGTTATTATATATATAGAAATTGTTACACCATAGTTTGACATGACTCAAATTGTCCGGTGGCATAAGAATACATAAAAGCAGGACAAATTCTAGCCAAATAAAGTCGAACAAGAAGACCACCAGGTCATCGGTCCAACCATTCGTCAAGGAGGCCAGATTAACCTCATGCCGACTTGTCCAAATAGGCCAAGTCAACCGCAATGGGAAATCTATCTAAGGAGATTAGGTCAACCTCACTAGCTAACCTATCCAAAGAGGTCAGGTGATCAACCGCAATGGCCAAACTGTCCAAGAAAGTCTAGTCAATTTCACTGGTCGGCCTATCCAGAGAGGCTAAGTTAACTCACTGACCAAACCTATTCGAGAAGGCCAGGTCAATGTCACTGACCGACCTGTCAATGTAGGCCGACCATATATTGTCCAGCTAGGAACATCGCCACATTACTGAGTCTCAAAGTCAAAGTGGGATGTCTATTAGAAGATAAACAAAAAGCCCAAAGAAAGTCTGTGGACATGACTCATTTAGTCACATTTATCTTGGCAATACCCTTCATCTAGCGTCAATTTATTGACGTGTTGATTTTTATTTCAGCGTGTCAAACAAGTATAAATGGATATAAGTCTTCCATTGATAGACAAGATCTGGTCTAGAAGCGTCCTATTTAAATTTTTATGTTTAAAATGTTAAAATATTTATTAAATACTTGAAAGTTCTAATAGTATTTTAAAAGTAAAATATATAATTTAATCATTTTTAAATTATAATATGAATCTAGTGGTCTTGTCTGCCATTGGGTTTGACTTTGGGTAGGGTAGATCCAGATAGGATATTGGGCTCAAATAGATCCAAACAAAACCCGATTCATTGCGATATTATAAACCCAAAAAAAATACCATCATCTGCTGGACAGTGTTAATATGAAAAAACTAGCATCTAATTCACTTATTAATCATTTTTTGGACAATTTTTATCCTTAGGGAACACTATAAGATAAACAATTGAATAAAAATAAGCATCTTCATTTCTTAAATAATTCTGTATCTTTGAATTACATGGCATTCAAGAATCAAGATGTGTGTTCGACCAGACACACATAATATGCGTTTATAGCATCATATATATATGTTCAATACTATTAGCATTCTATAATATACGTTTATACCATCATAATTCATATGTTTAATTAATATCCAAATCAAGACTAGTAGTGTGTTTTCAGTTATTTCAAATCTTCATTGGTGGCCTAGTGGTGTCAGTGGATTCTTGAGGTCAAAGGTCTAAAGTTCGAATCCCCTTATTTGTCTACTTGGTCGAATCTATCGCGGCAAAATTGTAATTTTGGTCCGATAACTTGGTTCATTTTCGTATTTAGCCCGTTAATTTTTATGAGTGGCGTTTAACAACCACTAACATTTTTAAACTTGCACATTTAGTCCGATTTTAAAATTTTGGGGATATCTTATTCCTAAAATGCTGAGTTGGCGGAAAACGTTTTGAGTTAGACTAAATTGTACCTTGTTTGGACTATTTTTACCTGAAATTACTATTTTACCCTTTTTTTTTTTAAAATAGTCATCCATGTAAACAAAAATAAATATTTTGGACTATTTTTACCTGAAATTACTATTTTACCCTTTTTTTTTTTAAAATAGTCATCCATGTAAACAAAAATAAATATGTTTAAAATTAGTAATGATGAAATAGAAAATGGTCACACATAATATATGTTAATAATATCTCAATAAAATTAAATAATAAAAATAAATAAACAAATTAAATTAAATTAAAGAAACTAGTCGAACATATATTTTTATATTTTTAAACATCAAATAAAAAGTAAAGAAAAATAGAAAACAAAAATAAAAGATTTATTTTTTGGTTTTTCGATTTTTTGTTATTTTCTATTTTTTCTTTAATTTTTATTTATAGTAGAAAATTGTAAATATATATATATATATTGTTTTTTTTATTTCTATTTTTTCTTTAATTTTTATTTACAGTAGAAAATTGTAAATATATATTTTTTTGTGTTTTTTGTTTTTCTTTAATTTTAATTTAAAGTTGAAATTATAGATATATATGTTTTTTTATTTTATATTTTTTTAATTTTTATATATAGTTGAAAATTGTAAATACATAGTTTTCTGTTTTTTTCGTTTTCTTTTTTTTTTTTTAATTTTATTTATAGTTGAAAATCATGAACATATGTTCAGAGTATTTTCTTTTAATTAAATTAAAAATAAATTGTCGAACATATATTTTATATTTTTTAACTTTAAATAAAATTAAAAAAAATAGAAAAAAAGTACATTATTTTCTTTTTTTTGTTTTTCTATTTTGTTCTATTTTTTCTTTAATTTTAATTTACAGTTGAAAATTATAGATATATATGTTTTCTTTCTTTTCTTTTTTTTTTTAATTTTTATATGTAGTTGAAAATGGTAAATGCATGTTATTTTAAAACTATATATATAATTTTACTTCAAATAATATATATTTTTAATTTTTTTTAACTATTTTTATTTATTTATTATTGACATGGTTGCAATACACTACAGGAAAGTTACAATTTAGCGAGGAAAATTTTCCTCGCTAACATTGCTGATTTCTTCGCAAATGGAATTTAGCGAGGAAATATATTCCTCGCGGCGTCTACCGCTATAAGACCGTCACAAACCTATATTAGCAAAAAGATATATTCAAAATTCCTCGCAAACTTTAGAGAGAGATTCTTGATTTTGCAAAAAAAGTTTAGAGAGGAAATTTTCAATTTCAGCCTAATGTTAACAACAAGTTTATTAATTTCCTCGCTAAAGTGGATACAATGTGAACATTAACCGCAAATCTATTATTTTCCTCGCTAAAATGGATACAATATGAACATTAACCGCAAATCTATTATTTTACTCGCTAAAATGGATACAATTTTGTCTATAAATCATGTGTATATTTTTATTTATTTTTTTAGGCTGTTTTTTATTATTATTCACTAGCAATCAATAATATAAAAGATATTAACAATAAAATAATCACAATGCTCATTCAATAGAAACTAAACAAAGAAAGTTGAGTTTAAGCACTTATGGTCAAGTGTTGATTGTAATCAACCACTACAAGTTTTTGCTTTCTTGAAGGGAACTACAACAAATTTCATTGAGTGTAATATGTTCTAACATTGTTTCAAAAGCAAAAGATAAAGTTCCCTAAAAAAAGGTCAACATCACTTGAAGAAACATCCTCTTCCATTTAGTTATCACCAACCTGAAAGAATAAATATATATAAATTAGAGTAAAATATAGGGATAGGCTGATACACTTAAGTGGGTGAACCGAATACAAAACTGAAAAAAAAATCATATAAATTATAACTAAAATATTTTTTTCAAAAAACATTCAGTGTAATTTGTTATTTAAAGAAGGTGGGGGAGGTTGCCCCCCCTCACCTCCCCCAGTGTTTAATAAGCTGTAAAATAATGGCACATTCCCTTCAAAGATGTATCACACAGTTGATGAACAGGGCTCGTATTTTTGAATAATTTGATCAAAACATATCTTACCAAAATGATGCACTAGGAATGTGTATGTTTATACTTACTAGCGGGAATTCATGCCCAAAATAAGATGGTCAATGCTTACCAAGCAGAAATTTCTCCATAACTCTATAACAATGTCATAACACAAATTATAGCAGAACATAATGCAATTAATTTAGGATTCATCAAAATGGCAACAGAACATTGTGCAATTTAGATTCCAACTAAGAAACTAAGCCAGCACAAAATCAAATAACACAAATTTGTGCATTAAGAGGTAAAACTGGAGCATAGTCAAACTCAAAACACTCCAAGATTTCAAAGGCAACATTCCTGATCTAACCTGACAACTCAAAAGCCATCTGCCCTGGCCTTCAAGGTCTTCAAATCTATCAAGAACCGGAGCAAAGTCAAACTCAAAACACCCCAATATATTATATTTATATATCTATGTCCGGATTCATTTGGTCTTATACAAATATTATATTTATATAGCTAACACAAATATTGGCAGCAAACAGAAAATCAGTAATTCAGAGGAATTTCAGCCCTGTCACCTAATTTGATTATACTGTCCGTTTACATAATACCATATCTAAGAGACGGGCCAAGATCACTCTAAACGCATTACAATAGTTCAACTATAACTGCTTTCTTTTAACATGGATGGAATGCTCGAGCTGAAAAGCTGGAATTTTTCTTAAACGAGCTTGCAAGAACAAAATCCCATGTACTTATAATAATTAACCAACTAGGGGTGATGCCAAAAATTAAAAAGTATGATAGAAAACAATAATAACTGATCCTTTTCCAAGTTGACAAACACAGCAATTTTTCATAACCGAACTAAAAAGAAATATATAGTTTTATTTCAATCACAAACGATTAATAGAGATCTAACCTTATGTTGTTCTCCTCAATCTGAAATGAATCAGGCTTGGATCCAAGCTTCATAAACTTCATCTTGCAAAGTCATAAAGAAATATAGTTTTATTTCAATAAAAGTCATAACAGGATACCTTTTGGAACACATATGTCTAACCAGCTCAGGCCATTTACTGTTGCTAAACCCTTCAAAACCCATTTCTACAAATCAGACAAAACACAAACATATCACATCTCAACAAGCACCATCTAACCGTAGAAATATATGCAAAGCCAAAAGAATCAAGAAAAGCCATAAAAAAAAAAAATCATTACCACTACTTACAAGCTCTGTCTTGAAGAAATAAGTACCAAGATTGAGTTTTTACAATAAAAAATGCAAGAATGCCAAAATGGGTCCTGAAAAACCTCAACTTCAGTCAAAACCCCCAATTGTCTTATAGCATATTTTTTAATGTGCAAGATTATATTTCATTAAAAAAAGGAAGCCCAAAAGAGTACATACCTCGATTTAGTTATCACCGATCCATCTGGAGTTGTTTAATTAGGCATATCTCGAGATTGGAACTCCATATCAACAAGTATCAACTACAAAGAGAAAAACAGGAATTTCAAGTTAGACTTTCTAATGAACTGGCAACTAGAAAAGAAAAAAAACAAAAAATAGATACATTACAAGTTGAAATGAAATAATAAGTGAAAATCAATACCATAGTTATCTATACGAATCAATCACTATCATCATCAGATTGAAGTATATGCTCATCTCCATCGCTATTTAATTCAATATCTTCGTCATCATTAATCAAATCACAAATGTTCTTCGATAACTGTAACTGCATATCCTCCAATTCTATAAATTGAGGCTGTACTTCCAATCTGCAAAGTTGGGAAGTTCCAATATCTTCACGTACTACTAAATTTATTTCATCAGATGAAATTTCTTGATTAGGTTGTACTCCAAAATGGCCAGGCTCCTTCGCACTTTCATCATCCTCTTCAATTGCTTCAAATATCCCACGATGTTGTACTTTTACCGCAACTTTCCAATTATCCCCACGCTTTATATCATCTAAGTAATAAACTTGTTGTGCTTGTGTCGCCAAAACAAAAGGATCATCCTCGTACCATGTCCTAGATATATCAATGCACGTCAGACCAAACTCTTGCACGACTGATTTCTTTTTGGGGTTACATTGAAACCAATCACACCAGAACAATTGCACCTTGTATCCAAAATTATAAAAGATCAGCACAACATCCTTTAGAACTCCAAAAAAGTCCAAGTTATCCCCATCGTCAGATGACGGTACACTAACCCCACTATTTTGAGAAGTTCGACGAGCATCACGAGATCTTGTATGGTAGCGAACACCATTAACAACACAAGCATCAAACAACTTAACCTCACCATCAGGTCCCAATGCTAGAGAGTATAGCTCATCTATTGCTTCCGGATCATTTAAAGATCTTAACCTGATCATTTTATCCTTAAACCAACCTGGAAATTCTAACTCTTGACATTGGAGAATGCAATTTGAAGAAACTTTAGTTGAGAGGATTCAATTAAAGTCTATACATGCTCAACATACTGTATGCATTTGATATATTTCCAAATGGATTAAAGCCATCAGCTGCCAACCCCAAGCGAATATTTCTAGGATCACAAGCAAAATTTGGATGCAATTTATCAAACTCCTTCCACGATTCAGCATCAGCTGGGTGCCTCAGTACACCATTTGTTTGAACTCTTTCCTCCTTATGCCATCTCATTTCCTTTGCAGTATGCTTTGACAAAAACAATCGCTTGAGTCTTGGCTTTAATGGAAAATATCGAAGGACTTTCTGAGGGATCTTATTCTTCTTTGCTTCATCATACTTATATCGTGGCTCCTTACACATCGGACATGTATCATTGCCGTTGTGTTCATTCCGAAACAATATGCAATCATTCTTACAAGCATGTATAGACTCATATCCCAAACCCAACTCTCTTAACATTTTTTAGCTTCATAATATGAGCTCAGAATTGCATTCGGTTTCAAAATGCTTTTTCTAACAATTTAAGCAACATATCAAACGACTTATTACTCCAACCATTCAGCACCTTAACATGCATTAATTTCACCAGAAAACTAAATGCAGAAAACTTTTTGCATCCTGCATATAATTCTCGTTGTGCTTCATCAAACATTGGCATATAATGTTCTCCAAACTGCTCTCCAGTTGTGTTTTGAATATAATCATCTGATCGAATTTCACTGTTTCCAGCAACTTCAGCATCCCTTAATTCATTAAGCATGTCAAAGAAAGTGTCATCTTCTTCAAAGTCATCTACATGTTCAACTTCATTTGTAGGACTTGCACAATTACTCGCCCACTAACTTCTCCGTGAAAGATCCACACTTTGTAAGATTTATCAAAACCACATGTATAAAGGTGTCCTCGAACATAATTCAAGTCAAATTTATATAAATTCCTACACTTTCGACAAGGACAATGGATCTTAGATAAATCTTCATTTCTCATATAGTTTTCGGCAAGTTTCAAAAATCCATTCAAACCATTTATATATTCAGGAGCCACCCGATTCAAATTCATTATCCAATTGCGATTCATAATTCCAAAATTGTTCAAGATATTAACCTGTAGGAAAAATAGATATACACAGATGAATAAAAGTTAAGATAAAAATGAGTTTGAGTACTCATGAGATTCTGTTAACAGTAGGTGAATTTGCAGAAACCAACTCATACTCATGTTTCCAAAAACTGTAGGTGAATTTGCAGGAGTCAAACTGACATTTTTGGTTGAAAATATGAAGTTGTTATTGTAATATTTCACTTCACTGCAGAGTTAGGCCACCTACAAATACCAATTAAATATAGAGGCATATTAATTGAGTCACCTTTCTTTTACCTAATCAAACTTCATGACTGCATACATAAAGAAAGCAGAGATGTAAACAACTCAACTACCTCTAAGCTACTTGTCTTTATATCAGAGAAAGATTCAACCAACAGGATAGAAAAAGATTAGTCTACCACAAAATTAAGCTAATTGCTCCTCATATGTAAAAGTATTGAAGAAAGAGATGCACATCCAAACATACAAGTTTATGCAGTTTAGCACACATATCAGTCATAAGTGGCACTAAGGGAGCTTAATAATCCTAAAACCAGGCAACCAATACTATAATAGTCCTCATCCAAATGACATGCTGCACTATGTGAAGCGCAATAGTATTTTATTATTAGTTTCTTTATCTTATTGTTACTAATGAGGTGAACTCGCATATTTAACAGTACCTCGAGTTATCAGTTAAACGTTTGATTTGGACATCTCTTGATGTCTAAAGCTTTTAATTGGAATAACAAAATACAAACTACTCCATTAATCCAAAAGCTCTACTCCTGCCATTAGTCTCCCCCTTTTTAGTGTTAGTTGTTTATATAAGGATTTCAACATAGGTCGAGATATTCACAACAATAAAATATACAATTTTGGAGCCTGAAACTAAATGAATAACAAAGGGAGGCAATAAGGCGAAAACAGAGCCAAGAACCAGTATGTGAATAAGTTAGTAGTAATCAAATAAAAACAAAATCGAGAAATGGGGCACCAATAATTCCACAACCAAAAAGCATCCTAATGAGGCGGAGAGAGACCGAGAGAGATCGACTTGAAACATCATTGAACCAAATCGACTTCAATTCCAACATCGGCGAGTTACAAGCACAAACAAAAAGTCAAAATTGTACTCACCATAAAATTCCAACGCCGATTATCATCTGACTCCGGCGATTGTGAAAGTAAACATAAAATTCCAGCGCCACGGAACCATAACACCGCCCTATTACTCTTCCGGCTGATTTTTCAAATGAAAAGGTAAGGAAAATGATTTGAGAAAAAATAATTCGATTGGGTTAGAGTTTGTGAGAATGAGGGTGAAGGAATCTGATGAGGGCTGAATAAATTTTTCGCGCGTGTAGGAAAAAGAGATTGCGCTAAAATATCTACTAGGCAGCTCTTTTTTTTTTTGGGAAAGAATCTTAGAGACGAAAAAATACAATGTATTTCGTTGCCAAAAAAATAAAAAAATACAGAGGATGTTGACGACGAATTCGGTCAATGTGTGTCAAAGCATATACAGAAAATTGGTGATTTACCGTGAACAGTAAATTTGGTGACCAATTCTAAATTTTGCCACAAAATTTTCCTCACTATTTTTCATTTTTCTTGTAGTGATATCTCCCCATTTTTCATCTATGGATGACTATTTTAAAAAATGGATAAAATAGTAATTTCAGGCAAAAATGGTTAAAACAAGGTGCAATTTAGTCCAGCTCAGTATTTTTTCCGCCAACTCATCATTTTAGGAATAAAATGAAATTTTGAAATCGGTCCAAATGTGCAAGTTTAAAAAAGTTAGTGGTTGCCAAACGCCACCATAAAAATTAACGGACTAAATACGAAAATAAGTCAAGATATCGGACTAAAATTGCAATTTTGCCAATCTTTCGCACATGGTTTCTCTAGTGTGGTTTAATTACGTGTAGGTTGACCTGTTTTACAGGCTATAGGATCAAGTCCAAGGGCCATGTACAATGTTCACCAAAGGGTAGTGGTTGCGGATTTTCCATTATGAGAGAGAGAGAGAGAGAGAGAGAGAGAGCACAACCGACGTGATATATTTGTGTAATATCCAAATAAATGATAATACAATTCCATCCATTTACAAATATCTTTCTAGATTAAATTATACAACTCCATCCATTTAAAAATGTCCTGATTCGAATTGGGATGATTGTATCTTTTACCCGATATAAAATGCAATTGAAATGTAAAAAATAAAACCCGTGACGTAAATTGAGGTGCATAAACAAGGAATCATTTATTTTTGAACAAGAGATCTCTGTGTGTTCGGAAGAAATTAGCCCTTGGAGATTCATATATGTAGAACATTTGTCATAAAAAAGACAAGAAAGTTTTATTGTTTTGAGAAGAAATTAAACAGTAGTACAAAATAATACTTTAGAGATACAAATATAGGGATCTTCTTTTGAAACCCTATTTATTCACAAATAAGAAAAGTTACAAATTAATAAGTGTTGGGACTATTAAATAAGGACTTGAAGTTTATAACTCTTTCCATATTCAAGCTTAATGAATGAGCCATCTTCGGTTTAATAGTGGTGGGATGGAGGAGGAGGTGATGTGTAATAATATATTGATCTAGGATATGGAGAGGGAGAATGGGGCGACTTATAGTAATAGTGTGGAGGTGGGGATGCTGATGGAGGGGGCGGGATTTTGTAAAAATATGCAGGTGCCGGTCACTTGGATGGTGGAGGTGGGGATTTATAGTAATATAGAGGAGGTGAAGATTTTGATGGTGGTGGTGGAGACTTGTAAATATATGGAGGTGGTGGATATGAGGTTGGTGGGGGAGGAATTTGTAAACGTACGGAGGTGGCGGTGATGGTGATGGTAGAGGTGGGGATTTATAAATGTAGGGAGAGGGAGGAGAGCGAGATGGTGGTGGTGGTGACTTGTAAATATACGGAGGTGGTGGTGATGAGGATGGTGGGGGAGGAGATTTGTAAACGTAAGACGGTGGCGGTGATGATGAAGGTGGAGGTGGTGATTTATGAACATAAGGATGGGGAGGAGAGAGATGGTGGTGGTGGAGACTTGTAAATATACGGAGGTGGTGGTGATGGGGATGGAAGGGGAGGAGATTTGTAAACATAAGGTGGTGGCGGTGATGGTGAAGGTGAAGGTGTTGATTTATAAATGTAACGTGAGAGGGTGATGGTGGTGGTGGAGACTTGTAAATATACGGAGGTGGTGGTGATGGGATGGTGGAGGAGGAGATTTGTAAACATAAGGTGGTGGCGGTGATGGTGAATGTGGAGGTGGTGATTTATGAATATAAGGTGGTGGGGGTGATGGGGATGGTGGGAGAGGAGATTTGTAAACGTAAGGAGGTGGCGGTGATGGTGAAGGTGGAGGTGGTGATTTATAAATGTAAGGAGGGGGAGGAGAGAGTGATGATGGTGGTGGAGACTTGTAAACATACGGAGGTGGTGGTGATGGGGATGGTGGGGGAGGAGATTTGTAAACATAAGGTGGTGGCGGTGATGGTGAAGGTGGAGGTGGGGATTTATAAATGTAAGAAGGGGGAGGACAGGGAGATGGTGGTGGTGGAGACTAGTAAATATACGGAGGTGGTGGTGATGGGGATGGTGGGGGAGGAGATTTGTAAACATAAGGCGGTGGAGGTGGAGATTTATAAACGTATGGAGGGGGATGAGAGGGTAATGTTGGTGGTGGAGACTTATAAACATACGGAGGTGGTGGTGATGGGGATGGTGGGGGAGGAGATTTGTAAACATAAGTTGGTGGCGGTGATGGTGAAGGTGGAGATGGGGATTTATAAATATAAGGAGGGGGAGGAGAGGGAGATGGTGGAGACTGGTAAATATACGGAGGTGGTGGTGATGGGTATGGTGGGGGAGGAGATTTTTAAACATAAGGCGGTGGCGGTGATGGTGAAGGTGGAGGTGGGGATTTATAAACATAAAGAGGGGGAGGAGAGGGTGATGATGATGGAGATTTATAAACATACGAAGGTGGTGGTGATGGGGATGGTGGGGGAGGAGATTTGTAAATGTAAGGCGAGTGGAGGTGGTGATTTATAAACATAAGGAGGGGATGAGAGAGGAGATGGTGGTGGTGGAGACTTGTAAATATACGGAGGTGGTGGTGATGGGGATGGTGGGGGAGGAGATTTGTAAATGTAAGGCGGTGGCGGTGATGGTAAAGGTGGAGGTGGTGATTTATAAATATAAGGTGGTGGCGGTGATGGGGATGGTGGGGGAGGAGATTTGTAAATGTAAGGAAGTGGCGGTGATGGTGAAGTCGGAGGTGGTGATTTATAAACGTAAGGAGGGGGAGGAGAGGGTGATGGTGGTGGTGGAGACTTGTAAACATACGAGGTGGTGGTGGTGGTGATGGTGATGGTGGGGGGAGTAGATTTGTAAACGTAAGGCGGTGGGGGTGATGGCGAAGGTGGAGGTAGGGATTTATAAACGTAAGGAGGGGGAGGAGAGGGAGATGGTGGTGGTGGAGACTTGTAAATATACGGAGATTGTGGCGATGGAGATGTTGGAGGTGGTGATTTGTAATAATAGGGTTTATGCTCCCCAATCTCTAGTAGTTTAGGAATTTTTACGAGAGGTTTATCGTAAAAATCAAGTTTATTAGTGACTACACGGTGGCTATCATACAAAAGGCCACCACATAGGCAAAAGTGGCGCCATTGGCGCAATTTCTCCTGCGTTCCCATTCAATATTAATTGATAAGAATATATATTTGAGATATATTGGCCTTCCACTTTAAGAAAGACAAAACCCAAAAAGAATAAAAAAAAAAAAAACATTAATAAATAATAATAATAATAATAATAATAATAATAAAGAGGTTGGTTGAAATTGAAAACGAGGCTTGTGATACGAATGAGTCATAACAAAAACTTATTTTTGGTGTGCCCTAAACCTAATGGCAAAAACTTATATGTGACCATCTCACGGGTCTAAACCATGAGACGGAACCCCATATCCAAACCCATTTCAATAAGCAGTGCCATTTTGGAGATTACGAGAAGATTTGAGGGTAGGTCTTGAATAAGGGAAATGGTTCCAATGGAAAAAGAAACCACACTATGTATGCCTCTTCTCATCCCTACATTTTTCAAAAAGAACCACACTATTAGTTTGGTGAGTGCTACAAAATTCTTTAGTGTAAAGAATGCTTCAATCCTTTTGGGATAAGAGTAGGCAAATGCATCTATAGTCCAAAATAGAGTTTCAAATGTATCCGAAATTAAACTTATTTTTTAAAACAATATACACCGCATTTTGAGTTTGTGTCTGAAGTGGATGTATAATTGGTTCCTCATATAGCTAGCTTTAACAACTGGCTAGTAATATAATGCATGCATCATATTTTTAAAGAGTGGGACGGAGCTCCAAGATCCAAATCCAACCACAATCCAATACAGAAAAAAAAGAAACAAATGCAGCAGCGGTTTTTTCTCTTTTCTTCCTTTATTTCTTCATTCTTCTTCTTCGTCTTTCCCCATGGACACTTACTCCCTCTCCACCCTTCTCCCATTTCCCCAGATCCATATCTAATCCAATTTGCTTTAAATAAATCGCACCATTCCAAATAGATCCCATTGTTTTTTTCTTTTTTCTTTCTTTATTTCTTTCTTCTTTCCCCGTGAACACTTACTCCCTCTCCACCGCTCTCCCATCTCCCCAGATCCATATTTAATCCAATTTGCTTTAAATAAATCGCACCATTCCAAATAGATCCCATTGTCGAAATTGAACATAGCTGCAAATGGCTCGCCACATAATCCCCAAGAATGAGTCTCTAAAGAGTTAGAAACTAAGAGTTGTGGAGTAAATTCTTAACGAATCCCTCGTATCCCATTCAAAATCTGAGTTGTCATATGGTTTTGAAAAGAAGTTGTTCTCTCCAACTTTTATAATTAAAAAAATTCTCATTTTTAAGTTAGCTTTGTTGAATTTTTTTTTTTGAGGAACTGTTGAATATTTTTGGATGGAAGTCAATTGGTAATCTTATCCTCGAATTAAAATCTAAAAGCTTGGTGTGTTGGTGCCATTGTATATTTGGGAGAGTGTGTTGTCCCAACAAAACAAAATTTACAAATAATCGCTGCCACTCCATCGCTATTAAATACTTTTTGGTGAAAAAATTAATAATTTTTAAGAGAATTATTAATATTTTTTAGGGGATTACTAATACTTTTCAGGGGAAAAACTAATATTATATAAATAATTTTAAGACAAAATACTAATGCTTTTAAGGGAAAAAATAAATATTTTTTTAGTGAGCTACTAATATTTTCTTAGGGAAAAAACTAGTAATTTTCAGAGGCACCAAAGAATATCAATTTTGTTATCTTGAAAACATATACTTTAATGAGTAAAAAGTGATACTTTTTAAATAAAAAATGATACCTTTTAACAAAAAATGATACTATTTCAAGTCTAAAGTAATACTATGTCACTGTATAATATTATAAAACTTGTCACATTACTTTGAAAATCAATACTTTTCGGAGTAAAAGTGACACTTTTCGATAAAAAAAACTAATACTTTTTTAATTATCATGACACCAGTGTGTTAGCATAAAAGTTGTCACATTACTTTGAAAATCAATACTTTTCGTAGAAAACTAAAAACTCGTACTTTTTTAATAAAAAAGTGATACTTAAACAAGGTTGCACAACTTTACAAGTAAATAACATCATTTTTATTATTTTGAAAACGTGCATTTTTCAGAGTAAAAAATGATACTTTTCGAGTCTAAAGTGATACTATGTCACCACGCCTAATGATATTATTTGTCCCCCAAAATTTACTTTGAAAATGTATACTTTTTTAGAATAAAAGTTACTTTTTTAATAAAAAATGATAATTTTTGAGTTTAAAGTGATATTATGTTAGGAAAACTAGCTACTAATGTAATTTTGTTACTTTGAAAACATATACTTTTTAGAGTAAAAATGATATTTTTTTAATAAAAAGTGATACTTTTGAACAAGGTCGTATATAACTTTGCAAGTAAATAATCAGTTTTGTTAATTTGAAAACGTCTACTTTTTAGAATAAAATTGATACTTTCTTTAATAAAAATTGATACTTTTCAAGTCTAAAGTGATCAAAGAGCTAATAAAATATAGTTTTGTTACTTTAAAAACATAAACTTTTTAGAGTGAAATTGATTATTTCTAATAAAAGTGATAATTTTGAATAAGGTCGTATATATTTTTGCAAGTAAATTATCAGTTTTGTTAATTTGAAAACGTCTACATTTAGAATAAAAATGATACTTTTTTTAATAAAAAGTAATACTTTTCGAGTCTAAAGTGATATTATACTTTTCGAGTCTAAAGTGAAAACTACTAATGCAATTTTGTTACTTTGAAAACATATACTTTTTAAACTAAAAGTTATATTTTTTTTAATAAAAATTGATACTGTTAAATGGGTTGTATGTTACGTTGCAAATAAAATGATCAGTTATGTTCCTTTTAAAATGTATACTTTTCAGACTAAAAATGATATTTTTTTAATAAAAGGTGATACCTTGATTGATGTAAAAAATAGAAAACTAATTATGAATGTCTTGGGAAAAACTGTGACGTTTTCAATGTTTGAAATAGCTCGTGGTCCTACTTATGCTTTGCCTGATAATTTTATTGTTCTGCCGACTCTTCTGTGAAAGATATCTTATGGCAGGAATATAATGAAATTCAGCGGTATAAAAATTGCAAGGTAGTAAAAAAGGTCTTGCTCGATGACCCGCCATGATTTTCTTGATGATATCGTCAAGCTAATGACGTTAAAAGAGCGCTTCTTAGGAGGCAATTCAAGCATTTTTCCCTTTTGTGTGAGTTTGTATGCGGTGTTTTTGTGCATATTAGTTTGATTTTTTATTTTTTTTATTTTTCATTTATATGTGGTATTTTGTTTTCCCTTCACATGGCTTTTGCAGGATTGATGGTTCACGTGATTGCTTTAACTATTTGCCGATTATAGCACTTTCCAGGGACGTGTCTCTTTCCTTCTATTTTATTTTCTTTACGCACTAAGGTCATTGTCTGATTTAAGTGTGAGGGAGGGATCGTCATTGTATATGTGTTATGGTTGCATGTAGCTAGTTATCAGTAGCATTATAATTGTTACAAGCCTTATAATTTGTAACGCCTCAATTTCAAAATACAGGAGTAACTTAATTTAATAAGAAAGCTTATTTAAAAGCTTATGAATAAGACACGTCTCAAATATAAGCGAAACTATTTTATTAATAAATCTCAAATAATTCCTGACTCTTCCGCTGCGCCACTCTGATTTCATAAAATATAGCCTAATTATAAAATTCTGCGTCCAAATAAACAAAAGTACTTAAATTCAAACCCAGACAACAGTCATCCAAAAATAAAATAGTAACTAAAAATCCGTTAACAAAATAAAATATTCCTAAAGTTGTAAAATAAATAAAATTATTGACTTGCATCCACCGCCTCCAATCCTCGCTCAAACTCCTCAACCTGAAAAGTGTTAATAAATATGGGGTGAGCGTTCAACTCGCTCAATGGGGACACATTTGTCATAATTAAATACAACATTAGACATAGTCATAAACATTCAACATGTACTTTAACTTTTATTTTGACTGACCAGTTACTTTATAGTACTGCGGGTTCACCCCGAGGATACTTTTGATCCCGGACCTTCTTACAGCCCCTGACTAAGTACTGCGGGTTCACCCCGAGAATGCTTTTGATCCCGGACCTTCTTACAGCCCCAGACTAATTATAATATTGTAGGTTCACCCCGAGGATACTTTTGATCCCGGACCTTCTTACGGCCCCTGGCTAACATGATTTCTTTTATTCCATATTTCATATAAATGAATACACATATACGAAGTATTTAAAAATGACAAATAATAAGTGAATAGAAATATCTTCACCTCGAAACTTTGCTTGAAAAATAGTGAATGATTTGATGCAATATCCCTATTGAACTTCAGAACACGCCACCCTCGTCGCCTAACATAGATATATATACATCTTAGTTCCTAGAAGTCAAAACTTAAGTATTAACCTCGATATAGGAAGCACGAAAATAACATTCTTGGAAGCTATCGGTATATTCCTAAGGTTTAGGGTTCAACTTGGTAGGTTTGAACAATACTAAATCTCTGCGCAGTTTGGATCGAATAATATTTTCTCATAAAACGTTTACTGTAATTATTCAATATTTTTACAGTGGATATTAGATTCAAAAATAGATATCATATAAAAATTTCACAAATATTCGATATGTTTAGCTATGGGTTTTGAATTTGTGAATCTGAAATTGCTGTAACACAAAATCCTGCACAACTATGGAAGAAATATCATATTTAAATAATATAGTACTATAGGATCTGGAATTGTAACTATTTATAATAGCCATACCATTGTATAACATATCCAAAAATCATAATATTTAAAATTAGTTAACTTTAGGTTTTGAATTTCATAAACTGAACCTTTTGTCATACCTAAAACTGTAATGTTTTGGAAACTAGTTAATATTTAAATAAATATACATTGGAATAATCGGATATTTTACCATACGATAGTATACATTAAAATACATAACATATACAAATTTCAGGTATTGTTAAGGTCATTATACATTATTTCGTGAATTTATAAATCAAAAACTGAGTATACTCGAGATTTAGAAAGCCTGAATGAAAATTCTATATAAAATACAATACAACTCAAACCTATATAAAATTTTAACTTACTATAAACATATGATAACATAACATATTAAAATATCACGAATTTTGGATATGTATAAGTAGGGTTTTGGACTTTCTAAAATGAAACCAAGGAATAACATAAATTCTGGCATCTTATGTCACGCCCCAAACGGGACGCGACGAACGATCCACAACTTAAATACAAATGAACCAACAGTCCAGACAAATATCAATGAGAACCCAATAAGACAGAGTCTAAATAGCGTGAATCAAATAACAAGTACGAATAAATCTTACGTCTACAATCCATCATCCAAGTTACAACCCGAAAATCAACAAAATATAGCATCTTAAAGTCAAAGGCCATATGCTCCTCAATTACAAACCCGAATGGAATGAAAAACAAAAGTTCGACAACAATATAAGAAAAGAGTCCAATCAACAAAAAAGCCAGTAATCCAACCAAAGATAGTACAAGGTCTCAATCCAGAGCTTCTGTTCAAAGATCTCCAACGAAATCCTCATCTAAGGTTAGAAAACAAAGGGGATGAGACAAAAATCTCAATGGATGGGGTGATTGTGTGCGAGTGTGGCGCAATATAGTTAATGTGAGAAAACATTATATGAAAACGCGTGAGTATGATGCATGATTTCACACACGACAAGCGTCGTGATAAAATAATACAATAGTATATTTATAAAGTTCAAGAAAATATTCATGGTCACACAGCACTATGTGAATCGGGCAAGACAGTGTAGATTGCGTGCGGAAGTGTAACGCCAATCCTATGCAAGGCAAATAATGGTTGCGTCACGGATTTGTAGCGCCAACCAATGCAAAACAGTAGCAAATTCGCGCACGGAAATGTAACGCCAACCAAAACGGGGCGATAACTCCGGAATCGTGTGGATCGACAAAATGATTCCTTCGTTCTTCCTTGTAACTCCCAAACAAGATGGTCCAAGACCTAAGCACCTTATCGCTCCGTAGGCAAAGACAAAATCCACAAAGGAGTCGGCGAGGCTCTGATCCGTCATAATCATGATTATACCTCGATTACGACCCACTTCCCTCGACAAACTCCGTCCCTCGATTTGCCATGGATTAGGGACGATGGGGCCGGAAGAGTGGAATAGCAGCCAGCTGCCTTTCCCATCCCCCGACGTATCCATTCCGATTGTGAGCTCGACACACCAAGTTGACTCAGCAGAAAGTAATCACAATTACAGCAACAACCAGCAAATGAAAAGTATTATTGATTCAGTGGAAGCGCTTTAGAAACTTTTTGAAAAGCGAGTGGCAATTATGGCGTTGGTGGAGTTTTTGGATGAAGATGATTATCGGAAGGATAAGCAACCTTCGATATCTTGAAAGATTAGGTGGGACATAAATCCCGTTATAGATTCAATTAGCAAGGCGGGGAAGTCGCTCCGCGATCGGGTATTAATCGGTCAAATTGATCCGATAAGTCAGGGGTTTTTGGGAAATTAAAATATTTAAATTAAATCTCCAAGTCAGAGAGTCCAGGGCTATTTTAGTAAAAGAGAAAATAATTTGAGTTAGGTCCTTTATAAAAGAAAAATTGTAATTTAGCCACATTTTGTAAAAACTAACACTTTTGGGGTTAAAAATTGAATAATTAAATATCCCGACCTTGAAAAATTATGAGGTCAGTTCCTAAATTCTCCAAATTGTCCAGAGATTCAGGTTTTTAAAGTTTTATGGTCGAGTTTTTATAAAAATCTCACATTGGCCCCAAATTTGTAAAAATTGTCAATTCGACCTTAAGTTTTAAAAATTCGGAACTCACAAACCGAAGGGATTTTAATGTGATTCCAGTTGGAAAATGTCACTAAGGTTGGTAGGATATTGGGACAAAAGCAGTTTTTAAAAGCAATATGTGTAGGTCCTTCAACGTTTGAAAATATCATTTTTGTCCCATTTTAAAATAATTGCCTTTAAGGCTTTTAGGGTCCAATTGTTATGTAATTTGAACCTTGGGTCCAAAATATAATTAAGTTATAGTTAAGTTAGTATTTCCAGGTGCATGGGCTGCATAAGTCCTGGAAATTTCATTTGGGTCCTCAAGTTTAATATTTTACACATTAGTCCCTCAATTTTAGTAAAATTGCTTTCCAAGCCCTAACCACTTGGATTTTTGGAATTACTTTTAAAATATGTAATTCCCAGTACCTTAAGAGTGAAAATTTCAAATTTTAAAGTTAAGGTCTGGTATAGTTTAAAAATTTCAAAGTAGCCCTTAAACTTTCAAAATTTTACAATCTAGTCCTTGGGCTCTTAAAGGTTGATTTTATTTATCTTAAAACTCTTAAAACTTTATTAAAATGTCCAAAAGTCATTTTTGAACCTGAGTACAGTCCCAAATTTCGAAATTTGCAGAGGGGTCCTTTAACTTTTATTTTCTTGCAATTTAGTCCACCGACTTTCTATTTTTGCATTTTTAAGTCCAAAATTGAAATTTAATCAATTATGCTCGACTTTTCCAGGTTATAAGTCATCCAAAACATAGATTTTAAAGATCATACACATGCATGTCCAATACATACAAAAATTCATCAATTTAAACATTAAAGCGTACATGCATGCACCTAAAATTCAATAAATAATAATTTTGAGCAACTCTTGAGAATTTTCATGATTTGATATATAAAATTGACATGCAATATATAATTATATATATATCAAGGCTCATGATTAAAGTTTCTACATGCATTTAATCAAAACACCTAAAAGTTGGAAAAATAATTTTTCCACCCACCTTAAATTTGGAAATTGTGAAATAAAAGGATAATTTCACAATTTTTGATGAGGCTTCTTAGGTCAGCCCCTAAGTCAAGAAAATATCAAAATTTGGAGTTAGAAAAATAAGAGAAAAATTAAGGAGAAAAAGAAGGAAATAAGGAAATGAAAAGACTACACTTTACCTCAGTGTAGTAGATGTTTGGAGACTAGTTGAAGCTCAAAAATTGGAAATTTTGGCTCAACTCCAAAATCTCCTAAGGTACGCCCCTATTTCTCAAAAATGAAAAAGGGGTGTTAAAATTTGAAAAAATAGGAAGAGTAGGGAAGAAGGGTTCTAGTACACAATTCTTACCTTGTAGTCTAGTTTTCTCTACTATTTTCTTCTTCAAGCTTGAGGTCTTTCTTCAAAATGTTGTCAAGTTCAAACCTTCAAGTTCTTCTAAATGTACCTCCAAAACTAAATTCAAACTTAAGTTAAGAAGGTGGAAGAGATGAACAATGTGATATCAAAAAATGGATTGAAGCTAAATTTTCTTACCTTGTATGATGATGGTTCGATTTTTATGAAGAATAGGGAGGAAAATGTTGAAAATTTTTCTAAGTATAGAAGAAGAAGGTGAAAGGAAGAATAGAGAGAAGTTGGGAGTTTAGAGAGAAGGAGGAGGATTTTTGTTAGAGGATAGATGTGTTAGATGAAATGAGATGAATTTTTGACAAAATTTGGCCATATGGCCGTCCACTTCATGGAGAGAGGGGAGAGGATTTTGATCAAATTGTGTCTTGTAATTTGTCTCTTGCATGGAGACAAAAATGCAAGTCAAAGTGTGGGTCAATTGAATTTGAGAGGAATAAGAAGAATGTTGGGAAGACTGAATAAGTTGGGAAAAATAATAATAAAGAATTGGTGTATAAGATGATGTGTATAATGTTTGAATTAATGATATAATTATACACAAGATGACTAATATATGGTGTAGGTGTACAAGAGTTGGATGATATTTTTATCCCAAAAATACCACCATGGCCGTCCACTTTGAGGGCAAATTGGTAATTCCATATTTTTTTTGTCCCAAATTTGATGATAATAGATGAAATATATCAATCTCCAAAATATTTAGTGATTTCCTTGATCACTTGTAAGTCTCATGATCACTTAATCTAAATCAAAATCTTAATTCTATAAGGTAAAAGTCTCCAAAATAAATAGTCTCTTAATATTCTAAGGTGACTAATAAATACAAAAATAGTAATAATGACCAATCAAGTGATCATAAATGAGGGATAGAATTAAATAAGATCATGATCACAAATAATTAAATAAAATGAAATAAAATACAAAATGTATATATTATTATTAATTACCCGTCAAAATGACGCGGTAAAATAGTCGATCAAATGTATAAACAACAATAAGGATCAATTAATAGCTTCGGAAAAATCGGGGCTTCACATCCTCCCCTCCTTAAAAGAATTTGGTCCCCAAATTCTCTTCAGAATAGTTCTGGATATTGATTCCTTATGTCTTCTTCCATCTCCCATGTTGCGTCTTCATCTCGGTTGTGGTTCTCGCCACACCACTTTAACAATCGGGATTTCTCTCTTACGCAATCGTCCGATCTCCGATCAATGATCCGTATTGGCCTCCCGGTGTAGGATAGATTTTCCATTAGAGGAGGAGTGTCTCGAGTGATGATATGCTCGGGATCCGGTTGATACTTCTTCAATCTCGACACGTGGAATACATCGTGCATTCCCGCATATGGTGCTGGTAACTCGAGTCTGTAGGCTAACTTCCCGATTCTCTCAAAATCTTGTAAGGTTCAACATATCTCGGACTCAACTTGCCTCCTTTCTTCTGGATTAATCAATCCTTTCCGTGGTGAGAGTCCGAGAAATACTTTATCACCGACTTCAAATTCCAAATCCTTTCTTCTCTTGTCCGTAACTCTTTTGGCGGCTCGAGTTGTGCGAATCCGCTCCTTGATCGCTTGACCTTCTCCATGGCCTCCCGAACTAAGTCGACCTTTGGAATCGAGGCGACTTTCGTTTCTCTTTCGAGTCCATTGGTCATCAATCTCCCAGTGTAGTGGGGATCTACATTTTCGCCCATACAATGCCTCGTAGGGTGCCATCCCAATCATGGCTTGATAATCAAGTTATTGTAGGCGAACTCGGCTAACGGTAAGTGCGAATCCCAACTTTCTTGAAAATCCAGTGCGGGCTCGCAACATATCTTCAAGGTTTGAATTGTTCGCTCGACCGTCCCATCGGTTTGTGGATGTGTTCTTTGTCTTTGAAACTTAGTGAGGTACCCAATTCCTCGTGCAAGCACTTCCAAAACTGAGACAAACCTCGGGTCTCTCTGCCGGATATTATATCGACCGGGTACTCCATGCGGTCGAATGATTTTTCTGATATAAATCATGCAAGTTTCGCAAGCTATCGACGCTTTCTTGATGGATAAAAAGTGTGCGATTTCGTGAGTCGGTCTACAACTAACCAAATAAAGCATCATGGCCTCCTCTCGGTCCTTGGTAGATCCGTCACGAAGTCTATCGTTATATGTTCCCATTTCCACTGAATTTTCAACGGTTGTAGCAAACCGGATGGTCGTTGGTGTTCTCGCTTTTACCCGCTGACAAGTCAAACATCTCGCAACGAATTCCTCGCTACTTGGTTCTTCATGTTTACCCACCAATAACTCCGCTTCAAATCCTTATACATCTTGTTTCCTCCAGGAAGATAGTGTATTTTGAACGGTGTGCCTCTTCTAGATTCTATTCCTAATCTACTCGTCATTCTAAGACACACACTCGATTTTGGAACCTGATAACTCCATCTTCAAACCGAGAATTCTCGATCTTTCTCCTTCAAGTATCTTCTCCATCAGCTTTTTGAAGATGTGTATCTTTCTCTTGTGCTTCTTTGATCTCATTCAGCAGATTAGGTGTAACCGAAATGTTAGCACATGAAATCGAGTATTGGTTCTTGTCGATTCCAATTGCTCACCCTTTAATGATTCCCATTCTCGAATCATAAGTCCGCTAAGCTCGCCTTTACGCTTAGAGCGTCCGCTACGACGTTAGCTTTCCCCGGGATGGTATTGAATATCAAAGTGATAGTCCTCAATCAACTCCATCCATCTTCGTTGCCCCGTTGAGGTCTTTCTCGGGAGAATAGATACTTCAAGCTCTTATGATCCGTGAAAACCGTGAATGTTGCTCCGTAGAGATAGTGTCTCCATTTCTTCAATGCAAACACTATTGCCGCCAATTCCAAGTCATGCGTTGGATAATTGACCTCATACGGCTTGAGTTTTCGTGATGCATAAGCTATAACCTTTCCTTCCCGCATGAGCACACGCTCCTAGTCCTTCTTTTGATGCATCACTTTGCGAGACGACAAAGTTTTCTGTTCCTTTGGAAGGGCTAAGACCGAGTCGTAGTAAGTCGTTTCTTCCACTTGGAAACTCGCCTCGCATTTGTCATTCCACTCAAACTTGACTTGCTTCCTCGGGTTAGTCGAGTGAGTGGTCCTAAGCTATCTTGGAGAAGTCCTGGATAAATCTTCGATAATATCTAGCTAGTCCTAGAAACTCTTGATTTCCGTTATGCACTCGGGTTGTTTCCATTCAACCACCGTCTGTACCTTCAAGGATCTACCGCAATCCCAATGCCGGATACTATATGTCCCAAGAACGCGACTTCACTAAGCCAAAATTCGCACTTGCTGAATTTGGCATACAACTTATGCTCTCGTAGTGTCTCTAAAATGATTTTCAGATGACGTTCGTGCTCTTCTCTAGACTTAGAGTATACTAGTATGTCATCAATGAATATCACTACGAATTGATCCAAATAAGGTTGGAAGACTCGATGCATCGTCCATAAATGTTGCTGGTGCATTCGCCGACCGAAGACATTACTACAAACTCGTAGTGTCCATATCGGGTTTGAAATGCGCTTTGAAATGTCTCCTTCGGATCTTCATTGGTAATATCCTTGTTGTAAATCAAACTTCGAGTACACCGCTGCTCTTGAAGTTGATCAAATAGTTCGCCTATCCTCGGGAGGGGATATTTGTTCTTGATGGTCACACTATTAAGACCACGATAATCTATACATAGTCCTAATGTGCCATCCTTCTTTTTGACGAACAAAGACAGTGCTCCCCACGAGACGTAATCGGCCTGGATAAATCCCACATCCATCGGTTTTACCAGAATTGCGTTTTCAACTCTTGTAACTCAAGAGGAGCCATTCTATACGGTGTTCGCGCAATCGCGCCCCTGGCAACACCTCGATGGTGAACTCGACTTTCCTATCGGGAGGGACAAAGTGGTGAGTTCTTGTGGAAATACATCCGTATATCCGATACTATAGGTACTTGGTGGATTTGTGTCTCAACCTTGGGTTTGTTAATTACAAACGCCAAGTACCCATGAGCCCCTCTAGTGATCGCCTTTCTCGCTTCATTGCTGAAATGATTGGGGCGCCTTAACTCGTGCCCTTCCCGAAATCTCCACTTCGGGTTTTCCGGTTCACATAGCTTAATGAACTTGTTATGACAAATCCATTTGTGCATGGTGTGCAGATAACTGATTAATTCCCAATATCACATCGTATTCTGATAGGTAATAAGATCAAATCGGCAGAAAGTTTATCTCAAAGAATCTTAACTTCGCATGCATTATAGATAATATCTCATATCCGACTTGCACCCATAGAGTTGACACTTCTAAACATATAGGCATATGTTCCATGCATGCATGCGCTTGTGTACAAAATACGGTGCAACAAATGAATGCGTTGATCCAGGGTCGACAATATTTTAGCGTAGTGGTTAGATACTGAAGCGCACCTTCCACCACGCCCCGTGCCTCCCGAGCCTCCCCGTCCCGTCCAGCTAGTGCAAATGCTCGAGCAGGCATCCTTGCCCGATTCCCCGGCCATTTCCCGCTTCGTGGTTGCGTCTGTTTGGTTTGGCCATTGTACTGGGCAATCTTGCACTGTGCCGACATTACCACAACGCAAACACCTTCCTTGTTTACGCCAACAACGCTTGTCGGGCAGATGTCCCGGCCGCAATGTGCACACTCTTGACCCGCTTTCCTTGACCGGTCTCTTTCCTTTGTCTGCTTTCGTTAATCGTCCTTCAAATTTAGCAAAGTGTTAAGATGGTCGTCCCCACACTGCCCTTCTTAAGACTGCTTCGATGGCCTATTTTGCTGAATTTGTCCAATATGGTTCATCCGACTAATGCGAGAGTCGCTTTTACCGCTGGGCCGAGTAGGTTGCCGCTTCAACATCAACAATCAAGCTTCAAGTTCCGTTTTAATCCCCGAGTGAACTTGTAAAGCTTATCCTCTTGATCGATTGATCCCCAGAGCATACTTGGACAATCGGTGAAATTCGACTGATCGAGCCACAACAGTTCCTCCTCAATCTATGGAATTCATCCCGGCGTGCTTCCTTCACGACACTGGGAATATATTGTTCATTGAACTCAGCCAAGAAATTTCCCATGTTCGATTACTCGGTCCCCTTCCCATCTCCTTGAATCGCCCTCCACCAGCCTCTAAGAAATGATCCTGCATTTAAATACAAATGAGTGTGACTCTCTGTCGTCGAGTATTGAAGAGCATTGAAGATATTTTCCACTTCTCTATCCATTCTTCCGCTTTCACATCGTCCGGCTCTCCCAAGAAGGTTGGTGGGTCGAACCGCAGAATCGCTCCAATGTGCGATCGTCGCCTCCTCTGCGGCGGGTTCGGGAGCACGGGGTTGAGGCTCGCTGTTGCCTCATAAAAACCAAGATTTCTTTGTAAGGCTTGTGCGGTCGATTGTCTCCTACAAAGAAAAAGAAGGAGGCGGTGGTAATTCCGGAGAGGGTACCCGATCCCGGGTACATCGTCGTCTCCTCGTTGAACGCGACGAGGTCTCCCACGCCCTCGATGTTCGCCATTCTCAGTATCTTGAAGCGTTAGTTGCGATTCGCGAGTAAATGAATACAATAATTATTCGCGTAAAGCAAGTTATATCACAGGAAAGTAACATCAACACAAGACACGGATAAATAGCAAAAGGCATATCATTAATATAAAATTTGAATACACCCAAAGTACAACAACAGAATACTAAGTCGATACATGGAATCAAAATACATCCGAATCTAGTACAATAATGTAAGGTACAACACCGGATTACACGGCTACAACAACAAAATGCAAATCGACAATCTACTAGCTAATCGCTGAGATCGCCATCATCATCGTCGCAATATGTCTATAATTGGGGCCGGGTCGGGTGAGGTGGCGCCAACCTCGCCAATCCACAAAGTCCAACCACATGCCGAATCCCCGAGCCTCATCGAGTGGAGCAGCCTCCGGATCTCCAATGTCGATCGATCCTCCTCGGGATCCTCCTCGACATCGTATAGGCTCCTCCTCGATCGTATAGGCTCCCGCCTCGGGGCGGTGGCAATGGGTCGAGCATTAGTCGCTAAAGCGACCTCTAGTGCGGCGTCTCTCTCGAGCTAGGGCCTGTAAGGTCCTCAATGATCATCCGCTTGATGAGGGTCTCCTCCAAGCGATCGACGGTCTTCTACGGGATAGGCGGGCGTCAATCTCCCATTTCTCGCAACCGCCGCTTGTCCTCTTCATTTTCTCCGCATGTTATCCATCCGCTCCCGGATACTCAGATTTGGTCCTCCCGCTCTTATGGTGTTATCGCGTCCTTGATGACAAAGTGGTCGGGCTCGTTTTTCTCATCTTGCTCATCGCCAAACGCCGAGTCAGTCCCTATTCGGCCGGGCGCTCCGGGCTAGTTCTATGGTCGCTGTTCACTTTCCCCTGCCAATGAATCATCGCGTGCGAATATTCCCGCCAAAGACGGGTATGGAATACATCCCACCATGTAGGCGGCGTCGGCTCCATCCTCGATCAAACAAAACTAAGGCGGATCACCAAAGGTAGAGAAAAGATAAAGAAGAGAATAAGGAAGAATGAATAAGGAAATCGATCAAGAATCAACTAAGTCAAGACAAGTATGATTATGAAATCTCAAAGTATGCGTTCTAACTTAGTTCAAATATCAATAAGACGGTTCTATGCCAATTTGAAATAGATCTCACACTTAATTAGTCAAGTCGCGGTAATACCCAAAACACGCATCGAGGGTCCTATCCTGGGGTCACCGGTGTAAGTTTCTATCTTACTAGCCGAGCTCGATACCACTCTTACTCCACGCCCAAACGGGAAGCGATGAACGATCCACAACTTAAATACAAATGAACCAACAAATTCAGGACAAATATCAATGAGAACCCAATAAGACAAAGTCTAAATAGCAATGAATCAAATAACAAGTACGAATAAATCTTACAAATACAATCCATCATCCAAGTTACAACCCGAAAATCAACAAAATATAGCATCTTAAAGTCAAAGGTCATATGCCCTCAATTACAAACCCGAATGGAATGAAAAACAAAAGTTCGACAACAATATAAGAAAAGAGTCCAATCAATGCAGTTAGCGTAATCCAACCAAAGATAGTACAAGGTCTCAATCCGAGCTTCTTCAAGATCTCCAACGACATCCTCATCTAAGGTTAGAAAACGGGTGGGGATGAGACAAAAATCTCAGTGGATGGGGTGATTGTGTGCGAGTGTGGCGCAATATAGTTAATGTGAGAAAACAGCTTATATGAAAACGCGTGAGTATGATGCATGATTTCACACACGCCACAAGCGTCGTGATAAAATAATACAATAGTATATTTATACGCTTCAAGAAAATAGCTCATGGTCACACAGCACTATGTGAATCGGGCAAGACAGATAGATTGCGACGGAAGTGTAACGCCAATCCTATGCAAGGCAAATAATGGTTGCGCATTTTAATTGTAGCGCCAACCAATGCAAAATAGGTAGCGGTTGCGTGCGGAAATGTAACGCCAATCAAAACGGGACGATAACTCCGAATCGTGTGGATCGGGACAAATGATTCCTTCGTTGTTCCTTGTAACTCCCTACCAAGATGGTCCAAGACCGCACCTTATCGCCCGTAGGCAAAGACAAAATCCACAAAGAGCAAGCGAGGCTCGGATCTGTCATAATCATGATTATACCTCGATTACGACCCGCTTCCTCGACAAACTCCGTCCCTTAGTTGCGGGATTAGGGCGACGATGGGGCCTAAGAGTGGAATAGCAAAAAATGAGCCGCCCGCCCATCCCCGACGTATCCATTCCGATCGTGAGTCGACACACCAAGTTGACTCAGCAGAAAGTAATTACAATTACAAAAAAAACCAGTGCTTTGAAAGTATTATTGATTCAGTGAAGCATTTAGAGAATTTTTGAAAAGCATGAGTGGCAATTATGGCGTTGGTGGAGTTTTTGGATGAAGATGATTATCGGAAGGATAAGCAACCTTCGATATCTTGAAAGATTAGGTGGGACATAAATCCGTTATAGATTCAATTAGCAAGGCGGGGGAAGCGCTCCGCGATCGGGTATTAATCGGCAAATTGATCCGATAAGTCAAGGGTTTTTGGGAAAGTAAAATATTTAAATTAAATCTCCAAGTAAGAGAGTCCAGGGTTATTTTAGTAAAAGAGAAAATAATTTGAGTTAGGTCCTTTATAAAAGAAAAATTGTAATTTAGCCCCGTTTTGTAAAAACTAACACTTTTGGGGTTAAAAGTTGAATAATTAAATATCCCGACCTTGAAAAATTATGAGGTCAGTTCCTAAATTCTCCAAATTGTCCAGAGATTCAGGTTTTTAAAGTTTTATGGTCGAGTTTTTATAAAAATCTGACATTGGCCCAAATTTGTAAAAATTGTCAATTCGGACCTTAAGTTTTAAAATTCGAACTCACAAACCGGAAGGGCTTTTAATGTGATTCCAGTTGGGAAATGTCACTACGGTTGGTATGATGTTGGGAAAAAAACAGTTTTTAAAAGCAATATGTGTAGGTCCTTCAACTTTTGAAAATATCATTTTGTCCCATTTTAAAATAATTGCCTTTAAGGCTTTTAGGGGTCCAATTGTTATGTAATTTGAACCTTGGGTCCAAAATATAATTAAGTTATAGTTAAGTTAGTATTTCCAGGTTCATGGGCTGCATAAGTCCTGGGAATTTCATTTGGGTCCTCAAGTTTAATATTTTACACATTAGTCCCTCAATTTTAGTAAAATTGCTTTCCAAGCCCTAACCACTTGGATTTTTGGAATTACTTTTAAAATATGTATCCCAGTACCTTAAGAGTGAAAATTTCAAATTTTAAAGTTAAGGTCTGGTACAGTTTTAAAATTTCAAAGTAGCCCTTAAACTTTCAAAATTTTACAATCTAGTCCTTGGGCTCTTAAAGGTTGATTTTATTTATCTTAAAACTCTTAAAACTTTATTTAAATATCCAAAAGTCATTTTTGAACCTGAGTACAGTCCCAAATTTCGAAATTTGCAGAGGGGTCCTTTAACTTTTATTTTCTTGCAATTTAGTCCACCAACTTTCCATTTTTGCATTTTTAAGTCCAAAATTGAAATTTAATCAATTATGCTCGACTTTTCCAGGTTATAAGTCATCCTAAACATAGATTTTAAAGATCATACACATGCATGTCCAATACATACAAAAATTCATCAATTAAAACATTAAAGTGTACATGCATGCACCTAAAATTCAATAAATAATAATTTTGAGCAACTCTTGAGAATTTTCATGATTTGATATATACAATTGACATGCAATATATAATTATATATATCTCAAGGCTCATGATTAAAGTTTCTACATGCATTTAATCAAAACACCTAAAAGTTGGAAAAATAATTTTTCCACCCACCTTAAATTTGGAAATTGTGAAATAAAAGGATAATTTCACAATTTTTGGATGAGGCTTCTTAGGTCAGCCCCTAAGTCAAGAAAATATCAAAATTTGGAGTTAGAAAATGAGAGAAAAATTAAGGAGAAAAAGAAGGAAATAAGGAAATGAAAAGGACTACACTTTACCTTGTGTAGTAGATGTTTGGAGACTAGTTGAAGCTCAAAAATTTGGAAATTTTGGCTCAACTCCAAATCTCCTAAGGTCAGCCCCTATTTCTCAAAAATGAAAAAGGGGTGTTAAAATTTGAAAAAAATAGGAAGAGTAGGGAAGAAGGGGTCTAGTACACAATTCTTACCTTGAAGTCTAGTTTTCTCTACTATTTTCTTCTTTCAAGCTTGAGGTCTTTCTTCAAAATGTTGTCAAGTTCAAACCTTCAAGTTCTTCTAAATGTACCTCCAAAACCAAATTCAAACTTAAGTTAAGAAGGTGGAAGAGATGAACAATGTGATATCAAAAAAATGGATTGAAGCTAAATTTTCTTACCTTGTATGATGATGGTTCGATTTTTATGAAGAATAGGGAGGAAAATGTTGAAAATTTTTCTAAGTATAGAAGAAGAAGGTGAAAGGAAGAATAGAGAGAAGTTGGGAGTTTAGAGAGAAGGAGGAGGATTTTTGTTAGAGGATAGATGTGTTAGATGAAATGAGATGAATTTTTTGACAAAATTTGGCCATATGGCCGTCCACTTCATGGAGAGAGGGGGAGAGGATTTTGATCAAATTGTGTCTTGTAATTTGTCTCTTTCATGGAGACAAAAATGCAAGTCAAAGTGTGGGTCAATTGGAATTTGAGAGGAATAAGAAGAATGTTGGGAAGAATGGAATAAGTTGGGAAAAATAATAATAAAGAATTGGTGTATAAGATGATTTGTATAATGTTTGAATTAATGATATAATTATACACAAGATGACTAATATATGGTGTAGGTGTACAAGAGTTGGATGATATTTTTATCCCAAAAATACCACCATGGCCGTCCACTTTGAGGGCAAATTGGTAATTTCATATTTTTTTTGTCCCAAATTTGATGATAATAGATGAAATATATCAATCTCCAAAATATTTAGTGATTTCCTTGATCACTTGTAAATCTCATGATCACTTAATCTAAATCAAAATCTTAATTCTATAAGGTAAAAGTCTCCAAAATAAATAGTCTCTTAATATTCAATGGTGACTAATAAATACAAAAATAGTAATAATGATCAATCACGTGATCATAAATGAGGATAGAATTAAATAAGATCATGATCACAAATAATTAAATAAAATGAAATAAAATACAAAATGTATATATTATTATTAATTACCCGTCAAAATGACGCGGTAAAATAGTCGATCAAATGTATAAACAACAATAAGGATCAATTAATAGCTTCGGAAAAATCGGGGCTTCACATCTTAGTTTGAAAATTCAATAACTACAAAAGTACTCATCGGATTAGTATGAAATTTTAACAGTACAATAAAAACGTCATGTAGAATAACATATTAAAATTTCATAAAAGTTTGAACTGTATAGTTTGGGTTTCAATATTTAGAAGTAAATTACCTTAGGAGTTGAGAATGAAAAGGATCATGGCGTTGAAGAGAAACTTCATCAAGGTTGTATGGTAGACGATGGAGGCTGTGATGGCGTAGATAAAAGAGCTAGAACGTTTTGTTTTTGTCTTCTCTAATGTGGTATAATAAAACCCTAATAACGAAAGATTCCTAATATAATTACCCTAGCTAGTTTCCAAGCACCTTAGGATTCCTCATGGGCCATGTAATTGGATAATAAATCCAATAATAATAATAATTCACTAATGGGCTATATAACTAATTAAATACACATCTTTTTTTTCCCTGGTGTTACAAACTCCCCCTCTTAAAAAAATTTCATCCTCGAAATTTAGTTAACTTGGTTCAAACTCCAATAATGTCCAAGTCTCTTGCTACAATCTCATCATCTCATTCTCAAGTTGCCTTGTCCTGGCTCAATTGTGTCCTAGTAATTGTTGTTATAAGCAGACTCCACTAAAGGTAAATATGCGTCTCAATCATCCCACAAAACCAAAATACATGTTCTATAGAATTGCGTTGTTCCTTCAGTGTGCCCATCCGTTTGTGGATGACAGGTTGTAGTAAAACTTAACTCTATTCCCATGAAATTTTTCGAGCTTCTCCAAATATTTAAGGTGAACCTAGTATCCATATTCAATAGTCTCACTATTTCTCTTGTGTACAATTGGGCAAATTGCTCTAAACCATATGTCATCTGTAGAAAGTGTGTAAATTTGGTCAATCGGTTAAAAATAACCCACATCGTGATTTTTCCTAGTAGATCGCGAATAACTTACAATAAATTCAATATTTACATGTTCTCAACTTTCATTCGAGGGTATCAAGTGTCTTAACAAAAATCTAGACAATCGCTGGTGCTTGATTTTAACTTGTTGACGTGTCATTCATCTGTCCACAAAGTTCCAATATTTCCTATCATATCCCTTCACCAAAATATATTTCGCATATCTTGATAAATCTTCGTAACTCGTGGGTGAGCGGTGTACGATGTACCATGTGCTCATTCTAATATCTCATTCTTAGTTATTCCTCCTTGGGTATAACCAATGTTCCTTCGTAGCCTAATGCACCATTAAAAGCTAAAGCAAATATGTTGAGGTTTTCGATTAGATCGTGGTTACTCATCTTGCATAAAACTTTTAAGTCACTTGTGTCTCATTAATCTTATCTCTAAGTACAAGTCATTCAACCATTGTTGTAATAATTGATTTCAATCCACTAAAAGGTGTTACGATCTCGATTCTCAACTTAGAAAACTCTTTCATCAATTGTTCTTGTTCTATTGGTCAACTCTCCTTTATGTTCTTGAAAATATTCTTCACACTTCCCCATCATCTGGAACTCGTCAAGTGTCCTTGTCAATCTGGTCATTGGCATATCCAAAAAACAAAAACCATTCTATAAACCTTATGTAATACCTATAGAGTCTTAGGAAACTCCAAACATCGTTCGCAATCATAAACGTCATTATTAACAACTTCGGCTTTAACCAGGTCGAATTATATTCCTCATGAGGTCAACTTGACCAATAAATATTACACAGTCTAACCACAACTTAAACTTATTGAAATTCAGTGGGTGATATTGAGACCTCAAATCGATCCTGCATAAGACACTAACTCCTCTAAGTGATCAAACAAATAATTTATCTTAGCAACGGGTATTTGTTTTATAATCACGTAAATCCTCCATGTAGTCAATACACTCCATAGTCCCATCCTTCGTCTTAAAACATGATTGGCTCTTCCCATAGCGATACTCTAAGTTAGATAAGTCATTTAACCAATAGTTTTTGTAATTGTACATTTAACTCTTATAATTCATTCGTCGCCATTCTATTTGGTGAATTTCATATCGTGTCATCCCAAGTAAAAAGTCAATGATGAAATCTATTAGTCTATCATGTGGAATCCCAAATATTTTTTTTATAAAACATATTACATAGTCTCGAATAACTAACACATTGACCATTATCAAATCAAAGATTGGTAGTTTACAGCAATATCCAAATACCTTAGACAATTTATTTTCTTAAACTTTTCATTATTTCCTGACATAACTCAGGGTACTGTACTAGCCTTTGCTCCGTAGAAAAATAAACTCATGCATTAAAACATTATCTTCTTATGTACTTTATTGACTCTTATGAGGTTAGTACATGCTTTAGATCATCAAAATCTCTCATTCCTATAACATATAAATTCACTTCTAAATCATTTCTATTAACCTTCAGTTTCATGACTTTAGACATCCGAACAAGAATTATGGTCTTTCGAAGTGATATACTAACACCATAACTATATCAATGTATTATCATTAACTCTTGAAAAAAGAACATGGCGTAAATCATGAATATTCAACTCGAAAGCTACTAAAGTCTATCCATAATCTATGTTGCTAGTAATCTACTCATAGTCAGTCCTAACATTCTCGATCGCTTATAAATTCGTAATGAATATCATGTATTCTATCACAAGGGTCCTCTTCCAAGTCCTCTAGAGTCTATATTATTCTTTCCATATTCCCATACAGTATATCCAAACGTTGTAGTCACTAGCTCCATGGTACATGCATGTGTGTGCATCAGCAAATCATTTTTTTTAAACGCGAGGAGCCAGCCTAGAGTTTGTTCTTATAATATAGCAAGTACACATGCAATGAGGAGTATGAAATAAAAGCAATAAGACATAATGACATGAATAATATGTGCTGCATAATATTGTGACATGGCATAACATGAATAAATTGAGTAATGACATAATAAATTTGCGTACCTTAAGGAATCCAGCGAGATATGGCGGAGGTGGATGTCACTTTACTATTTGTTTTTTAAATATTTAAAAAGACACATTTTTTAACAAGTCTACAGAACCGTAGACCTGCTCTGATACCACTTGTAAAGCCCCAGTTTTCACAATACAGGAGTAAGTTAATTTAATAAGAAAGCGTATTTAAAAGCTTATGAATAAGACACATCTCAAAAATAAGCGGAACCATTTTATTAATAAACCCAAATAATTCCTGACTCTTCCGCTGCGCCACTCTAATTTCATAAAATATAGCCTAATTATAAACTTTTGCATCCAAATAAACAAAATTACTTTAATTCAAACCCAGACAACAGTCATCCAAAAATGAAATAGTAACTAAAAATCCGTTAACAAAATAAAATATTCCTAAAGTTGTAAAATAAATAAAATTATTGACTTGCATCCACCGCCTCCAATCCTCATACAGACTCGTCAACCTGAAAAGTATTAATAAATATGGGGTGAGCTTTCAACTCGCTAAATGAGGACACATTTTTCATAATTAAATACAACATTTGGCATAGTCATAAACAATCAACATGTACTTTAACTTTTATTTTGACTGGCCAGTTACTTTATAGTGCTGCGGGTTCACCCCGATGATACTTTTGATCCTGGGACCTTCTTACAGCCCCTGACTAAGTACTGCGGGTTCACCCCAATGATGCATTTGATCCCGGACCTTCTTACAGCCCCAAACTAATTATAACATTGCGGGTTCACCCCGAGGATACTTTTGATCCCGGACCTTCTTACGGTCCCTGGCTAACATGATTTCTTTTATTCCACATTTCATATAAATGAATACACATATACGAAGTATTTAAAAATGACAAATAATAAGTGAATAGAAATATCTCCACCTCGAAACTTTGCTTGAAAAATAGTGAATGATTTGATGCAATATCCCTATCAACTTGAGAACACGCCATCCTCGCCGCTTAACATATATATATATATATATATATATACATCTTAGTTCCTAGAAGTCAAACCTTAAGTATTAACCTCGATATAGGAAGCACTAAAATAACATTCTTGGAAGCTCACGGTATATTTCTTAGGTTTAGGGTTCAACTTTGTAGGTTTGAACAATACTAAATCTCAAGCATTTGGATCGAATAATATTTTCTCATAAAACGTTTACATTAATTATTCAATATTTTTACAAAGGATATTAGATTCAAAAATAGATATCATATAAAAATTTCACAAAGCATAGATATGTTTAGCTATGGGTTTTGAATTTGTGAATCTGAAATTGCTGTAACACAAAATCCTGCACAACTATGGAAGAAATATCATATTTAAATAATATAGTACTATAGGATCTGGAATTGTAACTATTTATAATAGCCATACCATTGTATAACATATCCAAAAATCATAATATTTAAAATTAGTTAACTTTAGGTTTTGAATTTCATAAACTGAACCTTTTGTCATACCTAATACTGTAATGTTTTGGAAACTAGTTAATATTTAAATAAATATACATTGGAATAATCGGATATTTTACCATACGATAGTATACATTAAAATACATAACATATACAAATTTCAGGTATTGTTAAGGTCATTATACATTATTTCATGAATTTATAAATCAAAACCGAGTATACTTGAGATTTAGAAAGCCCGAATGAAAATTCTATACAAAATTCAGGTATTGTTAAGGTCTTTATACATGGTTTCTTGAATTTATAAATTAGAAACGGAGTATACTCAAGATTTGGAAAGCGTGAATGAAAATTCTATATAAGATACAATACAAATCAGACGTATATGAAATTTTAACTGAATATTATAAACATATGATAACATAACATATTAAAATATCACGAATCGTGGATATGTATAAGTAGGGTTTTGGACTTTCTAAAACGAAAATAGGGAATAACATAAATTCTGGCATCGTAGTTTGAAAATTCAATAACTACAAAAGTACTTATCGCATTAGTATGAAATTTAACAGTACAATAAAAACGTCATGAAGAATAACATTTTAAAATTTCATAAAAGGTTGAATAGTATATCTTGGGTTTCGAAATTTAGAAGTAAATTACCTTAGGAGTTGAGAATGAAATAGGGAAGGCAATTGAAGGATCATGGCGTTGAAGAGAAACTTCATCGAGGTTGTATGGTAGACGATGGAGGCTGTGATGGTGCAGAGAAAAGAGCTGGAACATTTTGTTTTTGTCCTCTCTAATGTGGTATAATAAAACCCTAATAACGAAAGAGTCCTAATATAATTACCCTAGCTAGTTTCCCAAGCACCTTAGGATTCCTCATGGACCATGTAATTGGATAATAAATCCAATAATAATAATAATTCACTAATGGGCTATATAACTAATTAAATACACATCTTTTTTTTATCCCGGGTGTTACATAATTGTTTTGTGAACTGGCTAGAATATGTGCAAAAATTTAATTTTTGATTATGAAATTACACCACGAACTTGATACCTAGGATTTGGCTAGAATTGTGAATTGGCCTTTTTGGTAGACAAGTTCGGCGAGGGTTAAATGATAGTCTAGGTTGTGGGGCTCAAATTGTGAGGTTTCGTTGATGTGAATTAAGTTGAAACTCTGTTTTAATTATTGTTTATACAAGATTGCTAGTTTTGCAAAAAAAGAATCACAAAAAAAGAGAAAAAAGAGCAATTGAGATTATACTCCTCTGTTTGTCGTTGCTTAGTAGCTAGGAGCATTCCTGAGCCTCATGGTTGTCTTTTACATAAAACAGCAGTACAAACATGAGTATGGGAAACCACTCTAGGAGCCTTCGGAGAAAATCCAAAGTTTACACCTAGTGCAAGACATCTCATAAGTTCTCACGAAAAAAACAAGGAAAAAAAAAGAAAAAAAAACAGGGAAAAAAAGAAAAAAAAGGAAGAAAAAAAAGAATAATAATTTTGTGGCTAGTGATTGAGTGATTTGTTGTGTGTAACAGGATTGTAACTTATAAAATAGATTTGAAACTTAGCGAGGATGGCCGAACACCTTTGTTAATTTTTTTATCATTAGCCAGGTGAGTCTATTGTGGAGGTTGAGAATCAATTCATGTTGGATCCGAGGTGGATAGAACATGGTGTTATGGATTAATTGAATTTTAAATTATACTTGATATTTTTTGTTAGGTCTAAAGGCACAATTATTTGCTCGAGGGAAAGCAAAAGGCTAAGTGTTGTGGAGTTGTTTTGCATGTTTTTGTGTGTGTTTTGTGTGATAATTTATACATATTTTTGGCGTGTTTTATATGCATTTGCATGTTTTATTGTTACGTTGTGTTATTTTGTTGATTTTCTAGGATTTGGTGGAAAAAACAAGTTTTGGGGCAAGAAACGTCAAAAAGTCATTTCACGCAACTGCGGCAGTCTTCGTATTTGGAACATAGCATTTTCATACGAAGTCCAATTGACGTGATTCTTGCGCCATTAGAAAAATAAGAGAGAGTTCTACAATGTCTATTTCTGGTACTAAATACAAATAAAGACGTTTGGATTGGTTAAAATCATGTGAAAGTGGAAATCAAGTGATGAGATTTTGGAAATGACACGTCTTAGTTCTTTGGCCATAACTCTCTCTAGAAAATTGATATTGAGTTTTTTCAAGTGGCTATGGAAAGCTAAGAGATAGAACTATAATTTTATAAACGACACCAAGAGCAAATTCCGATGTTTTGAGGGTGCGCGGCGCGCAGTCGCGCACGATGCACAATGGCAGAACGGTTTGTGCGCGCGCGCGTGACTTGCAGAACACGAATTTTTCAATTTGTTTTCCTTTTTTTGGCTCTTCCAACTTGTTTAGAACTCTAGGCTTATAAATATGACTTAGGGAGCCCTTATTTTCGACACACATTACTACTTAGCACTTTTAGACTCTAGTTTTCTCTCTTTTCTCAACATTATGATTGCTTGAGTTCTTCCCATTGAAGTTATTTTGCAGCTTAATCAAAGCATAATATTTCTTCATCTCTTTTTTTTCTGATTTCAATTGTTGGGTGATTATTATTGTTGCGTGATAATGTTTATGATTAGTTTCTTTCCTTCAATTGAGATTATGATCCCACCCCAAGCATGAACTAACTTATTTGTTCTAGGATTAGGATGATTTGATTCAAACAAACAAGCATGAATATGGACTAATTGGTTTGATTTCCTGAATGAATTGCTTTATTTGTCAATTGATTGTCTAATCAACTTTTGATTGTTTTGAGAGAATGATTGAGATCGAGAGAAGATATTATTCCTAGACTAAATTTATTTAGGGGGTTAGATATGAATCAGAAATGTATTATTTAACTTGGCTTAATGAAAAGTGCAAATTATGTAGGGATAACCCTAATCTATGAATACGTGAGTTATCAGATCTACGCCTAGTTTTTACCTGTTTGTTATATTAATTGTTTGATCAATTAGTTGATATTCTGCTTGCAAGTTTGATAACATGATTCTGAAATCCTAGACTTTCATCCATATCGTTTTTCTTTGGGTTTAATCGTGTTTAGTTCTAATTTGTCTTTTACTTATTTTTCTTTCGTTAATTAAAATCACAAATTTGGTTAGAGTGTTTAGGATTTATTTTCTGTTATTTGTGTTGCATAATAATTATTTGTCGGCTAAGTCTTCCGCGAGGGATGACTTTGGTCAACTTGCTACCCCACGATTTATATTGTGCTCTTGCAAGCATCACTAGATTTATTTTTGGTGCTTAGTGGTCGAACAATTGTTGCTGAAAAAGTTGGTATTTCATACTGATGAAATATGCAGAAAACGATAAGAAGGAGAATGGGAATCTAATAACAGAATTTTGATTTTAGGTGGTGAATGCAGTATTTCTTTGCCTTGCTATATATATGCCACTATGGAATGTACTAGAAGGACACCTGCCAACATCTAATTGGTAAATATAAAATTTTGTCTATAGAAAGGAATCCAATGTTATTGGAATAATCAGTTGCATGTACTATGTGACCTCATTGCCATGTTGGACGATTTGTTTATTCTCTTTGGATGATGATACTATTCTATTATGCCCCTCAATTTGAACTTGGGCTAGGAACAACATTGAGTTTATTCCTAAGCCTAGTGAAGAATTGCCCAGAAATTGGTTTTCTAAACAAATCCGCAACTTGATCAATTTTAGGAACATGACAGACTGAAATCTCTTTATTGCTGACCTTATCTCAGATAAAATGTATGTCAAGTTCCAAGTGCTTTGTTCGCGAATGAAGTATGGGATTGTTGGATAAAGCAACTGCACCAAGATTATCTACCCAAATTGTAGTAGCCTTTGTCTGATCAAATTTCAATTCTCCAAGCAATGACCTTAACGAGATAACATCACAAGTCACATTTGCAAGACTCCTATACTCTGCCTCTGTGCTAGAACGAGATACAGTGTGCTGTTTCTTAGCACTCCATGACACTAGATTGTTTCCCAAATATACACAATAACCACTGGTAGAACGTCTATCATCTAAATCACAAGCCCAATTTTCATCAGCAAAAGTAGTGAGATATTGAGTAGTTGAAGCTGTGAAATGAAGACCATGATCAATAGTAGGTGTCAAATGCGTACTCAGTAGATTTTGCATGTATTGACTGATTTTGTTGACACTAATGTTGAATGTTTGAGAGGCTCTCCATCATTTTTAGAAAGTACAGGCTTGCTGATCATATGGGAATTAATGCCTTTAGCATGTTACATTACTGCCCTTAGTAAATTTTCTCTGTATGTATTTCTCTTTTAGAAGAGACCCCCTAAGTTAGTATTAATAACTTGAATTCCCAGAAAATAACTAAGTGTGCCAAGATGATTTAGGGAAAATGAGTGTTGCAACTGTTGAATAAGTAGCTGAACTTCTGAAGAATTGTTGCATGTGATAAGTATATCATCTACATATATCAATACCATCACACATCCCGCATGATTATGTTTGTAAAACAGAGAAGAATCAGCTCCTGAAACAAGAAAACCAAGAGAATTCAGGACTTTCCCCAACTTAGATGACTAAACTCTAGATGCTTGCTTTACTCCATAGAGGGATTTATGCAACCTGCACACCAAGCTTTTCCCTTTGTCAACTTCAAATCCTGGAGGCTGCTCCTTGTATAACTCAGTATCTATGTCACCATTAGGAAGGCATTATCAACATCAATCTGTCTAATTGGCCAAGAATTTGTTAGTGCAATGGAAAGAACTACTATGATAGCAGTTGGCTTGATGACTGGGCTGAAGGTCTCTGTGTAATCTAATCGCATATTTTGAGTGTATCCCTTAGCCACAAGTTTGACTTTGTGCTTGATAATGGAACCATTTCCATTTTTATTCACCTTAAATACCGATTTACACCCTATTAATTTTCTGTCAGATGGCAACTCACAGAGTGTCCAGTGCCATTTTCAAAAGAGATGAATATTCCTTTTCCATAGCTACCTTCCAAACTGGAACCTACAATGCCTCTTTATAATAAGAAGGTTCTATATCAGCAAGATCAACAGTAAAAAACTATTTTGGCTTATAAATACTAGATTTAGATCTAGTAATTATGGGATGCTACTGCTTAATGGGAGCTTCAAAGGTCTGTGTTGTCTATGGGGTAGATTCATGAACATTCTCAATAGGCAAGTCTACAAACAACTCTCTATTATTAAGAGGTATAGTAGAGGTAGATGAAGGGGTGGAAACAGGCTGAGGGCTATGATTATGAGAGTGTGTGGAGAATGAAGTAGGGGCACTGGGAAGAGGAGAGGTAGGAGGTATGGACATTTGAGCAGCTGGTGTGGAGGGAGATACATGTTATGCAAGTAGAAAAGTTGGAAAAAAGACAGGGAAAATAGACTCTTTGGTGGACTGAGGGGACTCAGTTTTAGCAAAAGGGAAAATGCTTTCATCAAAGACAACAACTCTAGTGATGATAATTTTATAATCAGGCAACAGATTCTTGTACAAGCTTTACTTCTGAAATCCTGCTTGTGTTTGGTGTAGGACCTCAGATGGGGATGGCACAGACATCCAAAAGCCCGAAGAGAGGTATAGTCTGGCTTATATCCTGTGAGAACTTCAAAGGGGGATATATAATTAAGGACTTTGCTAGGGGTTCTGTTAATGAGGTAGACAGCTGAACAAAAAGTATCATGCCAGAATCTCATAGGCAAATGGGATTGAGCAAGTAAGGATAAACCAACTTCAACAATGTGTCTATGTTTTCTTTCTGCTAGGCCATTCTGTTGAGGAGTGTAAGGGCAAGAAATTCTATTGTGGATGCCATGTGTTTGAAAGAATTTTGATAAAGCAATGAACTCACCACCACCATCACTTTGAACCATTTTAATTTTCTTGTCAAATTGAGTTTCAACAAGAGCCTTGAAATTAATGAATGCTTGATATGTCTCAGATTTAGCCTTTAAAAGATAAAGCCATGTATATCTAGTGGCATGATCAATGAAGCTAACATAATAATTATAGCCATGATCGGATTTTTTTTACGACTAGGTCCCCAAAGATAAGTGTGAACAAGATGGAAAGGTTCATGATATAAAGAAGTAGATTCAGGAAATGGTAATTGGTGAATTTTAGACTGTGAGCAAGAAGAACGAACATTCTCATTAAAATTGTCAGAATAAGGAAAATTACATCGTTGCAAGTTTTCTTGACAATCTCAATAGATTCATGTCCTAACCTAGAATGCCAAGTAGCTAAACTTGGTATTTTTACAGAATGGAAAGCAACACATTTATTTGCAGAAACAGGAAAAATAGAGTTGGATGAAGTTGGATCGAAGGGAGCTGTTGGAGGAGATCTGGTCATGTGGTTGGTCTTGGGTGAAAGCTGAAAGGAGTATAAGTCATTATTCACTCTACCTCTAAGTAGGATGGTGCCTGTTGCTTGGTCCTTCACAAGACAAAACAAGGGGTGACATTCAATATAAACCTTATTATCCTTAGCAAATTGAGACACACTTATAAGATTCGTAGTGATGTAAGGGGCATATTTTTATATCTGCTGATAAGTTAAATTGCAACCCAACTGGTAATAACAAGTGCTAAAAACAAGTGTTAAAAACGTGGTTAAAATTAACTAAGGGTGTTAAGTCTTCCGCTATTTAAAACCAAATCATCTAAAAGCTAAATGTTAGCTGACGCAGCTAAGTTATACTATCAATAGTTCAACAGTCTGTTGAGTGGGTAACTTTGCTGAAGAAAGCCAACCTAGTTGTCCCCCAAGGACTTAGCTGATTTGAGTCAACTCTGTTGATATTTTAAAAGTACTAAAAAGTGGAAATTTGGTAAGGTTTATTCGACCCCTCTCCCTTCTAAACCTTACACCACTCCCATTGGGACCTACAAGTGGTATCAGAGCGGTTGGTTCATTGAGCCTTCCGCATTGGTTACTGAACTAGATCTCAATCTTTTTCAAAAGGTTATCACTTGTGTTTTCAAAGTCTTTCACTTCATAAAGCATAGTTATTATCATGGAAGCCAATCTAACTCGTATTCCTATGTTTACTGTGGAAGAGTTTGATGGCTGGAAGATTAGTATGCATGCTCACCTATCAGCTTTACACCATGAAATTTGGCTTGTGATATAGGATGAGCCATTGCAAATATTCAAAGTTAACACTGCTGTAAGAAGAGCACCTCAAGATGAAGGAGAGGATGCTGCAGCAGAGCCTAGACCAGCCATGGTTGAAAAACTTTGTTGTGAATGGATAAATGATGATATAAAGAGATACAACCTGGACAATGTGGCCAAGGATATTCTCTGTAACGACCCAATTTTATTAATTTAAAATATTCTAAAAATATTTTTAAAAAAAAACATAATTTTATAAATTAAAGTGATCCCAATAATGATCAAAAAGGTTGATTGAGAAATTTTAATACTTAAGAAAAAAACAATATAATAATAATGATGATGATAATAATAATAATAATCATAATAGTGGTAATAATAGTAGTAGTTGTAATAATAATAATAATAATACATCTTCCAAATTAAAATATCCAACAATTGTTCCAAGCATAAACTAGAAAAATTAAAGACATAAATCTAAAATTTAGTTCACCATAATTATTTAAAATATAGCATGATTTATTCCACCATCCACAACATCATATCTTCAATGATTCCTCAACCTGAAAGTCATGATAATAATAGGTGAGCTTCATCTCGCCGGAGGGGATATATCTCACAATATTTAATATAACATGAAAAACATTCACATAATTACAACAAGAAATTCATTCATTTCTTCTTTTTCCTCTCGACCGCCCTCGCATATAGCATTGCGGGTTCACCCCGAACATACGTTTGATCCCGACACTTTTCATGGCCCCTAGCTTATATGAATTTATTTCTCTTGACATATATTGCAATCAATGAAGTACAATCATGAAACATTAAATAAAGACAAATACTATAGAAATCTCTACCTTAATAATCGCAGATACTTGATGTAGAAAAATTGAACGATAAAAGTCCTAGTCCTCGATTACCACATTTTCTATTATAGAGTATTTAGAAAGTTGTGAAAAATATGTGGGTTAACCATGTATTTATAGGCAAATTTTCATTTTTATTTCTATATTTTTTTTAAAACCTAAACTAACCCCTAATCCCAACCCCTAAATTATACTCTAAACTAACCCCTACATTAACCCCTAAAAGGACTCCTACTTTAACCACTAATTAAAATTATTGGTTATCACATTCTACTCTCCTTAAATATAATTTCATCCTCGAAATTTAATATCTTACCTGGAATTGAAAAACTTGGATACTTGACACGAATCTCCTCTTCACGCTCCCAAGTAGCTTCATTTTTGCCATGATGTCTCAACTGTACTTTGATCAGAGCAATATCTTTATTGCTCAAATGGTGAATCTTGCGTTCCAAAATAGCTTCTGGTGTTTCCTCGTAAGTTAAGTCATTGTTGATTGTTAGATCCTTATAATTCACGATGTGACCTGGATCATGAACATACTTTTGTAGCATAGAGACGTGAAAAACATTGTGCACACTTGATAGACTCGGTGGTAATGCTAGCCGATAAGCTAAATCTCCAACTCGGGTAAGGATTTCAAATGGTCCGATATATCTTGGTTTCAACTTTCCTTTTCACCAAATCGAATAACAACTTTGATAGAGCTACTTTAAGAAATACTTTTTTCCTTCATCAAATCAGTATATGTTTTCTCCGTCTATCAAAGATACGACTTTTGTCTATCTTGAGCCATCTTAATTCGATCTTGTATCCTAGCTATCTTCTCAACAGCTTTGCCGAATTAATTCAGACCCAAAATTTTTCTTTCACCAACTTCATTCCAATATAATGGTGATCTACATTTTCTTCCGTACAACGCCTCGTATGGAGCCATCCCAATAGTCGCTTGATAATCGTTGTTATAAGCGAATTCCACCAAGGGTAATAATGTTTCCCAATTACTTTCCTAAGTCGAGCACACATGCTCTCAACATATCTTCCAATATTTGTATAGTCCTTTCATATTGCCCATCTGTTTTTGTGGATGATAAGTCGTACTAAAATTTAGCTTTGTTCCCAAGGCACTTTGTAGACTTTTCCAAAACTTAGAAGTAAAACGCGTATCTCCTGCAAACAATTGACACAGAACTCCATGGAGTCTTACTATTTCCTCAATATAAATTTGTGCATATCGCTCCATACTCAACGTCATCTTAATTGGTAGGAAATGAGCCGACTTTGTTAACCGATCTACTACAAATTTCAAACAACCTTGTTTCCTCGATCGATGGTGGAAGCCCTACCACAAAATCCATAGTTATGTGCTCCCATTTCCATTTTGGAATGTCAAGTGGTTTGAGCAAACCAGATGGTCTTTGATGTTCGGCTTTAACTTGCTGACAAGTCAAACGTTTTTCCACAAAAGTTCCAATATCTCTTTTCATACTTCGCCACCAAAATACTTCTCTTAAATCTCGATACATTTTTGTACCTCCAGGGTGAGGTGTGTACGGCGTACAATGAGCTTCTTCGAGAATTTCTTTTCTAAGCCTTTCTTCTTTAAGAACACATAATCTCCCTTCATAAGTCAAAGTACCATCATTTGTTATAACAAATCCTTTTACATTCCCTCCACAAGCTTTTTCTTTCATTTTGCTCAAAAAATTATCTCGAGGTTGAGCTTCTTTTATCTTCTCTCTCAGAGTAGGTTGCACCACCAAAGATGCTAGTAATATCTCTCCATACTTCAATTCTCATCCCGGCGAATTCTCTCACAAGATGTTCTTGTTCACATATCAAACTTGACATTTCTCCTTTTGTTTTACGACTTAATGCATCGGCTACAACATTAGCTTTACCCTGGATGATAGTTGATAGTACAATCATAGTCATTTACCAATTCAAACCACCTTATTTGCCTCATGTTTAGCTCTTTTCGAGTAAACAGATATTTTAAGCTTTTGTGGTCGGTGAAGATTTCATATTTCCCTCCATATAGGTAATGGCGCCGGATCTTTAATGCATGCACTACAAGCCTAACTCTAAGTCATGAGTAGGATAATTTAACTCATGTGGCTTTAGTTGTCTTGAGGCGTAGGCAACCACTTTACCATGTTGCATTAGCACGCATCCCAAACCTTGTTTTGATGCATCACTATAGATAACAAAATCTTTAGTGGGGTCGAATTGTTAATACCGATGCAGTAGTTAGCCTTCGCTTCAACTCCCCGAAAGCTTTCTTCGCATTTCTCATTCCATTGACACTTCTCCCCTTTTCTTGTCGGGCCGAGTCATAGGCGCAGCTATTTTTGAGAATCCTTCAATAAATCTCCGATAATAGCCTGCCAAATCTAGAGAACTCGCGAACTTCATTCGCATTCGTAGGTGCACTCCATTCGTTGATTGCTTCAACTTTAACCGGGTCCACTTCAATTCCTTGAGCAGTGATTACATGTCCAAGAAACACCACTCGATCTAGCTAAAACTCGCATTTCTTAAATTTCGCATATAACTTTTCCTTGCGAAGTGTTTCTACCATTATTCTTAAGTGCTCAGTGTGTTGCTCTCTATTCTTTGAATATACAAGTATATCATTTATAAAGACTATAACGAATTGGTCTAGATACAGATGAAACACTCTATTCATCAAGTCCATGAATACTATTGGTGCATTACTTAACCCAAATGGCATTACTACAAACTCGTAATGTCCATATCGAGTTCTAAATGCCGTTTTTGGAATATCACTCTCTTTAATTTTTAACTGATGATATCCGGATCTCAAGTCAATCTTACAGAAAGTGTTGGCACCTCTCAATTGATCGAACAAGTCTTCAATCCTCGGTAGCGGGTACTTGTTCTTCACTGTGAGTCGATTAAGTTCTCTATAATCGATACACATTCTAAGTGACCCGTCTTTTTTTTTTACAAACAGAACTGGTGCTCCCCACGGTGATACACTAGGTCTAATAAATCCCAAATCCAAAAGTTCTTGTATTTGCGCCTTTAACTCTTGTAACTCCTTTGGCGCCATCCTATAGGGTGCCTTAGATATAGGTGCTGCCCCAGGTACCAAATCTATTCCAAATTCAACCTGGCGATCTGGAGGAATTCCCGGCAAGTCTTTTGGAAATACATCCAAAAATTCTTGCACAATTGGTACGTCATTAGGTGTCACTTCGGTTGTCGAGGTATCTACTAAACTCACTAGATATCCTTGACAATTTTTCTTTTTCAACATCTTTCTTGCCTTCATTGCCGATATCACTCGTGGTACTGCCTTAGACTTAATCCCATAGAATTTTATCTCATCATTTCCTAGCAGTTTGAATATTATCTCTTTCTCGTGACACTTAATGTCTGCCTCATATCTACTAAGCCAATTTATACCTAAGATTACATCAAAATCCTTCATCTTAATTATGTATAGATCAGCTTTAAGATATTTTCCCCTATATTCACTTCAACATCCTTATTTACTTGAGTCGGTTTGTTATTGAATCTCCAGATGGCAAGACAACCTCAAGGGGTTCACTTACTCTAGCACTCTTATGTCCTAATATAGCATGAAATTTGGCAGATAAAAAAGAATGTGTGGCACCAGTGTCGAAAAGTACAAGAGAAGGTATTCCGGAGATGGTTAGCATACCTGACATTGTACTCGGGTTCTCGATCGCTTCTTCCGAGTCATAACATACATTCGAGTTCTACCTCCGGATGTTTGTTCTCTTTCTTTCCGCTCAACTTTTTAAAAGAGGACAATTAGAGACTTCATGTCCTGGGTTCTTACACTTGAAGCATTTTCCTTGTCCAAATAAAACATTCTCCAAAATGACTCTTCTTGCATTTTTGGCAAGTTGGCCTGCCTACTTGCGTAGTTGGACGTGCATTTCCATCGGTCTTTATCTGTTTATTTTGATTTTCATTTTTATTATGTCTTGCCCCATCCCATTTTCTTTTCTCGTGCAAAACAACCAACTTTTTGCTCCTCTTCGTCCCCCAAAGAAAAACTTGCTTCTACCTCATGAGCCCTTCTCACCATCACCGAGTATTCCAAATCTCCTTGTGCGAGATAGTATTCACGATAGTTGTGCTCAAGTCCCCTTCCAACCTCGTAGCCTTTTTCAAATCAAGATCCACTAGGTGTGGAGAAAATCGACTTAGTTGATTGAACTGTCTCATACTACTGTGATGATCATGTTTCTTTGTTTAAAGTTAAGGAATTCTCGTCTCCTTCTTGTCCCGATATGATTGTGGGAAAAACTTTTCCATTACAATCATTTTGAACTCATCCCATGTTAAAGCATTTTGCTCTTCCTCGGTCTTAGTCCTACAATACCCTTCCCACCAATGATCGGCGTCTTGATAAGTTGGAAAGCAAAGACACATACGACTCTCTGTTAAATGCTGGGCATCCAATAAGTCGAAAAATCCTCTCTAGCGATCGAAACCATTCTTCTATCATTGTCGCCATCATGTCCATTGAATGTAGGTGGACGATAGTGGCGAAATTGTTCCACAACTCGTGCGTTGTTGTTGTTGTTGTTGTTGTCCCCGTTGTTCTCGCACACCTCCGAAAACTCAAAGAATTATATTTCCAGCAATGAGAGTGGTTTGATTTCTTGTGTTAGTGGAGTTCTCACCATTGACTTGATTTCCACGACGGGAGCCATATTCCTAAGGTCATACATAATGTATTATTATTATTATTTATCCCAAGTTATTAATGGATTTTGCATGAAATATCTAACTTAAAATCTAAATATCATAATATAATGGTCAAATAAATTAATATCAATTAAAGGACAACTAAACTTTGCATATAATAAGGATTTATTTATCAATTATTGAAATACATAGACTCATCTATCTCTACTGATCCATATCTTCATCTTCCTCCGGATCTTCTTTCGGATCTTCGTCTGGATCTTCTTCTGGATCTTCTTCCAGGTTTTCTTCTGGTTCCTCATCTTCTACCATGGCCTCATTGTTCAAAAACTCAATCCATTTACGGTATAACCGGCAAAGAAATATCCCATAGTTGATTTTGGGTCGGTCATCATGCCCGCATACTCCAACAATGAGGCATAAAGCTTTTCACCTTGACGTTCCAAAAAGAGGGTAAGCTATCAATCACTCTACGAGGCAGCGCGCGTTCTTGGAGCCCCAAAGAATATTCCTCACATTGTACCACAACTAGAGAATTTTAACTATATATTCTCCAATACTATCCCCTCCTCAATTTGATAGTTGAAATAATGATTGAGTCGGTTAATTGGATGGTTCGGACCCCAGTTATTATTATTATTATTCTTTCTTGCAGTGTGGCGAGTGCGAGTTCCTGCCATCTATATATATGTGCATTTGCAACTATAAGTCTATTTTTATATTTTTTTTTAAAGGAATACAAGATTTATATTCATCTAACATATAAACTGGTATTATATTTCTAAAGCGAATTTAATAACATGGAATCATAATAAAATACATCATGACATAACTGAGCATATTGTATAATTTTACTCGCATTAATAATTCTCTTACCTTGAGGATACCGACAAGATATGACGGAGGTGAATGTTATTACACTATTTTATCTTATACAAAGTTTGACTTTTATTTTTATTTTTTTTAAAACCATACATTTTAATTTTAATTTTTTTAACAAGCCTTCAAAAACGTAGACCTTCTCTCGATACCACTTGTAACGACTCCAATTTTATTAATTTAAAATATTCTAAAAATATTTTTAAAAAATAATTTTATAAATTAAAGTATCCCAATAATGATCAAAAAGGTTGATTGAGAAATTTTAATTCTTAAGGAAAAAAATATAATAATAATGATAATAATAATAATAATAATAATCATAATAGTGGTAATAGTAATAGTAGTAGTAGTAGTAGTAATAATAATAATAATAATAATAATAATAATAATAATAATAATAATAATAATAATAATACATCTTCCATATTAAAATATCCAACAATTGTTCCAAGTAAAAACCGAAAAATTAAAGACACAAATCTAAAATTTAGTTCATCATAATTATTTAAAATATAGCATGATTTATTCCACCATCCACAATATCATATCTTCAATGGATTCCTCAACCTCGAAAGTCATGATAATAATAGGGTGAGCTTCATCTCGCTCAAGAGGGATATATCTCAATATTTAATATAACATGAAAAACATTCACATAATTACAACAAGAAATTCATTCATTTCTTCTTTTTCCTCCGATCGCGCTCCTTCGTGCATATAGCATTGCGGGTTCACCCCGAACATACGTTTGATCCCCCACTTTTCATGGCCCCTAGCTTATATGAATTTATTTCCTCTTGACATATATTGCAATCAATGAAGTACAATCATGAAACATTAAATAAAGACAAATACTATAGAAATCTCTACCTTAATAATCGCAGATACTTGATGTAGAAAAATTGAACGATAAAAGTCCTAGTCCTCGATTACCACATTTTCTATTATAGAGTATTTAGAAAGTTGTGAAAAATATGTGGGTTAACCATGTATTTATAGGCAAATTTTCATTTTTATTTCTATATTTTTTTTAAAACCTAAACTAACCCCTAATCCCAACCCCTAAATTATACTCTAAACTAACCCCTACATTAACCCCTAAAAGGACTCCTACTTTAACCACTAATTAAAATTATTGGTTATCACATTCTACTCTCCTTAAATATAATTTCATCCTCGAAATTCAATATCTTACCTGGAATTGAAAAACTTGGATACTTGACACGAATCTCCTCTTCACGCTCCCAAGTAGCTTCATTTTTGCCATGATGTCTCAATCAGTATTTGATCGAGAGAAATATCTTTATTGCTCAAATGGTGAATCTTGCGTTCCAAAATAGCTTCTGGTGTTTCCTCGTAAGTTAAGTCATTGTTGATTGTTAGATCCTTATAATTCACGATGTGACCTGGATCATGAACATACTTTTGTAGCATAGAGACGTGAAAAACATTGTGCACACTTGATAGACTCGGTGGTAATGCTAGCTGATAAGCTAAATCTCCAACTCGGGTAAGGATTTTAAATGGTCCGATATATCTTGGTTTCAACTTTTCCTTTTCACCAAATCGAATAACAACTTTGATAGGAGCTACTTTAAGAAATACTTTTTTTCCTTCATCAAACTGTATATGTTTTCTCCGTCTATCAGCATACGACTTTTGTCTATCTTGAGCCATCTTAATTCGATCTTGTATCCTAGCTATCTTCTCAACAGTTTGCCGAATTAATTCAGGACCCAAAATTTTTCTTTCACCAACTTCGTTCCAATATAATGGTGATCTACATTTTCTTCCGTACAACGCCTCGTATGGAGCCATCCCAATAGTCGCTTGATAACTGTTGTTATAAGCGAATTCCACCAAGGGTAATAATGTTTCCCAATTACTTCCTAAGTCGAGCACACATGCTCTCAACATATCTTCCAATATTTGTATAGTCCTTTCATATTGCCCATCTGTTTGTGGATGATAAGTCGTACTAAAATTTAGCTTTGTTCCCAAGGCACTTTGTAGACTTTTCCAAAACTTAGAAGTAAAACGCGTATCTCTGTCTGAAACAATTGACACAGGAACTCCATGAAGTCTTATTATTTCCTCAATATAAATTTGTGCATATCGTTCCATACTGAACGTCATCTTAATTGGTAGGAAATGAGTCGACTTTGTTAACCGATCTACTACAGCCAAACAAATTTTTGTTTCCTCGATCGATGGTGGAAGCCCTACCACAAAATCCATAGTTATGTGCTCCCATTTCCATTTTGGAATGTCAAGTGGTTTGAGCAAACCGATGGTCTTTGATGTTCGGCTTTAACTTGCGACAAGTCAAACGCGTTTTCCACAAAAGTTCCAATATCTCTTTTCATACTTCGCCACCAAAATACTTCTTTAAATCTCGATACATTTTTGTACCTCCAGGGTGAGGTGTGTACGGCGTACAATGAGCTTCTTCGAGAATTTCTTTTCTAAGCCTTTCTTCTTTAAGAACACATAATCTCCCTTCATAAGTCAAAGTACCATCATTTGTTATAACAAATCCTTTTACATTCCCTCCACAAGCTTTTTCTTTCATTTTGCTCAAAAATTTATCTCGAGGTTGAGCTTCTTTTATCTTCTCTCTCAGAGTAGGTTGCACCACCAAAGATGCTAGTAATATCTCTGTACTTCAATTCTCATCCTGGCGAATTCTCTCACAAGATGTTCTTGTTCACATATCAAACTTGACATTTCTCCTTTTGTTTTACGACTTAATGCATCGGCTACAACATTAGCTTTACCCGGATGATAGTTGATAGTACAATCATAGTCATTTACCAATTCAAACCACCTTATTTGCCTCATGTTTAGCTCTTTCGAGTAAAAGATATTTTAAGCTTTTGTGGTCGGTGAAGATTTCATATTTCCCTCCATATAGGTAATGGCGCCGGATCTTTAATGCATGCACTACACTGAAATAACTCTAAGTCATGAGTAGGATAATTTAACTCATGTGGCTTTAGTTGTCTTGAGGCGTAGGCAACCACTTTACCATGTTGCATTAGCACGCATCCCAAACCTTGTTTTGATGCATCACTATAGATAACAAAATCTTTAGTGGGGTCGAATTGTTAATACGATGCGTTAGCCTTCGCTTCAACTCCCCAAAGCTTTCTTCGCATTTCTCATTCCATTGACACTTCTCCCCTTTTCTTGTCGGTCGAGTCATAAAGGCGCAGCTATTTTTGAGAATCCTTCAATAAATCTCCGATAATAGCCTCGCAAACCTAGAGAATCGCGAACTTCATTCGCATTCGTAGGTGCACTCCATTCGTTGATTGCTTCAACTTTAACCGGGTCCACTTCAATTCCTTGAGCAGTGATTACATGTCCAAGAAACACCACTCGATCTAGCTAAAACTCGCATTTCTTAAATTTCGCATATAACTTTTCCTTGCGAAGTGTTTCTACCACTATTCTTAAGTGCTCGATGTGTTTGCTCTCTATTCTTTGAATATACAAGTATATCATCTATAGAGACTATAACGAATTGGTCTAGATATAGATGAAACACTCTATTCATCAAGTCCATGAATACTGCTGGTGCATTACTTAACCCAAATGGCATTACTACAAACTCGTAATGTCCATATCGAGTTCTAAATGCCGTTTTTGGAATATCACTCTCTTTAATTTTTAATCGATGATATTCGGATCTCAAGTCAATCTTACGAGAAAGTGTTGGCACCTCTCAATTGATCGAACAAGTCTTCAATCCTCGTGAGCGGTACTTGTTCTTCACCGTGAGTCGATTAAGTTCTCTATAATCGATACACATTCTAAGTGACCTCTTTTTTTTTTTTTTTTTTACAAATGAATCGGTGCTCCCCACGGTGATACACTAGGTCTAATAAATCCCAAATCCAAAAGTTCTTGTATTTGCGCCTTTAACTCTTGTAACTCCTTTGGCGCCATCCTATAGGTGCCTTAGATATAGGTCTTTGCCCGTACCAAATCTATTCCAAATTCAACCTCGGCGATCCGGAGGAATTCCTGCAAGTCTTTTGGAAATACATCCAAAAATTCTTGCACAATTGGTACGTCATTAGGTGTCACTTCGGCTGTCGAGGTATCTACTAAACTCACTAGATATCCTTGACAATTTTTCTTTTTCAACATCTTTCTTGCCTTCATTGCCGATATCACTCGTGGTACTGCCTTAGACTTAATCCCATAGAATTTTATCTCATCATTTCCTAGCAGTTTGAATATTATCTCTTTCTCGTGACACTTAATGTCTGCCTGATATCTACTAAGCCAATTCATACCTAAGATTACGTCAAAATCCTTCATCTTAATTATGTATAGATCAGCTTTAAGATATTTTCCCCTATATTCACTTCAACATCCTTATTTACTTGAGTCAGTTGTTATTGAATCTCCAGATGGCAAGCCAACCTCAAGGGGTTCACTTACTCTAGACTCTTATGTCCTAATATAGCATGAAATTTGGCGATAAAAACGAATGTGTGGCACCGAAGGTGTCGAAAAGTACAAGAGAAGGTATTCCTGAGATGGTTAGCATACCCGACATTGTACTGGTTCTCGATCGCCTTCTTCCCCGAGTCATAACATACATTCGAGTTCTACCTCCGGATGTTTGTTCTCTTCTTTCCCCGCTCGCTTTTAAAAGAGGACAATTAGAGACTTCATGTGTCGGGTTCTTACACTTGAAGCATTTTCCTTGTCCAAATAAACATTCTCCAAAATGACTCTTCTTGCATTTTTGGCAAGTCAGCTCTGCTCTGCTTGCGTAGTTGGACGTGCATTTCCATCGGTCTTTATCTGTTTATTTTGATTTTCATTTTTATTATGTCTTGCCCCATCCCATTTTCTTTTCTCGTAAAACAACCAACTTTTGCTCCTCTTCGTCCCCAAAGAAAACTTGCTTCTACCTCATGAGCCCTTCTCACCATCACCGAGTATTCCAAATCTCCTCAGTGCAGATAGTATTCCCGATAGTTGTGCTCAAGTCCCCTTCTCCTCAACCTCGAGCCTTTTTCAAATCAAAAGATCCACTAGGTGTGGAGAAAATCGACTTAGTTGATTGAACTGTCTCATACTCTGTGATACGTCATGTTTCTTTGTTTAAAGTTAAGGAATTCTGTCTCCTTCTTGTCCCGATATGACTGTGGGAAAAACTTTTCCATTACAATCATTTTGAACTCATCCCATGTTAAAGCATTTTGCTCTTCCTCGGTCTTAGTCCTACAATACCCTTCCCACCAATGATCAGCGTCTCAGTAAGTTGGAAAGCAGCACATACGACTCTCTGTTCGTCTGGGCATCCAATAAGTCGAAAAATCCTCTCTAGCGATCGAAACCATTCTTCTATCATTGCCGCCATCATGTCCATTGAATGTAGGTGGACGATAGTGGCGAAATTGTTCCACAACTCGTGCGTTGTTGTTGTTGTTGTTGTTGTCCCCGTTGTTCTGCACACCTCTGAGAAACTCAGCAATTATATTTCCAGCAATAACAGTGGTTTGATTTCTTGTGTTAGTGGAGTTCTCACCATTGACTTGATTTCCACGATGGGGAGCCATATTCCTAAGGTCATACATAATGTATTATTATTATTATTATTTATCCCAAGTTATTAATGGATTTTGCATGAAATATCTAACTTAAAATCTAAATATCATAATATAATGGTCAAATAAATTAATATCAATTAAAGGACAACTAAACTTTGCATATAATAAGGATTTATTTATCAATTATTGAAATACATAGACTCATCTATCTTTACCGATCCATGTCTTCATCTTCCTCCTGGATCTTTTTTCTGGATCTTCGCCTGGATCTTCTTCTCGGATCTTCTTCCAGGGTTTTCTTCGTTTCTCATCTTCTACCATGGCCTCATTGTTAAAAACTCAATCCATTTACGGTATAACCTGGCAAATATCCCATAGTTGATTTTGGGTCGGCCATCATGCCCGTCATACTCCAACAATGAGGCATAAAGCTTTTCACCTTGACGCCCAAAAAGAGGGTAAGCTATCAATCACTCTACGGGAGGCGGCGCGTTCGTTTGGAGCCCCAAGAACATTCCTCACATTGTACCACAACTAGATAATTTTAACTATATATTCTCCAATACTATCCCCATCCTCAATTTGATAGTTGAAATAATGATTGAGTCGGTTAATTGGATGGTTCGGACCCCAGCTTATTATTATTATTATTCTTTCTTGCAGCGTGGCGAAAAGTAGTTCCCGCCATCTATATATATGTGCATTTGCAACTATAAGTCTATTTTTATATTTTTTTAAAGGAATACAAGATTTATATTCATCTAACATATAAACTGGTATTATATTTCTAAAGCAGAATTTAATAGCATGGAATCATAATAAAATACATCATGACATAACTGAGCATATTGTATAATTTTACTCGCATTAATAATTCTCTTACCTTGAGGATACCGACAAGATATGACGGAGGTGAATGTTATTACACTATTTTATCTTATACAAAGTTTGACTTTTATTTTTATTTTTTTAAAAACCATACATTTTAATTTTAATTTTTTTCACAAGCCTACAGAAACGTAGACCTTCTCTGATACCACTTGTAACGACCCAATTTTATTAATTTAAAATATTCTAAAAATATTTTAAAAAAAATAATTTTATAAATTAAAGTGATCCCAATAATGATCAAAAAGGTTGATTGAGAAATTTTAATTCTTAAGGAAAAAATATAATAATAATGATAATAATAATAATAATAATCATAATAGTGGTAATAGTAATAGTAGTAGTAGTAGTAATAATAATAATAATAATAATAATAATAATAATAATAATAATAATAATAATAATAATACATCTTCCATATTAAAATATCCAACAATTGTTCCAAGTAAAAACCAAAAAATTAAAGACACAAATCTAAAATTTAGTTCACCATAATTATTTAAAATATAGCATGATTTATTCCACCATCCACAATATCATATCTTCAAATCGGATTCCTCAACCTCGAAAGTCATGATAATAATAGGTGAGCTTCATCTCGCTCGAGGGGATATATCTCACAATATTTAATATAACATGAAAAACATTCACATAATTACAACAAGAAATTCATTCATTTCCTCTTTTTCCTCTCGATCGCCGCTTCCTCGCATATAGCATTGCGGGTTCACCCCAAGATACGTTTGATCCTGCACTTTTCATGGCCCCTAGCTTATATGAATTTATTTCCTCTTGACATATATTGCAATCAATGAAGTACAATCATGAAATATTAAATAAAAACAAATACTATAGAAATCCCTACCATAATAATCGCAGATACTTGATGTAGAAAAATTGAACGACAAAAGTCGTAGTCCTCGATTACCATGTTTTCTATTATAGAGTATTTAGAAAGTTGTGAAAAATATGTGGGTTAACCATGTATTTATAGGTAAATTTTCATTTTTATTTCTATATTTTTTTTTAAAAACCTAAACTAACCCCTAATCTCAACCCTTAAATTATACTCTAAACTAACCCCTACATTAACCCCTAAAAGGACTCCTACTTTAACCACTAATTAAAATTATTGGTTATCACATTCTCTACAAGATATTGGGCAAGGCTATGTTCAATAAAGTCAAGTCCTGTAAATCAGCCAAAGAAATCTGGGATAAGCTAACCCTGATTTGTGAAGGATCAGAACAGATTAAAGAGAATAAATTAATTGTCGCTGTTCAAAAATTTGAAAATTTTAAAATGCTTGCAGAAAGTCTGGATCAGCTGGATGCCAGATTCACATAGATTACAAATGATATATCAACTCTTAGGAAAGAGTACACTCGGAAAGAGATGTGCATGAAGATTTTAAGAGCCCTCCCAACTGAATGGGAAATGAAGGTCATGGCCCTGAGACACTCCATGGATCTCTCAAAGACATCAAATCATGAGCTATTCTCAGACCTCAAAGCCTATGAGTTCGAGCTGAGAAGAAAAGAGCAGGAGAAAATAGTTGTACCCAAGACAACTGCATTGATGGCCAGTGAAGGAAAGAAACTGAGCCAAAGGAAACCATAGACAAGGAGGAAATTGCTCTCATGGTTAAAAGATTCAACAAGTTCTTTAACAAGAACTACAAAAGAAACAAGGGGGAGACCTCCAGGAGACATTCAGCACCTTCCAAAGCAAGGGAGGACAGACCACCCAAGAGAGCTGAACATCAAAGGGCTGACTATCATAGAGTTGATAATCAAAGAGCCGAGAGAGCTGATCAGAGAGCTGAAAACCTGTGTTGGAAATGCATAACCAGACACTTTTTGTTGTTGGGATCGTCCTATCCACCACCAATAAATACGTAAATGAAAAAGAAAGAAGAGCCTTCAGGGAAATAAGACAAGAAAAGAAGAAAGCCATGTTGGCTGTTGAGATTGCTGAGCCAGCCAAGTCCAAAGAAGCAGCAGACTCAGATAGTAGTGAAGCTGACTACTCAAGTGATACTGAGGAAGAGGCAATGATCTGCCTCATGCCAAAGAACAAGATCAAGAAGATGAGGTTCAAGGAACAACTGAGTGTCAAGGAACCTGGTACATGGATAGTGGTTGTTCCAGACATATGACAGAGAATAAAAGAAATCTGTTAAAATTCAAGGAGAATAAAGGTGCAAAGGTCATATTTGGAGGAAATGAAGCTCCGGGAAATCAAAGGCACATGATCCATCAAGAAAAATGGATTGGAGATCACATATGTTGCATATGTTGAAGGTCTCAACTTCAATTTGTTAAGCATCAGCCAACTCTGTGACAAAGGCTACAATGTGGGATTCAACATGGAAATATGCCAGATCAAGGATATTGAATCAAATGAGATTATGCTACAAGGAACAAGGCAAAAGAACATGTACGTAGTGGATTGGTCTATTGCTACACCAAGCACATGTCTGCTAGCAAAGAGTACAATCGAATCCAAATGGTTGTGGCATAAAAAGCTGAGTCACCTGAATTTCAAGACAATCAACAAACTTGCAAGGAGTAATCTTGTGGAAGGATTGCCTGACTCAGTATACATGAAAGAAAGTATATGTGATGCATGCCAGATGGGAAAGCAAATCAAATCATCTTTCAAGGATAAGCCAAGTCCTTCTTCAACAAGGATATTGCATCTGTTGCACATGGATTTATTTTGTCCTGTTGAGCCAGCTAGCATCAGTAGAAAGAAATACACCTTAGTAGTGGTGGATGATTATTCAAGATATACATGGACAATTTTCATGTGTAAAAAGAAGGAAACATCGCAGGTTTGCCTCGGTGATGAGAAGAGTTCAAAATGAGAAGAGTCAAACCATTATAGAGATAAGACCTGACAGGAGAACTGAGTTTATCAATGGGATTATAACTCAGTATTGTGTTGAAAATGGTATTGCTCATGAGTTATCACCAAGTACTCCTCAAAGAGAATTGAGTAGCTGAAAGAAAAAACAAAACCCTCAAGGAAGTTGCAAGGACTATGTTAGCTGAAGCTAGATTGCCTAAGATATTTTGTGCTGAAGCCATAAATATAACATGTTATACTCAGAATAGATGCATGATAAACAAGCAATTAACCAAGACTCCCTGTGAGATTTGGACAGGGAGAAAGCCAAATGTTGGATATTTTAAGATATTTGGATGTAAGTGCTTCATCCACAACAATGGAAAGGATAATTTGAAGGCCTTTGATGCTAAAGCTGATGAAAGTATCTTTTTCGGATTACTCAGCTGAGAGTAAAGCCTATGGAGTGCTAAACAAGAGGACTATGGTCACAGAAGAGTCCATTCGTGTGGTATTTGATGAGCCAAATGCGAATGGAGAAGACATTGATGAGTTAGCTGAGAAGCAGAATCAGCCGACTATGCAGAAGAGTCCTTATGTTGATGCAGATGTGAGAGCACTCAACCGTGAAGATGATGAGATAGCTGAATCTCAAAGACAGCTGGAAGGTCTGCAGCTGAATGATAATGAAGAAGATGTTCAAGACAACTTAGCTGCAAGACGGCCGAATCCAGCAGACTTACTCTAACTTGATGTAAGACACCTGAGAGACCATCCACCTGAGTTAATCATTGGAGATGTCAGAGATGGCATAACAACCAGATCCAGAGAACAACATGAAGCTATGTTCACTTTTTTTATTTCCCAAATAGAGCCTAAAGATGTGTCTCAAGCCTTGGAAGACACACATTGATTCAGGCCATGCAAGAAGAGTTGAATCAGTTTGAAAGAAGAAAAGTATGGGAATTGGTTTAAAGACCTACTCACCAAGATGTAATTGGTACGAAGTGGGTATTCAGAAACAAGATGAATGAAGAGGGATCTGTTGTCAGAAATAAAGCAAGATTGGTAGCCAAAGGGTATTGCCAAGAGAAAAGTATAGATTTTGATGAAACCTTTGCTTATGTTGCTAGATTGGAAGCAATAAGGATGTTTCTTGCCTATGTTGCACATAAAAACTTCATTGTATATCTAATGGATGTGAAAAGTGCATTTTTGAATGAACTATTAGAGGAAGAAGTCTATGTTGAACAACCCCCAGGTTTTGAGCAGAAAACTATTGGAGATAAGGTATACAAGCTCAAGAAAGCATTATATGGATTAAAACAAGCACCAAGAGCATGGTATGATACATTGTCTCAGTTTCTAATTGACAATGGATTCACCAAAGGCAAAGTTGACAGAACACTCTTCAGAATCCAAGATGGAGAGAGTATATTGCTTGTTCAAATATATATGGATGATATAATCTTTGGATCCACTAACAAAGAGTTGTGTGATAAGTTCTCAAACCTCATGCGAGGGAAGTTTGAAATAAGCATGATGGGAGAGCTGACTTTCTTCTTAGGACTTCAAGTCAAGCAAATGAAGGATGGAACCTTCATAAGTCAAACCAAGTATACCAGGGATTTGATGAAGAAATTTGACATGAAAGAAAGATCTTCAGTGAAAATTCCTATGAATACATCAGTCAAGATGGATATGGATGCAGATGGCAAATCTGTTGATCAAACTAGATATAGAGCCCTCATTGAATCATTGCTCAATTTAACAGCAAGTTTGTTGTAGGTGTATGTGCTAGATTTCAATCTGCACCAAAAGAGAGTCACATGACTGCAACTAAGAGAATCCTAAGGTATTTGAAGGGATACCAAGAAGTTGGCTTATGGTATCCAAAGGAAGGAGGATTGAGCTAGTAGGCTACTCGGACTCGAGATATAGAGCCCTCATTGAATCATTCTCAATTTAACAAAGAAGTTTCTTTGTGTAGGTGTATGTGCTAGATTTCAATCAAGACCAAAAGAGAGTCACATGACTGCAGACTAAGAGAATCCTAAGGTATTTGAAGGGATACCAAGAAGTTGGCTTATGGTATCCAAAGGAAGGAGGATTCAAGCTAGTAGGCTACTCAGACTCAGATTATGTTGGATGTAGAGTGGACAGGAAGAGAACATCAGGTACTTTCAAATGCTTGGACATAGATTATTTTCATGGTTCAGCAAGAAACAAAATTCAATAGCTACATCCACAGTTGAAGCAGAGTACATAGCTACAAGCAGCTGTTGTACCCAAGTCTTATGGATGAGACAAAGAATGGGAGACCGTGGGTATTGAAGAAAAAGTGATTCCAATTATGTGTGATAACACTAGTGCTATTGCAATCACTCAGAACCCGGTATTGCACTCAAGAACAAAGCACATTGATGTCAGATATCATATTATAAGAGATCATATTGAAAAGAAAGACATCACCTTGGAATACATCTCAACTGATAAGCAGTTAGCTAACATATTCATTAAACCTCTATGTGAATCAAGATTTGAAGAGCTTAAGAATGAGCTAGGATTAATTGAGCTGAGTTAGGATACTCAGAAGACTCAATCAGCAGAAACAAAGAAAAGAGAAAGATAAATAAGCAAGTTTCACATTTCAGCCAAGTGAAACAGCCAAGACGGGAAATCAATTGTATCGAATTAGCTGACAGCTAAGTGATCTAATGTGAAGAGAGAAGCAGAGTTAAGTCACTTTTGGATGATAGCTAAGTTATTTATGAGTTAAGTGACAAAACACAGTTATTTTCTGCGAGCGTGAATGTTTTTATGGATTACGTCAGCGTAATTATTGATGCCAGAACAAAAGTTGCATGGTTAGCCTATGATTGGATATAAATGCTGCTGCATTTAATGCGGGGAAATTAATGCGGATTCAATGGTTAAATCCTGACCGTTGATTTTGATCTAATTTTTCAAATTCCATAAACCGTCCTTTCAAGTCCAATATAAGCCAAAAACATATTTTCTCTCTCCTCACAAAAACTCTCTCGTCTTCAATAAGCAAAGGAATTCTCTTTGTGAAATTACAAAAACCCTACTTTTCAAAATCGAGATTTTACGCTTTATTCACCGATTATTTTTCATCGAAAATGGAAGCATCGTACGGCTTTGGCAAGATGTCCGAGAAGATCCACTCAGGATCGACAGTAGACTTCAAGGGAATGCTGAAACAGGGTGTTGATGAAGCCCTGGTGAAGAAGATTGTTGAGAAACTCGAGAAATCTGGTCTAAAGGATTTTCTCACTATGGAGTTTTCTCATACGTATTTGGAAGAAGTCGCAATGTTTTATGTTAATGCCGAAGTGCACGATGATGATTTTCGCTCATCAGTACACAACAAGGAAATAAAGATCACTGCTACTGACCTTGTTGAACACTGCAAGTTGCCTACTGAAGGGCTGAAAGAAATCACCAAGAAGGATGTCAACATAGTTGCTGGTTGGAAGGACATAGCCAAGCCTGAGTCAGCTTCGAAGGATGTCTATACAACCAAGAAGGAACTGATCAAGAAAGATTACCACAAGCTAATGGACATTGTGTCCAAGTGCGTGGATATGAAGTTCGACAACTTTAATCAGCTGTCTCAAATTAAGCTGGTGGTGATGGTTGTGATCATGGAAGAAAAGAAGATCAATTGGGCTGAGTTTGTTTTCAATCGTATTTGCCATAATGTGATCAATATGACCATCAAGGAGGATGGGACGTTCGGATGCTCGTTGGGGTATGGCCTAGTTATTGGCCATTTGATGGAGGTGAAGGAGATTGCCATGCGACATGGAAAGCCATTCCATGTGAACAAGAAAATGTTCAAGGCAAACCTGTCAGGCGCTCAGAAGAAGGCACAGGCAAGGAAAGCTGATAACGAGGGTGAGTCAGTTGACCCTGCTGAAGATACAGCTGCAACGGCCCTAGCTCTCTCTCCCAAGCATATGTAGAAAAGGAGAGTTATTGCAGCCAAATCCAAGAAGGCTCCTGCCCCTGTAGCCGAACCAAGAGCACCTGCCCCAGCAGCCCAATCCGACACACCTGCCCCAGCAGCCGAGATCGAGAAGGATACATCCAAACCTTCTCCAATTGTGAAAAAGAAGTGCACAGTTGTGCCTCGCAAGCCAGCTGCTGCCAAAAAGATAAAGATGGTGGAGCCAGAAGCCACCGCAGAAGAAGTTGAAGAGGATGTTGTTCCTCTTGTCAAAACCAAGAGAAGAAGACTGTATAAGAAGTCTGACCTTGAGAAAGCTGAGTCTGCCACTCAGCCAGAGAAGCCCGAGAAGACTGCTGAGACTCAAGAGGAGCAGTCTAAAAATAAGGATGGTAGAGATGCAGCCACCATGGACGCCGAGAAGACTGCTGATGTCAATCAACAGATTGTACAAGACCTAGCTGCTCGTGAGACAGCTGTGGAAACGCAAGGAGCTGGGACAGATGAGACTCTTGAGGAAAGAGTTATCCAATCCCCTCAGACCGATTCCAATGTACATGAGTAGGAGCAAGCTCCACTTGCCACGATCCAGGAAGAAGGAGATGATGATGATGTTATTATGTTATCTCCTGTCTATCCTGATATACAACAGAGATTGAGGGACTGGAGAGATTGGAAGTTGTGTTACTCCAGACAAAAATTTGAGCAACCTGAGTACATTGAAGAAGAAGAGGAGCTCTTAAACTTCATGGGGAACATCTCTATCACATCTTCTCTCAATGAAGACTTTTGTATGGATGCCCTTCGTGCCATAAATGAAGATGAAAAGCAAAAAGCTTTGGAGAAAGCCAAAGCCATTGAAAAGTCAAAAATGTGCATGTTCACTAGTAGTCTTGAACATCTCATGGACTCGACTGACAGTGATGTAGAAGAGATCGATCCTACTGTCACAGCAGAGAAGGCCGAATTCCAACAGGCCATCAAAGAATCAAAAGCCATGCACGAACAACAAATGCAAGAGGGTCCAGGAGAGTCTTCTCAACTCTCTCCTTGATCTAACCCTTTGGATGTGGCGCAGAAGATAGTTGCTGATATTGCTGCCACCACATCCCCCGTGCATTTAGAAAATGGCTCTCAGAAGATTGGCGATGAAGCTAGGGAAGGAGATGAAGCGGGCACCCTAACCAAGCTAACTACTGCAGAAGGTGTTAAGACACCTGCCCCCACGGCTGATCACTCAGAGGGAAAAACAGTCGAGTCTCAGGTGTAGAGCAACCCCACTTCTCTTACCTTAGCTGGTGTGCCAGCTGAGGGGGAAGCTCTCACCACCACCCAGGTCGGAGAATGTTGTGGGAGACCAATCTTTGGAGAAAGGAGGAGAAGGTGAGAAATCAACGGAACAACAGAGTGAAGTTGATGAAGCTTAGATGGTTGAGACTGTCTCAGCTGAAACTTCATGTGCACTGAAGGCCGATGACGCTGCTGATGCAGCTAAGGCAAAGGAAAGAATGGAGACCATAGGAGTTGAGACTTCTGGTCCTGAAAGTGCAATCCTAGGAATTGAGACTCCGTCAGATGCCACTGAAGACCCTAAGGCAGATGAGTCTGCTGCAGGGAAAATTGTCCAAGACCCTACTACAGTTGAGACTGCACATAGGGATGTTGAAGGCCCTCCAACAGTTGAGATTGATGAGGGTGTTGAAGGCCACAAGGAGGTTGAGACTTTCTTGGATAAAGAAGATGTTAATAAGCAAATTCCTCAAGTAGAGACAGCTGGTGAAGAAGAAGAAATCAGCGCTCCACGCAATTCACAGGAACATATTGCCACAGAATTCCTGGAATCTGACAATGAAGCTGAGTCCTCTCCCATTGATGATTATTCTAAGGACAAAGCTGGGGATGCTCAAGACTCTCAGAGTGACACAATTGCTCCGATGAGGTTTGTGTTTGTTGATGAGCCAACCCAAATGGCTCCATCACACTACGATGATGCTGATAAACCAGCTGAGGACCAGACAACTCAAAAGGAAGTTCCAACTAATACCAAGGAAGTTGTTAAGACAATAAACCGAGGCAAGTCACCGAGCAAGCTAATACAAATTTCCAAGCCGAAATCGATCGAAAGCAGATAACACAAAAAGCCAAGAGACGCAATCACTTTCAATAGCAAAGCTAACACAATCGCTCCTAATGCCGATCTGGTTCGTTCAACAGAGGCAAGTAGAGCTGAAGAATTATGGAAAGAAAAGGGAAAGACTCCACAAGTTGGACCTGCAGGAATCCCTATCTATCCCGATGATATGTTCGAAGATATCTTTCCATTTGAAGCCCAATTGCCACCTCTTGATGCCGAATCTGCTAGAGAACAAGCCAAGTATACAGTCCAAGAAGACCCAGAGTTCCAGCTGATTCCATAATGGTGCCTATAGGTTTTGACTTTGATGTCGTTTGGCCCGAGGATGAGTCAGCTTCGTCAGCCGACTTCCGGAAGACGTTTAAAGCTATATGTGCTGAAATCGAGAATATGGGCTTAGCATCATTAGACCTAAGGCTGGACAACTGAGATGCAAACATCAGCGGGCACATTCGTGGTGTTGTTCTACGTATTCGAGAATGGGCTGCACAGACCACGACTATGAGAAGAGAGCAAGTCCATTACTTCAAGTTGTTATTTTGCAGAATTATTAGTCTGGAGTGCGGATAATATACAGTTTAAGCAGAGGCAGAAGGAGTACATGGTGAGAATTGAAGAATCTCACAAGTCAGATATGGAGTTACTATGCGGTCCGAATTCCGAACAGCCAACTCCATGTCGGACGCTAAACATAATTCAACCAAAAGGAGGAATATGAGGCTATGAACGAATTGAAGTAAGGGAAAGGGAGTCATATGGAGGAGAAGAAAGAAGGAACAACTAAGGGGGAAGGAAGCTCGAAAAAACCCCCTTTGAAGCTTATGTTTGCCAAGACTCCTTGTAACGCCCCATTTTTCGAAGTGCAATTTTTAGCGTTACTAAAATTTTAATAAAATGCGAATAATTTTTTTTTATATACATGAATGAAAAGTTTAGCGGAAGCGATAATGAGAAACCTTAATTTTTAAGAAATAATTATAGAGTATAAAATTTAAAATCCACTCAATCACTTTAAATAAATAAAAAAACGAAATAGTACATCACAATTATTCGAAATTTAAAACGAGTTCATAGTTCTTGAAATATGAAACAATTGAAAATAAAATATTGTTCTTAAAATTGAAATCTTCGGCTATTCCCCCACATCAAATATGCATCCGTCCACATAATCCGAAAACAGTTTGAATTTAGGGGTGAGTAATCACATACTCGGATTGTCCAAGCTAAATACAAAAGTGCACAATTACATAAATTAACACATAACCTTTCCCATTGGCATAAGTCAAATAGCACATAACCTTTCCGTTGGCATAAGCCGGATATCACATAACCTTTCCGTAGGCACAAATGCCATATTTTCCTTTCTCGTGGCACGAGGCCCCAAATTTTCCTTTCCGTGCACGAATGCCATATTTTCCTTTCCGTGTACGTGGCCAAAAATTTTCCTTTCCCATGGCACGAATGCCATAATTTCCTTTCCATGGCACGTGGCAAAAATTTTCCTTTCCCATGGCACGAATGCCATATTTCTTTTCCGTGGCACGTGGCCAAAATTTTCCTTTCCCATGGCACGAATGTCATAATTTCCTTTCCCATAGCACGTGGCCAAAATTTCCCTTTTCAATTGCATAAACATACATGACATACATTGTAATGAAAAACATGTCATTTATAAAAATTAGTCATATCATGTAGCACATTATAAGCATATAATTCACATAATTATGCATATCATGTAATACATCAAAAGCATATAATTCACATAATTATGCATATCATGTAAACATTTAAAATGCGTAATTCACATAATTGAACAGTTTAGGCATTTAACAAAGACAATGAATTATACACATAAAATGTGATAAGAATCCCTACCTCGACCAGCAAATAAAAATAGATGCACAAATTGCTCGAAAGTATAAGCCTTAATTATACGGTTCGTCGTCACCTACAATATAAATTTAACATGATTTAATACTAGATATTAAGTAGTAACTTTTAATTAAAATAATTATACTTATAAAATATCCTAAGGCTTTTAGTATGTAAAATTGACTAAAAATATATGTTTCGGGTCTATTTGAAAGAAATTAAAAGTCAAATTTGAGATCTTAGACTAAATATAAAAATTGTGGGGCTAAACTGAAAAAAATCCAGAAAGTATAAATAAGTTATAGGGGTTAAATTTGAAATTCTGAAATAATAAATAAAAATTTTGGACCTAAATAGAACTTGTTTAGGACTAAATTGGAATATTTTCAGAAACATCGATTTGAGATATGACTTAATTGAATGTTTAGTGGGTTAAATAAAAATGGAAATTGCAAATGAATCCAATTCTCTATCAAATTCTCAAAATTAGACCCAAACCCAAATCTCAACTTTTGCCCTCTGTTTCTCACAAACTGTACACACTCATACACACCTAAACACACACATACAAAAATATATACATACAACATCACACATACACACACACACCACATCATCACACACACTCATCACTCATCAACACACACACACATACTCATTTACAAATATAAACACACACCATTACACACACTCATACACGCACACACATACCCACGCACACTCATACACCAAAGACACACATATTCACACAATAAACACACCCACACACACAATTCACACACACAAACGCACACGAGTTTTACACAAAAAAAAATTCACATACCCATAAACACAAATCCTAAAATTTGAAATAATCCTTAATGACAACAATAACCCAAATTTTGATAAAAATTAAAATTAACTACATACGTTACAAATGTATTTGCGAGGGCCGAGGATGGTGTGTGAAATATGAAATGGGTTGATGAGAGTTGAGTGTAAAAGCTTAACTCTTTGGGGACGAGAGTTTAAGGAGAGAAATAAAATAAATGCCTCTTAAAGGTTTTCTTTGAACATGGAATAGTTGGCAAATAGGTTGGGATAATGATGAGTACAATTGGAGATGTTGGGCATTAGTGGGATGGTATAATTAAAGTTAGCCCATTGGTAGAAGATAAAAAATATATTTATATAATTATGATTAATTATGATTATAAAAATAATAAAATAAAATAAGATAAGGATTATAAAAATTATGGGTGTTACATCCTACCCCTCTTACAAAAATTTTGTCCTCAAAATTTCAAGCTTACCCGATTCATGGAATAACTCCAGATACTTGGTTCGAATGTCGGCTTCACGCTCCCACGTTGCTTCTTTTTGACCATGTCTAGTCCATTGGATCTTGACTAGGGTGATGTCTTTGTTTCTCAACTTGTGTATCTTTCACGAGGATAGCCATCGGTTTTTCTTCATAAGTCATGCCTCTCGGTTGACTTCCGATTTTCATGATTGATTATGTGGCTTGGATCGTGGACGTACTTCCTCAACATAGATACGTGAAATACATTATGAACTGCTGCTAGCTCTGGCGGTAACGCCAATCTATAAGCTACATCGCCGACACGCTCCAAAATTTCGAATGGTCCAATGAACCTAGGTCTCAGTTTTCCCTTCTTGCCAAATCTTACTATTCCTTTGGTCGGTGCAACCTTTAGGAAGACTTTCTCTCCTGCTTCAAACTGCATGTCTTTTCTTCTTTGATCAACATAAGATTTCTGTCGGTCTTGGACTATTTTTATTCTATCTCTGACTTTGTCAATAACCTTGACTATCTGTTTCGACTAGCTTAGGACCTAACACTTTCTTCTCACCAATTTCGTCCCCATAAATAGGGGATCTACACTTTTGCCGTATAGAGATTCATAAGGGGCCACATTCGATAATCGCCTTTGTATCTGTTGTTGTAAGAGAATTCCACAAGAGGCAAGTATTTCTCCCAATTATCATCAAAATTTAAAATGCAACCCCTCGCAAATCTTCTAAGATTTGAATAGTTCGTTCAGACTGTCCGTCTGTCTGGGGATGGAAAGCTGTGCTGAAATTTAATTTTGTCCCCATCGCTTTTTGTAGACTGCCCCAAAATTTTGATGTGAATCTCGGATCCCTCTCCGAAACTATAGAAACTAGTACCCCATGTAATCTTACAATTTCCTTCATATAAAGTTGTGCCAATTGTTCTAGACTATGTGTCATCTTGATTGGCGAAAGTCTGCGCCGACTTGGTTAATCGATCTACTACAACCCAAATAGCTTGATTTCCACAATTTGATCTCGGTAAACCTACTACAAAATCCATGTTAACGTGTTCCCATTTCCACTGAATCAAGTGGTCTCAATAATCCCGAAGGTCGTTGGTGTTCGCTTTCACTTTCGACACGTCAAACACTTCTCCACAAATTTTCCGATGCTCCCTTTCATATTTCTCCACCGAAAACCCCTTTAAGATCTTGATACATTTTTGTCCCACCGGATGTCTTGTGTAAGGTGTACAATGGGCCTCTACCAATATTTTTCTTCTTAATTAAATGTTCTTAGGTAAACATATTCTCCTTCATATACTAGTGCACCATCGTTTGCTATTTCAAAACCTTTAATTTCTCCGGCTAAAGTTTTTTCCTTATTTTGCACAAAAATTCATCCTTCATTTGTGCTTCCTTGATGTCACATCGTAACATTGGTTGGACCACCAATACTGCTAGTACCGCCTCAATCCTTTCTCGGTGGGGTTATAATCTCTATTTTCATTTGGCAAATTCCTAATAAGTTCCTCTTGCTCTTGTGAACATACTCGCAATTGTTCCTCTATTCATCCGACTAATCAATGCTCACACAACATTAGCTTTACCCGGATGATAATGGATCGTAAATCATAATCTTTCACAAGTTCCAACCACCTTCTTTGTCTCATGTTCAACTCTTTTTGTGTGAAGAAATACTTCAAACTCGGTGATTCGTATAAATCTCGCATTTTCCCCGTATAAATAATGACGCCATATCTTTAAGGCGTGCACGATCTTGCCAACTCCAAGTCGTGTGTAGGGTAATTGAGTTCATGACGTTTTAGTTGCCTTGAAGCATAAGCAACCACTTTACCATTCTGCGCATCAAAACACACCCTAACCCTTGTTTGAGGCATCACTATAGATTACAAAATCATCTCGTAGTATTTGGGATTGTCAAAATCGGCGGCCGAGATTAAACGTTGTTTAAGTTCTTGGAAACTTTGTTCGCACCTCTCATTCCAAACAAACTTCTCACCCTTCCTTGTGAGTCGGGTCATCGGGCCTGCTATTTTCGAAAATCCTTCGATAAACCTTCTGTAATATCCTGCAAGGCCCAAGAAGCTACGTCTTCATTGACATTCGTAGAGCCAACCATTTTTCCACAACTTCAACTTTTCTTTGGTCAACTTCAATACCATTCGTTGTAACTACATGTCCCAAAAAGACTACTCGGTCGAGCCAAAACTCACACTTCTTGAATTTTGCGTACAATTTCTCTTGACGGAGAGTCTCCAACACTATGCCAAGGTGTTCCTCGTGTTGTTCTCTATCCCTTGAGTACACCAATATGTCATCTATGAATACAATCACAAATTGATCCAAGTACGGATGAAAAACTCGATTCATCAAATCCATAAATATCACCGGAGCATTACTAAGTCCAAAGGGCATCACCGTGAACTCATAGTGCCCATATCGGGTTCTAAAAGACGTCTTGTGTATATCTTCTTCCTTAACCTTTAGTTGATGATATCCCGACCTCAAATCGATCTTAGAAAATACACTTGTCCCATTCAATTCATCAAAAGATCCTCAATCCTTGGTAAAGGGTATTTGTTCTTTATAGTGAGCTTATTCAACTCCTATAGTCTATACACATTCTCATTGTCCCGTCTTTCTTCCTTACAAATAAAACTGCTCCCCCAAGGCGACACACTAGGTCGAATGAAACCAATATCCGAGGAAGTTCTTGCAAATGAACTTTTAGTTCTTGAAGCTCCTTGGTGCCATTCTATATGGTGCTCTCAATACAGGGGCTCCTGGAATCAAATCAATTGTCAACTCTCTTTGTCGATTTGGAGGTACTCCCGGAAATCTTCGGAAAGACGTCCGCATAGTCACGCATAACCGGACTTCCATGAGGGTTTTCTCGATGATCGTAGTGGCCATCACATTCACTAGATACCCTCGACAATTTCCTTTCTTCAACATCTTGACTTTGTCTTCATTGCTTGATATCATTCGGGGCATACCACTTACTCTTGCTCCAGAAAAATATGAATTCATCTTCGTTTAAGGTCTTAAAGTTATTTCTCTCTCGTGACATTTTATGTTAGCCTTGTACTTATTCAACCAGTCCATCCCTAAGATGATATCAAAATCCTTCATCCTAATCACATGCAAATCCGCTTCTAAACCTTTCCCCGTCAAAATCCAACTCCACCTTGTTAATCACTAAATCGGTAAGATTTATTGTTTTTCCGGATGGGAGACTTATTTCTAGCATGTCACTAATAGTGTAGCTCTTGAGTTGGGTTTTAGCATAGAAATCAACAAAAATAAAGGAATGTGTAGCACCAAGATCAAATAGTACAAGAGCAATGGTATCGGAAACATGTAACATACCCGTTAGAGTTCCCGAGCTCTGTGAGCTTCCTCAACGTCATAACATGAGACACGTGCACTCGCCCAACGGGTGCCTTTCCCTTCTTGTCGGTGTAGGTGGTGCAAAATGTAGCATTGTGACCTGGTTGATGGCACCAAAACACACTCATTTCCTAAAAGACATTCGCCAAAATGATTCTTTCCACATGATGCACATGTTGGTTTCTCTTTTAGTGCCACCGGATAGCATTTGCCCCGATTCGACCGCTTACCACGATTACCAATCCCGTTCCTTGAGTTGGCCCATTCCATTTTCTTTTTCCCGAAACATCCCCGATCTTTCTCGAGTCTGGTTTGTCCCATTTCGGACAAGAAGCTACTTTTGAGCTCGTGAAAGGAGTTCTTCATAAGTTGTTGTCCCCAAACAAGCCAATACACGCCAATCTCAGTCGAAGTCCTCTGCGAAACCTCATTGCCCTCTTTTTCGCCTGTGTCCACCAAGTGTGTGGCGAACCTTGCAAGTCGGTTAAATTTGCGTTCATATTCGATAACTGTCATGCCACTTTGCTTTAGTTCCAAAAATTCAGTCTCCTTTCGGTCTCTATACGATTGGGGAAAGTATTGTTGCAGGGACTTCCCATTTGAAATCAGATCCGTCATGTCATTGAGTTGTTCCTATGTGCGGGAACGACAAAATACCTCCCACCAAAGGATCGGCATCCTCTGTGAATTGGAAAGTGGCACAAGAAATTTGTTGTGCATCTCGTGCTTTAGTAGATGAGCAAAAATTCTCTCCATCGCACGTAACCACTCTTCGACCGCAAAAGGCCCATCACGCCCATTGAAAGTCCTGTGGATGAAACCTTCGAAATTGTTCGAATATGGGCATTCTCATTTCCACCAACTTGGTGGCCCGGTGTAGGTGGTGAGGTATTTTGTTGGGGTAACTTTTGCAAGCAGATTTATGAGATTAGCCAATAGGGCATTGCGCATCTCCTGGCCTTGGTTCTAGTCAAGTGATGAGTTCGAATTATCTCGTTGCGGCATTATCCGCAATAAAAATAAAATATCTAAGTTTAAACTATTTCGCAATATGATACTACATGTGTCATTTTCTAGCATATTTTGAATGTACGAGCTAAATCAAGTCATAAATTAATCATATATGTTGTTCAACTCTATAACGTTTTATAAGAGAATTATATGTGGTGCTTCTATGGTCCATTATGAATCACTATTTTACATTGTTCTCTCGCCTAACATGACATACAATAAATTTTAAATCATGTAACAAATCACGAAAAGCATGTGCAAATTCTAACAAGTCAAATAAAAGTTCATATAACTTTCATAATTCACATAGCATGTTATACTTTCCCAATTTCTAATGATACGAGAATTAAATAAATATTACCTGGTTGGATAGAACGCGATGGAGAGGGATAGCCATTTCATTTTACTATATATATATATATATATATGTATATATATATTTAAAAAAAAATAAACAAAATATTGCAAGTCTACGGGAAGGTAGACCCGCTCGATACCATCTTGTAATGCCCCATTTTTCGAAGTGCAATTTTTAGCGTTACTAAAATTTTAATAAAATGCGAATAATTTTTTTATATACATGAATGAAAAGTTTAGCGGAAGAGATAATGAGAAACCTTAATTTTTAAGAAATAATTATAGAGTATAAAATTTAAAATCCACTCAAATACTTTAAATAAATAAAAAAAACGAAATAGTACATCACAATTGTTCGAAATTTAAAACGAGTTCATAGTTCTTGAAATATGAAATAATTAAAAATAAAATATTGTTCTTAAAATTGAAATATTTGGCTATTCCCCCACATCATCGTCCCGTCCACATAATCAAAACAATTTGAATTTAGGGGTGAGTAATCACATACTCGGTAGGGGATAAAGATTTTCCAAGCTAAATACGAAAAGTGCACAATTACATAAATTAACACATAACCTTTCCCATTGGCATAAGTCAAATAGCACATAACCTTTCCCGTTGGCATAAGCCGGATATCATATAACCTTTCCGTGAGGCACGAATGTCATATTTTCCTTTCGTGGCACGAGGCCCAAAATTTTCCTTTCCCCGTGGCACGAATGCTATATTTTCCTTTCTGTACGTGGCCAAAAATTTTCCTTTCCCATGGCACGAATGCCATAATTTCCTTTCCCATGGCACGCCAAAAATTTTCCTTTCCTGTACGAATGCCATATTTTACTTTCCGTGTACGTGGCCAAAAATTTTCCTTTCCCGTGGCACGAATGCCATAATTTCCTTTCCATGCACGTGGCCAAAATTTCCCTTTTCAATTGCATAAACATACATGACATACATTGTAATGAAAAACATGTCATTTATAAAAATTAGTCATATCATGTAGCACATTATAAGCATATAATTCACATAATTATGCATATCATGTAATACATCAAAAGCATATAATTCACATAATTATGCATATCATGTAAACATTTAAAATGCGTAATTCACATAATTGAACAGTTTAGGCATTTAACAAAGACAATGAATTATACACATAAAATGTGATAAGAATCCCTACCTCGACCAGCAAATAAAAATAGATGCACAAATTGCTCGAAAGTATAAGCCTTAATTATACGGTTCGTCGTCACCTACAATATAAATTTAACATGATTTAATACTAGATATTAAGTAGTAACTTTTAATTAAAATAATTATACTTATAAAATATCCTAAGGCTTTTAGTATGTAAAATTGACTAAAAATATATGTTCCGGGTCTATTTGAAAGAAATTAAAAGTCAAATTTGAGATCTTAGACTAAATATAAAAATTGTGGGGCTAAATCGAAAAAATCCGAAAAGTATAAATAAGTTATAGGGGTTAAATTTGAAATTCTGAAATAATAAATAAAAATTTTGGACCTAAATAGAACTTGTTTAGGACTAAATTGGAATATTTTCAGAAACATCGATTTGAGATATGACTTAATTGAATGTTTAGTGGGTTAAATAAAAATGGAAATTGCAAATGAATCCAATTCTCTATCAAATTCTCAAAATTAGACCCAAACCCAAATCTCAACTTTTGCCCTCTGTTTCTCACAAACTGTACACACTCATACACACCTAAACACACACATACAAAAATCTCTACATACAACATCACACATACACACGCACACCACATCATCACACACACTCATCACTCATCAGTACACACACACATACTCATTTACAAATATAAACACACACCATTACACACACTCATACATGCACACACATACCCACGCACACTCATACACCAGCACACACATATTCACACAATAAACACACCCACACACACAATTCACACACACAAACGCACTCTGAGTTTCACACACAAAAAAAAACTCACATACCCATAAACACAAATCCTAAAATTTGAAATAATCCTTAATGACAACAATAACCCAAATTTTGATAAAAATTAAAATTAACTTACTGGTTACAAATGTATTTACAGAGGGCCGAGGATGGTGTGTGAAATATGAAATGGGTTGATGAGAGTTGAGTGTAAAAGCTTAACTATTGGGACGAGAGTTTAAGGAGAGAAATAAAATAAATGCCTCTTAAAGTTTTTGCTGAACATGGAATAGTTGGCAAATAGGTTGGGATAATGATGAGTACAATTGGAGATGTTGGGCATTAGTGGGATGGTATAATTAAAGTTAGCCCATTGGTAGAAGATAAAAAATATATTTATATAATTATGATTAATTATGATTATAAAAATAATAAAATAAAATAAGATAAGGATTATAAAAATTATGGGTGTTACACTCCTCAGCAAGGAGAAATAACAGCTTCACTTCTCAGCAAGCTACCGAAAGAGCTGTCAGTGGAACAGAAAGCTGAGTTGGCATTTAAAGAATCAAGAAAATCCATCGAAGCTGAGTTCGAGAAGGTGGCTGAGAAGCATTCTGCGCGTGTCTAGAATATAAGGACACAATATGATGGTGCCCCAGTAGGATTATTAAAGGATTCTTCTTTGATCAAACCCCCGAGAGAAATTGCTATGCCCGATGCTAGATCTGAGCGCAGATCATTAGAGGAGTTTCAAACTCTAGAGGCAGAAGGCTACCTCCATAATATGACTCTACCGCAAGCCTGGGATTTGTACTAGGAGAAGGGTCTTGATGTATGCAAATCACCGATATGCGTGAGTTCAATGGCCCTCAATGGAAAAGCAAAAGCACCCGATCTGATGAGGCTGAGTCGGGAAGAGGAAGGGGAAGATATGGTGGCAGTGGAAGAAGTAGAAGCTCTCAACCACAACCAAGACCAAAATACATAACGTACATTGATCCACAGAAGAAAGGGATCACTTACTGGGCTGGATATGATCATCTTGCAAATTTGGAAGTCCAGCGCAAGAATGCAGAAGCTGTGAGAAGGCAAGAAGCTGAGAATGAGAGGGTGACGCGAGAATAGGAAGAAAGGAAGCGTAGGGATGATCCTGCTGCTAGGCGTGCCTATGAGAAGAAGAAGAAGAATGAGGAAGAAGAAAGGAAGAGCGGACAAGGACAGAAGGAGAGCTGAAGATGAAGAGAGAAGAAGGAAGTACCCAAGTCGTTGAAGACGGCTGTAACCCCTTCATGTATTTTACTTTATTGTAAATACACAGCTGTAATTACTCTGTAATAATGCTCTGATACCTTTGTAACTTAGCTCTGATACATGTTGTAATTCAATATATGTACAAACTTTGATACATTTTGTAAACAGCTTTGTAAAGGACAAGAATGCTATGATCAATAAATTTGGCATATTCAAAGCATACATTCTTTGTTACTGCACTGCTTGTGTTTGCTGTTTATTTTATAGTTTATTTAAGTTTTGGCATCATCAAAATGGGGGAAATTGTTAGGAAATTTATTTATTAGAATTTGATGATACCATGTAAAACTTAGAATAGCAAATTGGCACCCCATTTTCCTTGTATTTCTATGTTGTAATATATAGGACTGGAAGAGCTGAGTGAAGTCAGCTATGTCTAAGAATCCAAGAAGTCAACTGAAGACTAAAGTGAAGACCCAGTTGTGTGTCAGCTGAGTATTGTCAAGATGGAAGACAAAGACTTAACTGAAGGAGACCCAGCTGAACAACAGTGTAAACGATGTGGAAGTGTCAGTCAAGTCAGTAAAGAGCCAAGTCTAACAGTTGAATTGGCAGTTGAGTCATTCCATTATGATTGGAGCAGACTCAAGTCAAAGGGGTAAAGGCAGCAGTCAAGTTAAGGCAACTGACATTGATTCGTTGGAAGAAGGTCAAGGATATTACTCGATATAGTAATAAGTCCAAGCTGTCCGATCTTAAAGTGTTTGGCCCAGAAATATGCAAAAAGAATAAACTAATGGGAAACACTGAAGCATGTGCCAGACCTTGAAAAGCTGCGGAGTCATTTAATACGAGGAAGGGTCAGCATCACAATGCTGCAGGCCAAGAAAAGACAATCCAACGAACAAGAAATTGTCATTTGAAAATAGTCTATCTCTTCAACGGGCATATTCAAATGAGCACTATAAAAGGCTTAGGAAGCATTTGAGAAAAGGTTACCAAGACGATTTACATGAACGAACAAGCAATTATCAAGCAAGCATAACCTGTAATATTCTCAAAGCTTATCAAGAAATTCCTCAAGCCTAAAACTCGAAGGAACTCGATCCAACACGCGCTGTAAAGGAAAGATTACTTCAACCAGTTGAAGAGGAAAAGTTTCAAGAACAAAAAGGGGTCTACTCTCCAAGTTTGAAGGAGTTGTAGTAAGGTTCAAGGTCGAACCAGAAGTTTCAAGTTTGTTGGAAGGCTGTGTGATCAATTCCAAAGGCTTGAAGGGAGTCAAGAGTAGCAAATTTTGTCTTGTGAAGAAGCTGAGTCGTAGGAGAAGCCAGTTGTGCGATCAAGGTTGTCTCTAGACTGAAGAACAACTTTGGAAAAGAGAGGATTAGAGGAATTACCCCCATCCTAGAACCACTATAAAGTTTTCTTGTGTCATTTACTTTCAGCACTACTTTTTTGCATATTTTTATATCTGATAGTAAGTTAAATTGCAACCCAGCTGATAATAACAAGTGTTAAAAACGTGCTTAAAATTAACTAAGGGTGTTAAGTCTTCCGCTGTTTAAAACCAAATTATCTAAAAGTTAAGTGTTAGCTGACGCAGCTAAGTTATATTATCAACAGCTCAGTCGAGTCTGTTGAGTGGGTAACTTTGCTGAAGAAAGCCAACCTAGCTATCCCCCAAGGACTTAGTTGATTTGAGTCAACTCTGTTAATATTTTAAAAAGACTAAAACGTAAAAATTTGGTAAGGTTTATTCCAACCCCCTTCTAAACCTTACACCACACCACTTGGGACCTACAATGTCATAGCCAAGACCGATTTGATTTCCAGCGGTCATGCTGGCAGAGAAAGTACTGTTTTCAAGAGAGTGATTCAAGTGAGCCCCATGAAGCTGAGAGTGTCCAACACTCTGGATTTGAACATAGTTAAATTAGGACTATTGGGCACATAGTGAAGATCAGCCCTATAGAAACATTTGTCCGCTGTGCGATTAGTTCTGTAGCATATTTGACACCTCATTCAATTGTTGTGTCTGCCACCTCTGCCTCTAAAAGAGCCCCTTCCAGTACCTCTGCCCCTGTGGGTTGGAGTTCCTCTACCTCGGTTTCCTTTACTGTTTTATTCACTTCTTGGATTCTGAGTGGTGAAGTTAATGGGGCACCCTTCAGGGCTAATCTGAACATTTTCAAGAACTTCCAACATGTTCTCAAAGCTTAATAATAAAGCATGAGTTTCCATGAGACTACAAGGAGTGATCCTGGAAGTGATAGAAACAAGGACTGGATTATAATCACTTCCTAAGCCACTCAGGATATACAGAACCTGATCTTTATCACTTACTGGTTCTCCAGCAGCAGCAAGAATATCACATCAGGTTTTTATTTTGTTAAGATACTCTCTCATATGCATTGTGCCTTTTCTTAACATTTGTAGTTGTAGCCGATCATCTGTAATGTATTTTGGTGGAGGTATCCTTTTTCAAGTTAAAAAATCCTCCAATCCATATCCAATAACTGTTGTGGATATTTGTTGCTCCCAGATCAAGTAATTTGATTCAATCAGCTTCACACTTACCAGCTGACTATGTAGATGAACCATTGGATGTAGTGAGGCTGTAGTTGTGTCACTTGCTCCGGTGTCAATGGTTCCATCGCTTCCTCCAGTAGCCGTGAATTAAATGTCAAATAAAACAAAATGAAACAACTAGCACATATGCAGTAGGTGTAACACCTACTGCTCTGATACCATGCTGAAAAAGCTGGTATTTCATACTGATGAAATGTGCAGAATATGACAAAAAGGAGATTGGGAATCTAATAACAGAATTTTGATTTTAGGTGATGAATGCAGTACAACTTTGCCTTGCTATATATAGGCAACTATGGAATGTACTAGAAGGACACCTGCTAACATCTAATAGGTAAATATAAAATTTCATCTATAGAAAGGAAACCAATGCTATTGGAATAATCAGCTGCATGTACTATGCGACCTCATTGCCATGATGGACGATTTTTTTATTCTCTTTCTATTAATTGTTTCTGAAACTTCTTTGGTCTACAACTACACATATCATTGCATACAAGAAAGTAATTCATGGCAATGAATTTTCTTTTTCTTCTAATTTTTTTGTGTTGGTATGGATCCAGCACTGATATTAAACACTAAGATTTGGACGGTAATCAGAGTCAATAAAGGGTTAATAAATTCATCTATACAAGCGATTTGTGTACGTTCAGGAGTTGATGGATTATCCAGAGGAAACCAATCAGTGAGGCTCGTTTCAGCCCTGAGCCCCTGACGGATATGGCATCTGTGATGCAAGAAAAAAACGGGCGGCTAAATATACTGCTAACTAACTTATGTTTGAATATTATTTAGCAAAAACTTAAGTTTTTAAAATGTAATACACTAAAAATTAATTCAATTTTTAGATTGAATAAAGTTTTAGAAAGATATATTATACTATTACAGATGATACTTTAAATCGAATTTGACTATTTTTATTTATTTTAAAATTACATAGTTGTAAATTTTGTGAGTCCTATACTTATGAAAAATATAATTATTCTTAATTATTAAAACTAGTCTATATTTGTTTGAAGAGACCTAAATTTAAAATTGATCTCATTCATATCATCTATTAATCATATTATTTATTGTAAAATATAATTATCAGTCCATTAATTTCAGTGCTATTATTGAAAATAAAAGGTATATTGGTATTTTAATTTTTAATCAAATTTTTTATTGACTTTTTAATCAAACAAGAAACTATAGTTGCCAAAGATTTAGATATCAAGTTGTAAATAACCCCCACAGTTATCCTCTTATGTCTCCTTATGCCCGAGAAATTTTTATAACTTGGTAATAACATTAGTCACTTCACTCTACTTTATTATTGCATATGGTTTATTTAACACATGCAACAAATTTATGATTGTGCTTTGAATATTATATTTGTGAGACTCCGCATTTAGATGACGATGTAAATATCGAAATGATAAATATTTGAGCTTTAATTTTTTTATATAAGTTATTTTGGTGATAACATATGGATCTTAATTTGGTCGTTATAATTGATTACAAAATCATTTGGATTAATAAAATTAAGTAGTGATTAGGTTAAGACCTAATTTAATTTATAAGTCCAATGTTTTCCTTTTTAACAGGTTATTGATTATATGAGTTATTAATAAATTATAGAGTATATATATATATATATATAAAAATTATATGATATAACAACAGTAGCAAAAACAAGGTGAGGCCTAGTGTTAAATATTATTAAGTTATATATTATCGTTATTAAGTAATGATATGTGACTCACATATAAATACACGTGGGTGCCTATTATACAAGAAAATATATGTTTACTTGAGAATATGATTTTTCCCTTTGGATAAATATGATATCATATTAGTTTCTATCAAACCCATTTTATTATAAGAAAATCAAAACAATCATGGGATAATTCTAAAACTACAAACCGCCTTACACATATACACGTGGCTTTGTTTTGTGTACTATTTGACATGCATAATAATTAGTGAAGAAAAAAAAAAGAAAAACAGATGATTAGTTTGTTATTAAGAACGAAGAAAGGCCTAATCAATAGATATAAGTGAAGTCTTATTCCTACAAAGATATATATATATATATATAACCTCTTTTATATACGCATAGACTGCCATAAATAAAAGGAATAAAAGGTCCGACATCTTAGTCTTCACGCCTAAAACTGGTAAGCTTCATACCCCTCAATCCTTCAATTAACTGAATCTATTTTTCAAGGTTACAAGTTGTAAAAGGAATTGAAAGAAAAACCACTTATTTTCAATCTTTGGTTGCTTTCTCCATGGCAAGCATACAGGTACAGTTAGAGGATAAAGGAATTGGTGGGTGGGTGATGTAAGCAACCATTTATAAAGTATAGATGCTAGATGTGTTTATGTAGATGTAAAAAGATGTCAAGTTTTAAAATTCTGGAGATTTTATTTTTGATAGGAATAAAAAAAAAAAGAAAAGAATGAAAGAATAATAAATGAAGAATGATATCAATTTATATTAGTAGGATGCAGTATTACATGGTGTATTAGAATGATTTGGTTTTCTATTAAGCTATAAATATTTTTTACAATGATTCTGGGATTTTATGTAACCTAATTAGATGTTATGATAATTCACTGATTAACTAATTTTTGGAATGAATTTAAAATGAGAAAATTATGGTGCTTGGGAGCTTTAGTAGGTTTAGAGTTTAGATTATAAATTTCAAAGTTTGAGGATCAATAAAATACATGATTAATAAAGCCTTAATGTCATTAAGAATATGAACATGTAATAACACGTTACCTTAGGATTATTTAATTGTATAATTAAGAAGCTCATTTTAGGATTATCTAATTTATTAATTAAAAGACAAATGAGACAAATAGAATGGTTATGATTTTATTATAAGAAAATGTGTGTATTGATATACACATCAGTATTATATTTGAATATTCCTAGTATTACTTCTAATAGGATTTAATTGATTGCAATAACTAATTACTCAGGTGATTTCACGATTAAACTGGATTATACTTCCAAAGAAACGAGGTTGAACCCCGACAACTAGGATTTGCATCCTTCACATTATTAAGGTGGCCTTTCAGTCAAAGGTGGGCAAAATGTTATTTTTCTAACGAAAATTAGGTTTGTTTGAAATTTCATAAATTTCACGACATTACATGTTTCATGAAGTTCACAACATTAAGCAATTTCATGATTTCATAATATACACCCTTATCACAAGGTTCATCAATTTAATTTAGTTTGTTAAAGAAAACATAAGTTGTGTCATTCATGGTTTGAATTTACATGTTCATTTGTATTATAACTGTGTAACTGCTTGACTTGGCCTTTGGGCAAATAAATGTCATTTTGACAAAAATATTGACTATTTGAGTCTATTGAGGTTTGGGTAGGGTGGACAATGGATCGAACAGATTGTCTGTGGTCCTTGTTTGACTACTCATATGCCTAATCTCATTTTCGGGTCGAGTCGGAGACGGCGGCAGAACTTGGGTCGTAGAACAGTATATTCATGAATATGACGATCTCTGGGCAAAAGCCCAGGCCAAAGAGACATCGAGCCTAGTGGGAGGGATAAGGTGACAGGGCTCCGGCCAAATATTATTGGAAGCAACAAGGAGAACGGACAGGGTCAGTGTCCGATCAACACTAATCCTACGTTTCTTATTTCGGGCTGACGAACTAATTGATTAACTGTTTAAACTTTGTTTTAAAATGAGATATCCACTATTTGTTTTAAAAAAATCGGGATCTCTATTGGCTGTTTGACAAGTAAAATGTTTACCGTACTTGACTAACTGTTGCACAATGTGCATTGCATCACTGATAGCATCAGAAATTTATATATCAGTATTGAATTGCAATATGTTCTTGATCATTACGGCAAATAATTCATATATGCATCATTATCATGCATACATAAATATTTTTAGATACACTAAGTACTTTTCATTGTGAAACACTTCATCTTTCATTAAACAAATATTGCATTCCTCTACCCCAACCCATTGAGCTCGTTTGGCTCACCCCACGATTTTCATAAAAACTTTTCAGAGAATGAATATTTTGAGACCGATGAGGCCGACACAAGGCTTTCGGATCGAGAGTGACTCTACCTAGCAGTTTCTGTTTGAAGAGCGTATCCATTCACGCCTGATCAATATAACTATTTATCTTGTAATAGTTAGGTGAGTTACAACTCTATTATAATTATATATTACGAGTTATAGACTTCCGTTGTATTTATTATTATTTTTAGGTGTTGTGCTTAGATAATAGTTCTTGATGAGTCTAAGTTTGAATATTTGGGTTGTACCCTATTGGATATGGTTCTATTTTATTGGCTATGTATATTGGGGCGTGACAATATTTGTACTTGAATTAACATGTAATTTAAGAAATACTAAACTTTTACATGAATATCAAGTTATTTGGTAAAGTTTATTTTATTTTATTTATTTATAAAAATTTCATTTACACAGAGAGAATTTTGTGTTTCTGATAATACTTTATTTTTAAAAATTAAAATAATTTTGCTGAATTTTATAATAATAACTTTTTTGTGGTTAAAACTCTACAAATTCTAACGGTACTTTTTAAGTGAATTGAAATTTTATTGAAAATGTTAAATTGTACGTATTATATGATAGTCATTTAGTTCTTCTTTTGAAGTTCTAGATGTGGCAGATGTCCTTTTTGATTGTTTCATTTGGTTTAAACTATCTAATTTGAGATTAACCCCTATAAATTATTTTATATTGTCGCAACTCGTTAATTTTAAGTATAACCATTTATTTTTCAATAATGTTTCTTCTCAGTTTTCATTTTCATCTGTTGTAATTACTTAATTTATTTAGTTTGTTATAATGTCGTGTTAATATTTGAATTAACATATAATTTAAGTAATATATTATTTTCTTTGCAAATGTCAAATTATTACATATTAAATGAGTTTATTCATTTTTATTTTTAAGTGGCATATAATATCTTTTAGACTTAATCCAATTTTAGTACTTTGACACATTTAATTAAATTTAATTCTTTTGGTACATGTTTTATTATAAATGTCATACTGATATTTTAAAATTATACTTTTTAAATGGTGTAATTTTCAAAGGGCATTCATGTATTATCATAAATGTCAATTTAATACATATGAAATATCTTTTGATAATTTGGCCTTCTATATTCTTTATAAACATATATATATATATATATACAAATTTTAACTATAATTTATACTTACTCTTGTTCTTGTAATTTTTTTTATAAGTATTTTCTTTGATTAAATCAAATTCTATGTATTAATAACATAGATTTAAGATATATAATTGGCATTATATCGTCATGTAAGAAACAAAATAATTGAGAGTTGAAATGTTTTAATTTAATTATAAAAGTTTAAAGGTTTTGAGTTGGGAAAAACCAACCCTTGAATTCTAAGGACTCAAATGTGAAAATTTTTGAAAGTTTAAGGACCAATAATTAAAGTTTTAAAATTGTCCAGGGACTCTTCTAAAAATTTAGAAAATTCTGGCTTTCTTAAACGGAAAAACTCATATTTTGAGTAATTTCAAAAGTTAAAGTGGTTTGGGTTGATAAAATCAACTTTTGAAACTTTAAGGACTAAAGCGTAAAAATTCCAACTCTTAGGGACCAAAATGGAAATTCCAGAAAACGGTACAGCCCATGTACCTGAAAAATCACTCAACCTTAATTTTATAATATTTTGAACCCATGGTTCAAAATTCATAACAAACGGACCTCAAATAAGCCCTTAAGGACAAAATTGAATTTTGGACTAGAAATGAAATTTTTGAAAGTTAAGGTACTTAAACTGAATTTTTTTCAAACTGTTTTTGTTCCAATATCCTACTGTCCTAGGTGATGTTTTACAATTAGAATCACAACAAAATCGCTTCCGGTTTGTGAAAACTAAAATTTTTAAGTTTTAGTCCGAAAATGACAATTTTGACAAAATGAGGGACTAAACTGAAATTTCCCAAAACTTCAACTAAAACTTTCTGAAAAACTGAATCTATGGAAAATTTGGAGAATTTAGAAACTGATTTATATTTTCCGAGGTCGAGACCAAGACTTATTCAATTTCAAAACCATATAAGTACTATTTTCCAAAAACAGGTGTACTTATGAAAATCTTCCCTTTTATCAAGGACCCAGAAATAATTTTTTTAAAGCCCTGGTAACTGACTTAATTGTATTTTAATCATATATTAGTAATTTTCTTAAAGATTTTCGGACCTTGATGGATTCCTTATCTGGACCATACGCTACGCGTGGCGACTTCCTCGCCTTATGACAATTTGAACTTAAACAACGAGTTAAAAAACTCACACATAATATATCAAGTCCAACAAATCATTTGAAGATAAAGATTATCCTTCCAATAATTAGCTTCATGCATTAATTTCATAGAAAAGGATTTTGTGCATAAACGTAAGCCACACATGCACACGTACACTCATCCACTGAGAATTTTTATCTCACCCCACCTTTTTAATAGCCAGATGTTGAACCACCATATGATGAGGATGTCAATGAAGAAAACCAAGCGACGGAGCAATTTCGAGACTTAGTCCACTGATTTAGACTTAATATATGTTTATGTTATGTTAACGAACAATTTATTCTATTTGATGTATTAAAAGGGCGTAGGACCCTTCGATGGATAATTGGTTTGTAATTTGGTATTTCCGCTGTGATGTTAAATTCTGATTTTAGGATGCTATGTTGAATGGTGACTATTTGGGAATTAATGTTGCTTGAAAGAATCACAAACACCTTTAATAAAGAAAGAATCACCAATACTACAAGGGATTGTGAAACTCCCGGATCTTTTAATTTTTGTGGTAATTTTCTTTGTAAAATGGCACCACGCTCTTCGATAAGCTTGACTTTTTCATACCTTTAATTTTCTTTTTCTGAACGTCACACCCTTCATGAATTTTGCATAATTTGGCATTTATTCAAGTGCATCGATAAAAGGGATGTTGATGTTTTGGAAAATTGAGAATCTAGCTTTTTCTTCTTAAACCTCAGTGGAAAATGAAGAGAGTTTGGAAATTTAAATGAAGAATTTAGAAATTGGTGTTACCTCAGGTTTTTCAATTTCTGATTGCTTGTTAATGTTCTCTTCTTTGTTGAATATTTCAGAATCTGCTTGTGTATTATTGGTGGCCTAAGTTGGCATTTTGGACATCATATTTGGTTCCACTATGCAATTTAAGCGCTTTGCAATGCTCACGTGGATTTATCTTGGTGTTACTTGATAATTTTCTTTTTTTTGTTGCGAGCTAATAGTCGTGGCTAATTGCCCCATTTATGTTTCCAATGATTTGAAGTGTGTTTCAATATTTGTTACATTCAAATCCAAACTATCCATATGAGCATCATTCATGTTTAACCTGGATCGGGTTCCCCAATAAATTTGCCAAGTAATTCTTCCAATCGAGGAAGGCTTTTTTCTCCAACTTGTGTGCTTGTGCTTGCTTGATTTTGAAATCCCGGAGGTGGTTGCAACATATTTCTGGTATTTCTATAAGAAACATTTCCGTGATTGCGAATTCTAGGATGATAATAAGTTGGCAATTAATTACCTCGATTATTAAATTTTCTGTTATTTAGGTAATTTCCCTGCTCATTAGCATCTTGTGTTACACCTTCGAGACTGGCCACCGGAGCTTTATCTGTCGGTTGGTTTGACATTAGAATTTATCACATCCAATTGATTTGTGAGGGCTGAGATTTGAGCTGACAAAGCCGACATGGTATCTAGCTCAAACACTTCAGCAATTTTTCTTGGTGTAGATCGTTCAGAAGGCCATTGATAGTTATTTGTAGCCATCTCTTCAAGTATAACGAGAGCTTCTGTTGAAGTTTTGCTCATTAAAGAATCACATGCAGAAGCATCAATAATTTTTCGTGTTTGACCGTTCATTCCATTGTAGAATTATTGAACTTGTTGCCAGTTTGTATACCCATGTTGTGGGAATCTTCGGAGTAGATCATTAACATTTCCCATGCTTCGCACAAAGGTTCAAAATCGATTTGTTGAAATTGGGCTATCTCACTTTTCAACTGGAGTGTCTTACTTGGTGGAAAGAATTTTGCCATGAATTCTTGAGTAAGATCATTCTAGTTGACGATGCTTCCCAAAGCAAATAATTGTAACCATTGTCTTGCTTTGTCCCGGAGTGAGAACAGAAATAACCTCAACCGAATTGCTTCATCAGACACACCATTTGTTTTGATGGTTTCACAAATCTGTAAAAATGTGGCCAAGTGAGCACTCAGATCGTCCGTTGCGCTCCCCCCAAATTGATTTTATTGAACCATGATTATGAGGGCCGGTTTCAACTCAAAATTATTCGCATTGATAGGTTGGCATAAAATAACCTAATAATTTTGATTTGTGTTGGGTTGGAAATAGTCCCAAAAAACTTGTTCTTGTCCATGTTGAATAGGTGGAGTTTTGTTGTTATTTTCACTATTATATTCCTCCATTGTGAGTGCCTCGATTAATTAGTGTGCTCGGAGCTCTCTTAATGTCATTTCGATCTCTGGATCAAAAGGGATTAGGTTAGCACATTGAGGTGGTCGCGTTGAAAAAACTATGGTACAAATAACAACTAAAAATTACAAGAATGAAAAATAAAAAGATCCAGATTAAAATTAAAACTTTGTGGTAACAATATTAGCGCGGATAAGATTAAATCATTCCTCGGCAACGGCGCCAAAAACTTGTTCGTGAAAATATTACGGTGTCAAGTTTTAATATAGTGATAAAATCCAGGTTGTTGTATCCACATAGAATGATTATCAAATACGAACTAAGTATTGTAATTAAAATAGCTTAATTTAATCTAGAAAATCGAATAATGAGTTTTGTTGTTTTAAAAATAATAAATAACATATATACAGTTCAACACAAAGTTTGAGTAATTTGTTGGCTTAAACAATTTATCAACTATAGAATAATAAGAAAATCCTAGAGGAATGATTAACTAAATCATATCTTATATTTATCTACCCAATCTATCAATTATTCATTAGTGATCTATAAATCATGAATTTAGAAAAATAATCAATTATATCTCTCAATTTATGAATGATTAAAGATCTAAATCTGGATTTCCAATATCTCTATAAAATCAAACAAAGTATTCAAAGGATCAATGAAATCATACAAAAAGATTTCAAAGGATCAATGTATTCATACAAAAAGATTTCAAAGAAATTATACGTTTCTCAACTATATGAAATTCTAAGTTATACTACTTTTAGGCCATGTATCAAATTAATTCTCTCGAATGATAATTGTATACACCAATAATTCAAATTATTGATCAAGTAATTTAGAAGGAATTAGAACCAACAGTTTAAATAGATCAACTAATGAAACATGATAGATTAAAATATCAAAATATAAGATTCGATTAAGTTACATCATCCTCTAGAAATGGAATTTAGCTCATATAAAATTTAACAATAAAAATTCAAACATGTTCTACAACAAATTACAAAGCAAGAATTAAAAGAGGGGGTAAAAAAAAATTGTTTGTATTTGGATTGGAAGATTTCTCAAGCTTCCTATAGTAAGCTCATGCTCCTTGTTATCCTTCCTATCAACTGATGTTGAGCAAATGTGCAGGACCATGCAAATATAGAAAAACAAAAACTATAAACATTGAAAGATAGATTACTGAGAATTGAACGTATTCTCAGTTGTAGAGGTGTGTTTCGATTGATGAAGATGGGGGTCGGGCTATAAATAGAAGGGAAATTCCTTCCTTTTCTTTTGGTAAACCTGATGTCAATTGGACTCTTCAGTTGTCCATTATTAGATGTCTTCCATTAAGTTCTTATTCTAATGTGTACCTCTTTGTCTTCTTCTTCTCTTTCGACTAATTAATCTTTCTTTGGTGTAACGGAAGTTTCTCGTAGTTTCTCGTTGTGTAAAGTTGAATTATTGTTGAAGGGTGTTTGATAGATATTGCGGTATGCATTGAATGTATTGCAGTATGAAGAGATGAAATTTGGGTTGAACCGCAACACGAACACATAGTAATGCAGTACACAATTGAAAATATACTTTTTATTGTGGTACACATCACTTGTACCGGTAAAAATGACAAATCAATTGTGTACCGCGGTACAGGGTTGTCTTGTACCGTGGTACCTCCTGCGGTACCCGTTTCACAGATGTTTCATGATTTCTCTTCAGTTCTTACCGCGGTAATTGTTTTGTACACCGCGGTATAGCTCCTTTTTCACCATTTTTCATATATTTTTTGATTCTTTGATACTTAACTATCTATTACAACTCACTATACAACTTCAACAATAGTTTTGACTCTATTTACTCAAAAACAACACAATTTCTAAATTTAGGACACGTTCACATATATATATATATATATATATATATATATATATAATTGGATAAAGATATAGGCATAAATAGAAATAAATTTGTGCAAATATTTAGTTTAGAGGAATATTATGATATATTTGTTAGTTCAAGGAGATATTTGACACCATAATTTAAATAAATAAATTATATATTTTTTCATGCATTTTATTTAGCATCAAAACACTTAATCTTTTTATTTTTCCTCATTATACTTTTATGTTAAATTGTTCTTCCTTTCTTCCCCCCTCTATATAGTAAATTATTGAAAATTAAAAAAAAAACCATAAATGCTTAATTTTACATAGTGATGAACTTTAACCAATGGGTTAGCCCAGTGGCCATAGATATTACTCGCAATGTCGCAGCCTAGGTTCGAGTATTGCAATTATGGAGCCGAAACCTGTAAAAGAACATAGTGATGGACATTAAATGGTTAACACTTTCTCATGTGAAATCATTATATACGCTTATGGCATATGATTAGAATAGCTCTTGAAATCTAGTTTAATATGAAACTAATATAATTTGAAAATTCAATATATTTCAAAAGTTATAAACGAAAGAATAAATACTTTTGAAATGCAGAATATAAAAGGTCATTTGTGTAACACCCCATGAATTATTTGATCTTTGGGATAGTGATTTTTTGGCCTTTTAAGCTTTTAACTTTTGGTCCAACATAGAAATACTCTTTTATTATTGTAAGCCCTGTGATTATTACATTGATAGACCTGTTTTATAAGCCCACTTTATTAAAGTTCATATGTGCATTTTATTTTATTTGAAAATCTGTAGAAATTTTATTAGCAAAAGGAGTCTTCATGTTTTATAAAATTTTATTGGATAGAAAAGAATTTTATTTGTACATATCCAAATAGATTTAATCTAATACATGGCCCAATACAATAAGGACTCTCAAGCCTAAAAATAGATATATATTTTCAGATATGTCACATTCTCACCAATCTCACGTTCTCACAGCAGTCTCACAAATCTTACTTTCAAACTTTTTAATTCTTTGTTCTCTACAAAGCTCGAATCTTATTTTGTTCTCCGCAAATTCCCAAGTTCGTAGCCAAGGTAATCTAAAATTTTTCAGTCGTTCATTATTTCATGAAACTCCATCTTACATCCCTTTCTCCTCCATATCACCATCATCAAGTATCAGCCAATGTCAAACCCATCTCCGTTTCAGTCCATTAGAAAAAAAAATTAAAAACAGAGGGAAGAAGAATCAAACAAGAAACGAACACCCAAATCCCGAAACGTCGACCTGAGCCCAGCAAATTCGAAAAACAGACCTTAAACCCTGAACCCAGCCGCTGGAAACTCAAACACCAAGCCCAAATCCTCGCCTCCGCTGCGGTCCGTTGGGGTCTTGCCGCCTTGCCGCTGCCTCTCGTGAGAGTTCCAAGAGAGATTGAGACTAATAGAGAGATACTGGGAGAGAGAGAGAGAGAGAGAGAGAGAGAGAGAGAGAGAGAGAGAGAGTTTTGAGGGAAAAAAAGAAATAAAAAGGAAAGAAAGAGATATAGATGGAGACAAAGAGGGAGGCGAGAGAGTGACAAATTGGGGAGGCCAACTTTCTCAAAATCATAGAATTAGAAGGAGTAATTAAATTGAGAAAAGAAAAACAAGACATGGAGTTGGTCATAGTGAAAGTTGAGAGAGAGATCGAGACGAGGCAGATGAAATTGGGTGAAAAAGAAAAGAAATTGAGGGAGGTAAAAGGAGGTTGCAACTTGCAAGTTCAGGTGGAACGTTGGAGAATTTTAAGTTATTCTTCCATAAATTACATATTGACCCCACCAGATTCCTAATGTTTCAAGATAGCACTTTTATTTTGGTTTTTGACCCTCCATTCATTTACTCTCATTCTTCCTACCCTATTTATTTCAATCATAAATTCCATAAAGCCATGTATCAAGTTAAATTATTTTGCGTATGTAGGAAACGATACTTTTGAGGCCTAGGATTTTCAAGCTCAAGCAATTCAATATTTTTCAAGTTCACGAACTGCATTTTTAAGGTGGGGTTTACTGCTTATTGTCTACTTTAAATACCTAGTTATGATTTGTTTACTAGTTTATTCAATTGTTTGACTACGACTTTTCTATGTTGGGTATTTGTCTTAATCTCGTATTATTTAGTTTGATATTCATGGAAATTAAATGAGTTTTTTTTTTTTTTTTGGATTGATATTTGTTGGATAAGATGGCATTATTTTAGGGTTATGGATACAATTGTCCAACATTCCGCAAAAAAATGACACCTTTTTATGCTCCCGGGCCTTTTTCTGACTTTTTAAAACTCGCGCAATTTTTTTCGGATCTTAAGAGCTTAAAAATAGGTTAAAAGTGCATTGAAACATCGAAAACTATATGAAAACAACAAAGAAACACCAGAACAACATTAAAAATAGTATAGTAGCAACCCAGAAACAACATAAACAATATAAAAGCATCACATCAATAAAAAGAGCTTAAAAATAAGTAAAATTGTATTGAGACATTAAAAACTACATGGAAACAACATAGAAACAACCTAAAAATAATATAGAAAACAACCAAGAAACAAGAGAAATAATATATACTACAACAGATGAATAAAAAAGAACATAAAAAATAGGTAAAAATTGTATTAAAAATAACATTCAAACAACATAGAAACAATCAAGAAACAAATATAAACAACACCAAAACAACAGAAATAACATATAATGTAAAACCCAACTTCCGAATAACTGCGTAATATTGTTATAAACTATATTTTAGTCTTTATTATTTTGTGTAACATTTTAAGTTTGAGTTAGTTAGCGATTATTATTTTATTTTGATCGGTTGGATTCTAGTATATTTAAGAATGATTAAATAGCATTAGATAATTAGAGTTACAACTACGTGGAACCAAATCAACTCTTTATTTTCAGCATTTTGATCAAAAGCACCACAACCCATATATCAGTTTACTTTATTATTTGGCCAGTTAATCTTCAATTAAAAATAATGAGCTTAGCTCAACCATGACCCAACCCACTAGACCCAATCCACTATACCCATTCAAAGACTTTCAAAATCCACCACAACTTAACTATAAATCCATTTTTTTCAGCATTATCCACAAACACACTAGCACATACTTGAAGGTAAAATATCTTTGAGTGAAGCTATTCACACCTCCAAAATTGATGAATATACCTACCTTCTAAATACATCCCCACCCACTTTTAAAAATATAGCATAGTTACTAAATACACCCCTCATAATTTCTTATTTTACCCTTGCACTATTCCTCCCCCAAATACACCCAAAAAGATACATTCCTAACGGGCGGCGGCGACGGAAGAAGTTCCGGCAACGAAAGATGTAATATCTTCCAAAATACGCGGTTTTTATTTCACTTTAATTTTGAATTTAATATATACTTTAATTTCGCACTTATAGTTGGATTAGTTTGGGTAATTGTTTGGTATAAGTGTTGGGTAATTGTATTTGGTTTGAATTCTAGAGTTACAGAACTTTTTTTCTGTTTTTGTTTGAGTTTGGGGAAGAAGACGATGGATGACACGATGGCTCTGGGTGGCACGATGGTATACTCGATCGTGCCTTATGACACGATCGAATTACTTTGATCGTGCCTTATGGCATAATCGAGTTGTAACTATGATCGTGCCTTATGGCATGAACGAGTTGTAACTATGATCGTGCCATCATTCCAAGTGGCACGATGGCAAAAGCAAAGTTGTAATTACGATCGTGTCACATAGCACGATGACACGATCAAGGTTGGAATGCGATCGTGCCAAGTATCGCACTTATGTTATTCAACAACGCAAATTTTAAACTGTAAAAAATGAGTGAAAAAAGAAAAATAATTTTTTAAATTGTAAATTACGGAGATATTTATATTATTCGACAAAATTAAGTTTTTATTTCCATATTTGCAACAATATAGGTGTTTGAAAATCTAAGGTTTACCAAAAAAAAGTTTCAGCTTTTTGCAAAAATATTGCAGGTGGATATGAGGAAGATAGATGTATTAGAACTTCTTTATATAAGTAAGGGTATCATGGTCTTTTAAAATAATGTCATTTTTGAAGTTATATGGATATAGGTGTATTTATTAATTTTGGGAGTGTGAATAGCGCCACCCAATATCTTTTCCATCCTTATCCCTTCCCACCACCACGCCCTTTTCTCCTATTTCCTTTCATTGTTTTTCACCTTAAATTAATTCAAACCACCACTTAACCACTGTCCTCTATCGCCTGTCACCACCATGAGCCACCGCCATAATATAATTATTTACTTTGTTTCTTCTTTGTTTATTTTTCTTTTTGAGGTGATTTTAGACCTGGCCAAATGGAACCGAAACCGTTGACCACAATCCGGTTCCAAAACCGGAACTAGAACCGTATATATGGTTCCGGTTACGGTTCCACGATTTCAAAAACCGTGGAACCGCCGATTCGAACCGCCGGTTTGGAACCGGTAGCTGATTTTTTTATTTAATGGCCCACGATCAACGGCCGTTTAAAATCAACGGTCGAGGATCAAGTGACTGTTCAATACAAAACCCAACGGACAAAGCATCAAGCACCTCGTAATGGTCGTAACACGCTGGACGAGTTCTGGGGAAAATAAAAGGTGTCCGACTGTTGAACCGTTGAGGGAGACAACACACATCACAAGATCTCTTTTATTACAATATATAATATTTTAATAATTTAATTTGAATTTTAAATTATAATATTGTTTGGGAAATGTTAAGTTGGGGCCATTGGGGACACTTGGGTTGGCATTTAGCCTTTAGGCTTAGGTGCCGTGCAAATCAATTTGCACCATTATTGTTGTGTGTTTTTTATTTTAAAATTTAAATTATTATTTTATTTATTAATTAATAAAATTTTATTAATAGCTATTAGCCTATATATATCAACAATCTAATTCAATTTTTACAGTACACAACTACACATCAACAATTGCAAAAATTTATCACTACTTTTGTCATTCTTTCAAATTCCAACTTTCAAATTATCAATATCTGAATAATTCAAGTTCAACACTTCAACTTTCGTCTTTCTACTTAAAACTTTCAATACTTTCATTCTTAAAAAAAACATTCTTCACAATTTCACTTCTTTTGTTACATTTTATATTATACTAAAATGGCTAGTGGAAGTTAATCAGGCCGTGGAAAGAAAAAAGTCATTTTTTCGCAAAATGAATCACATATCAATTTAAATTTAAGCGATGACGAGGTTGAGGAGCAAGAGCTTAACGAAATGTTCAACACCCAAGATAGTAGTCAAACTCATCCGCATGGGTCTTCTAATCCCGAAATGAGAAAGAATCGCTCGGATATGTTCGTAAAATTTTTCGACAAAGTAAAGCTTCAATCCGATGAACAACGAGCCCAATGCAAATTTTGTGAGGTAATTTCAAATGTTTTATTTTTTTATTTTCGTTATTATGAAAAAATGTTAGATTTTATTCTTTGTTAAATTTTGTGAGGTAATTAAAAAGCAGAAACAAAGTATAAAAATATTTTAAAAAACAATTTAAAAAGAAAGTACAAAATGATTTTAAAAAACAAAACTGAAAAAATGAATTTAAAAACAAAAAATAAAAATAAAAATAGAAAACTGATTTAAAAACAGAAAATAAAAAATGAAATTAGAAACAGATTTAAATACCATAACTAACAAAACATAAATAAAGAAAAAAACTGATTTATAAAAACTGTTAATAAAAAACAGATTATAAAAACAGAAAAGAGTAAACGTCCATGGGGTTCCTCAAGCTCAAATGTAGAGCTTGAGAATTATTTAACTACTTCTTTCGAGTTTAGTGAAACAGATATTGAAGACTTTGACATTTTAAAATGGTAGTCGCAAAAAACTCAAGCGTATCCAATCCTCTCAATCATCGCAAAAGAGGTTTTAGCATGCCCCGTTTCAACTGTTGCGGTAGAGCAAGCGTTTAGCTCCGGTGGGAATATTTTGGATGAATCACGTTCGTGTATGCGTCCTAATTCCTTAGAATCACAATGTTTATTGGATGATTGGTCTAAAGCAGAGAGGAGAACACAAGGATTACAGTCAACATGCGACCTATCCGATGAGTTTGACACGGAGACAAATACAACCGGAACGAGCGGAGGAAATATGAGTGATTGATCAACGCCACTCCTAAAAGGTAATGAGGGTAAAAAAGGGTAAGCGAACTACGTAGAGTTTGATTCCTCTATACCCTAAGAGGATACGTAGGCAACTTAATATTATTATTAATATTAAGCTCAAAACTTAATATTATTATCAATATTTAGTTCAAGTCATTTTCTTTTTTTTTTTTCCTTTTTATTCTAAAAAATTATAAAAAAGGTTATGGTTTAAATCGAATCGAACAAGATAGAACCGCTTCGGTTTGGAACCGAACCGGCGGTTTCGGTTTGGAACCGAACCATAAGCATAGGTTCGGTTCGGTTCCTCGATTTGGAGGAACCGAACCGGCGAACCGAGCCGAACCGCGATTCGGAACCGTGGCCAGGTCTAGGTGATTTGTCCAAAAACACCAGCGCTCAATTCCTTGAGGTTCAGGAAATCAGATCCCGTTTTATTGTAGTCTCATCTTTCACTTTTATTTTCGAAAACCTTCAAACTAGTCAAGAAAGCCATAGTTCGTTGGTTTTTCCCGTAGAACCGTGAGTATGAAGGGGGGATTATGGATTCCAGATATTTCAGACATCTTATGGATTTTCTTACGAGTAAAGCCTATGTAAAGGTGGGTAAAGATTCGTTTAAAGCATATATATATATATATATATATATATATATATATATATATAGGGGAGGATCAAGTGAGACCGTCTCTAGGTGAGACACAATGGACTAATCTCAACCATCCCCACTATTAATCAATGGGTATGATTTAATGGATAAAAAATATATTAAAATATTAATTTAATCAATATAAGGATAGTAGGGTAAAATAACATAACAAGTTAGTTACAAAATGGAATCAAATCTCTTTCTCTCTCTCTCTCTCTCTCTCTCTCTCTCTCTCTCTTTTTCTCCATTAACGCAAATAAAGAAAATTGTGAAGAACTCGAAAATTACGTTCATGAAAATTACAGAGAAAAAAAAAAAAAAAAAAAAAAAATCGGTGCAATATTACAGAAAATAACGAACAATGTGAGTTCGAAAACTAAATATGCAACAAAACTCAACTAAATATGCATTATCCGAAAACTATCTATGTAGCGTAAAAAACTAATATGTAGTACAAGATATCCAACTATGCAAAACGTCATAAACTATGCAACAAAATCAACTAACTATGTATTATCTAGAAACTATCTATGCATTGTGGAATAACTAAATATGCAAAGACATTATGTAACATCCCATTTTTATAATTTCCAAAAGCAACATCTCATTTTCATAACTAAATATACATTATATTGAACCTATTTATGCAAATGTAGTATAACTACATATGCGACGTTATATTCAATTATGTCTTGTTTTCGTAAAACAAAGGCCAACAAAATAACTAAATATGCATTATTTGATGTCTAATTATGCAAAAAAAAAGAACCCTAACTATCAGAAAATAAAAATATTTGGAAAAAAAAAAAAGGTTCCTTAAAATCCGCCAAAAATCCTAAGATGTCAATTTACCCATAAAATCATGGGACCACTAATTTGAATTACAAAATTACAATCTTGCCCTTAAAATCAAGCAAAATTAAGAAATAATTAGAAAAACTGAATTAATCACATCCCTTCATTTTTTAAGATCAATGGGTAAGATGAGTCCACACTGTCTCACCTAGGGAGGGTGGTCTCATTTGAACCAAATCCTATATATATATATATATATATGTTCACTTGGTTTTATACCATTGATTTGGGCTTCCTAGACATGAATTTTTGGTTGTTTTTGAATATTTTGAGTCCTTTGAGTAGCCAAGCCATATTGAGAGCCAATTATATTGAGTTTATAGTCATAATAATAAATCGTGTATCAAAAGAAGTACAAACGAGCAAACAACGAGAGATTGATTTGAAGAAACATCCAAATGCGTCAAACATTTCCATCATCAGCGTTTCGTATTTTGGCCATAACTCTCTCTACAAAATTGATATTGAGATGATTCAAGTGGCTATGGAAAGCTAAGAGATAGGGATACAACTCGATGAAGGGCACAAAAGCAAATTCGAACATTTTGAGGGTGAAAAAACCGGGTGGGCATCTGCGGCGCCGTCGACGGAGGCTGCGGCGCCCGATCTGGCGACGGTGGTTTTTTTTGGCTAGGGCGGCGTTGCAGCGCCCGAGCGGGTGTTTTGTGCGTATGACATGTCCGGCGCTGCAGCCGGGATAAAACCCATCCCGGCGCCAGAGCCCCCAGGCGGAATTTCTATGTTCCTCCACCTTTTTTGAACTTTTGAGGGATATAAATAGAAGATGGGGGCCTTGATCTAGGGTATGAAGGAAAGGCTGGGAATACTCCCAAGAACACAAGAAATACATCAACTTCATCAAGGAAGAACCAAGGGAAGAATCGGGTCGAATCGAAGCTTGAGGATTGAAGATCAATCGAGAGATTATCCATTTCCCTAAGTTTTCTCATTCTTTGTGCTTTAATCTTTCATTTTAGCTTCTTATGAAGATGAAACTTCAATTAAGATTAATACATTCAACAAGAGTTCAATTAATCTACTTCCAAAATCCGGAAATCACAAAAAGTTTAGCTACTCATTACAAATAAACAACCCATAGACAAATTGTTCATATTCATGACAAGCTAAAATGAAAGATTAAAGCACAAAGAATGAGAAAACTTAGGGAAATGGATAATCTCTCGATTGATCTTCAATCCTCAAGCTTCGATTCGACCCGATTCTTCCCTTGGTTCTTCCTTGATGAAGTTGATGTATTTCTTGTGTTCTTGGGAGTATTCTCAGCCTTTTCCTTCATACCCAAGATCAAGGCTCCCATCTTCTATTTATATCCCCTCAAAAGTTCAAGAAAAAGGTGGAGAACATGGAAATTCCGCCTGTGGCGCAAAGGCGCGGGATGGCGCTGCAGCCTGGACATGTCATACGCACAAAACACCCGCTTGGCGCTGCTAGCGCCGGGCGTTGGGCGCTGCAACGCGCCTTTAGCCAAAAACCACCGTCGCCAGACGGCGGGCGCCGCAGCTCCGACGACTCGGGCTGCGCCCGGTTTTTCACCCTCCAAATGTCCGAATTTGCTTTTGTTCCCTTCATCAAAGTTGTAGCCCTATCTCGTAGGTTTCCATAGCCACTTGAATCATCTCAATATCAATTTTGTAGAGAGAGTTATGGCCAAAATACGAAACGCCGCTGATGGAAATGTTCGACGCATTTGGACGTTTCTTCAAATCAATCTCTCGTTGTTTGCTCGTTTGTACTTCTTTTGATACACGATTTATTATTATGACTATAAACTCAATATAATTGGCTCTCAATATGGCTTGGCTACTCAAAGGACTCAAAATATTCAAAAACAACACAAAATTCATGTCTAGGAAGCCCAAATCAATGGTATAAAACCAAGTGGACAATATATATAATAGAAATTTGGAATTTTGATAAAGATGTATGAAGGTAAATTCATGCTTTATCTAAATTCATGCTTTATAAAAATTCCAAATTTCTATTATATATATATATATATATATATATATATATATATATATATAGGAAGAGATCTGCCGCTGACCACCCTCCTAGGTGAAATCATACGGGAGTTGGGCATTTAAAAAACTTAATTAAAATCACACACAAAAGCAATTAAACGTGCTAAAGCGGTAAACATGCTAAAAAAATTTAAAAAAATCGAAATATTTTTTTTTAATCGGGAGTTTGCTGTGACGCCTCCTACAGAATAACTCAAGAAAACTAAACAAAACTAAAAATTAAGTTAATAAAACTAAAATTGAAATTAAAATTTGAAGGCGATAAAATAAAAAACAAATTAATGGAAATAGCAAATAACTTGAGTTGTCTCTCATAAAGCGCTAAGTTTTACGTCTTGACCCGGACTTGATTTTTAATCACTTTCACAACCGTGTCATTTGAAATCAGTGAATCCTCAATGTCATCCATCACCGACTAATAAATTTCGTAAGAATCGCTAATACTTTTTTAGAAGGACGACTAATACTTTTTAGAAGGACGACTAATACATTTCGTAAGATCGCTAATCATCGGTGCTCCCCGAAAACTACTACAACACCACGCTAATATTACGGAAGGCCACCTGGATCCGCGGTCGATCCGTTTAACAGTCGACCGTTGGATTAGACGGTCTGACATGAGTTTTTGTGAGGTTTAAATAGTTAACATTAAATGTGCACACTGATATCTTGAAATCCTAAATAAAATAATTTATATTCTATAATAAGTCATTATGCATTAAGGAAAATTAGAAAAATAATCAGATAAAAACTATGAAAACGCCAATTAATGTAAGTAAAACAAAAGATATCGAAAATAACAAATTTATATATTAGAAAGACATTTTTATATAAATATAAAATATATACAAACAGATTGAGAATATTATTGTGTTATTTATAGTCAAGTTGATATATTACTATTACTTATGGAAATAGCTTTTTTGAATTTTTTTATTTGTTTACATTGCAATTAATGTAGGTCCCAAGGGGTGTGAGTGTAAGATTTAGAAGGGGTTGAATAAAACTTACCAACTTTTCGATTTAGTCCTTTTAAAACGTTCGAGTTAATACTTCACAAATGAGCCCTAGATGGACAAATAAGTTAGTTAATCAAAGAGTTAGCCACTCAACGCACTGATCGAGCCATTGATAGAATAACTCGGATGTTTTGACTAGAACTTAACTTGACCGTGATATGTTTTCAAATGAAGACTTAACACCCTTGAATTTGGTTTAAGTTTGTTTTAATACTTGGTTTTAGCATTTTGTTGATTATCAATTGGATAGAAAATTTATCAAGAAATATTGAAATAATGTGCGAAATTAAAGTCTTTGAAATGTAAATGACATAATAAATTTTTATAGAGGTTCAAGATGGGGTAAATTCTTCTAATCCTCTCTTCTCCAACTCCTGGAGGAATCCACTAATTATTGATCAAGATACAAATTGGTAATCACCCGGATGCAAGTCTTGATCACACAAATGACTTGATCCTTTGAGACTCGGTCAGGAGATGCCTTGGTCACACAAATGCTTCTCGTGACGACTCGAACTTTTCTTCACAGGCATTTGCCTTGCTACTACAGCCCACTTGCTCAAGGTTCTTGGATTTGATCACGAAGCCCTCCAAAAACTTGAAATTTGTTCGACCTTGAACCTTTCTACAATCCTCCTTGGAATGTAGACCCTTTGTTTCTTCAAATATTTCCTCTTCAACTGATTGAAGTTGTCTTTCCTTCACATGTGAGTGTTGGATTGATTTCCTTCGTAGTGTGTAGGCTTGAGGATTGAACTTGAATGATTTGAGAATAGTTCAGATTCTGATATTGCTTTTCTTGCTCGTATTTGTTTTTCGATTGTCAAGGTAACCTTTTCTCAAAGTGATTCCTCAGGCCTTTTATAGTGTTCTTTTGAAAATTTACCCGTTGAAGAGATAGGTTAATTTTCAAAAGACACTTGTGGTCGTTGGTTTGTCTTGTTGCGATTCTTGGAATTGACATTTCCTCGTATGAATGATTCTTGACTTTTCGAGTTCGACGACACAGTGCGATGCTTCCCATTGTTTATTCCTTTTGCACGCTTCGGGACTGAGCACTTTAAGAAAGGCAAGATGGAAGTATTACTTGTTTAAGTAATTCTCTTGACTTTTGTGCAACGGATCTCTTTCGGTTGTCTCGACTTGATCGCATTTACTTGATTTCCCCAGGTGACTTTGAGTCGACTTCCAATCATCGGATGACTCATCCGTCACTTCAACTTGAGACTTGGCTATCTTGAGTTGACTCGACCGACACTTCACTCACCGCATCTCACCGCACCTTCATCGAGTTCCCGTCTAAAGTCAGCGCTACGATAATCTAGAGGGGGTGAATAGATTATCTCCATCTTTTCGATTTCGCCCTCTTTCTCGAACCAAATGCTCAAACACAATAATAAAGGTGCGGAATGTAAACAACACACGTCGATTTAAAGAGGTTCAACCCACCTAGGGCCTAATCCTCTACCACCCCATTATATCCGGGATGGATTTCGAAAGAGAAAAAGATTTTATTAATAATTACCAAAATTATTACAACAAAATCTTACACAAACACCTTGAAGAGCACCACACTCTTCTTCAACACCACCTTTGAGATTACCACAATCTCACTTGAAGATTACCACAATCTCCAACGGCACCTTGTGAAGATTACCACAATCTTCACCCTTGAAGAGCACCACACTCTTCAACACCTCAACAAGAAGATTACCACAATCTTCTTACACCTAACACCTAGTTCACCCAAGTGTGTTCTTACCACAAGAACACTCACAAGGATATCTTGTGTTTGAATGACGACCACAAATTCAAGATTACAACTCGATAATGAATAATACAATTGAGTGCAAGTGTAATCAAGAATAGCCTAGACCTCAAGAATGTGAAAGTGAATAGCTAGGCAAATTACAACAAGAAATAAGACAATTTAAGAACAAGTGTATTCTTGAGTGTATCTTGTTGTGTTGTAGTTTTCTCTCTTGTTGTTTTGCTACAATTCTTCCTCTATTTATAGAAGATGTCTTGTACATGATAGGCTCCTCTTGGGGACATGAATTTCGTAAAAATTGCAAGACAATTGAAGAAAAGAGTCATAGAAATCAATCCCACAAATTAAGGAAAAGATGTCTCACTGCAATGATTACATTTTTGATGTCAAACTTAAGGCGACACTCGGCCGCACAAATAGACGCTTTGAAAGTGAGAAAACACATTTACAAATGGCGGCCGGTCGACGGGGTCCGACCGGTCGACCCTATGTCCACCGGTCGAAAGCGAACCAAAAACGAGTCCGAAAGTTCTGCTTTAAAAATGCTCCCAGGCACCGGTCACCGGCCGATCGTCGACCGCACTTGGTCTACCACCACGTGACCTGGTCAACCAGCCTTTTTTCAAATAGCTTGTTCAATTATTTTTCACAACTTTTAGGTACGGGATGCCCTATAAGGTGACCGATTGGCCTCGAACAAAAGTGTTGTCCAATTTTATATCGAAAATAAACTTGAAGAAATACTCCTAAAATATTAAAACCATTTTAAATCATTTAGGAGTATTTGGACAACCTTTAAAAACATTGTTTTAGTATAAAAACAAAATCATCAAAATTATGATAAAACCATTTATCAAACAATCTCCCTCTTTTTGATGATTACAAACCAAAACAATTTTAACGAGGTCGATTTTGAAAACAAAACATTTTTACCGGTTAAAAAGAGCTATCCGTTGTGAGCGACAACATTCCATGCAATGTAAACACAAGGATGGGAGTAGAGATATACAAACAAAAATAGCAAAAGCTCCCCCTATCAATATGCACAACAAGAGTAATGTAAAAGCAATCAACCACAAGCTAAAAGCTTAGCTTTTACATATTGATCTTAGGTTCAAGAGATTATAAGCTCCCCCTGTCAACAAAACATCATTAGACAAGTATATAAGTCCATCATACATCAATTGGACTAAGTATAATGCACAACTTACGGCTTTATCAAGCCATAGCTTATAGCTTCTTTTGTTAACTTAGCTTTTATGAGCTAATGAGCTTATAACATGTTTCTCCCCCTTTGGAATCATCAAAAAGAATGTTAGCACGATAAAAACATCATATAATCATATCAAAGTGCACAACTAAACAGATGTATCGAGCTATTTGAACAATGAAGCTTATAGGCCAAATGGGAGCGAAAAGTCGATCATACGACTTGTAGAAGCTTATGAAAAATCATTTGATTTGTAAAAACATGATCTCTATAAATATATGAGACTTTTGAAATCGAGAGAATCATGTAGGTGATGAATTTTTCATTGAAACGTTTTATCGAACACTTGGCGGGCGTCAAAAATTTAAAAAGATATATATAGCCCTTGTAAATGAAATTAAGCCAAGTTTTTCATCACCAAATGCAATTTAACAAATATCATTCATCAACAATCAATAAGCTCATCACAAAAGTATATGAATTTAAAAAAATACATATAAGCCACAAACTCGGGTTCAACCCAATTGAGCTAAAGAGAGTGAAATTCTTACCATTCGGTCGGTAAAGACGAGCAATGATGATGATAGTCGAGCTAGATAATCCCCAAAATATATAATTCATGCATCAAAACACATTTGAAGTGAAATGTGTGTGCAAATTGCAAAGGGACGAAAAATGAACCAAAAGAGCCAAAATGGCTAAGTCAGAAATGTAACCATTTTTAACCAAGAAATTGTCTAGGCGACCGGTCCAGGGGCAGGCGATGCGACGGTCGACGGCTTGGGCGACCGGTCGGCCTTGCCCCAATCGACCAATGGTTCTTTTCTCTTTTGAAAATCCGAAATTTGATCCAAAATCCAATTTTTTTCGCCCCTAAGTTTTAAAACGTGCAAAATGTAGACCTCATTCAATATACATTATGTCATAATCAAGCTCGAAATGAGGTAAAATACTCGGCGTTAACGATCAAAAAGTCCGAGTTATCCTTGAGACTAAATTAAACACATCTCAAGTTTTTGTTAAAAATCACAATCCCTTAAAAAATATATCGAATCTCAATATGTTTAGTTCGATTATGACGAACAAATTTTGAATACGAATAACCGTATAATAGATACCGAACTTGTTATCCCGAAAAATAAGAACGTTTTAAAGCTTTGGATACAACAAGTCATAAGAAGAAGTGCTTTTCAAATATTTGAAAATTTCTTTTAATGGCACTTTAATGAGATTCGTTAGATAGTTTTTGAAGGCGAGCATATAGACATAAGGCATATGGAATGTTGAGTCTACAGGGAATAATACAAGAAAACATACCTCGAATTTATTTGTCAACCGACATGCCTTTCTCAACCTTTGTCAATCTTTAGCCATAGAGAGGTTGAGATAGTTCTTCTTTCTTCAATGCCTAACTCCTTCAAGAGTTCTTTTGAAATATAACCATCTTCTTGGAATTGAATAATTTGAAGTCCAAGCAATAAATTGAGCTCCCCATCAAGCTCATCTCGAGTTCACCTAGTATCAACTTAGAAAAATATCTTGCACAAATATTCATTAGTAGTACCAAAAATATTCTCATAAATATGCACAAGTAAACAATCTTGCCCTTTTTCACAAACAAAGAGAATAATATCAACTTTACCTCTTGTAAACTCATTTAGCAAAAATAGCTAAGTCTATCATGCCATACATGGGGTGCTTGTTTTAAACCATACAAGGCCTTTTATAAAAATCATTTGCCTAGAAAATTTAAATCCCCGGAGGTTGTTTTACATAGACTTCTTCTTGAATAAAACCATTGAGCTACTAACCTCGCCTTTAGTTCGACCAATGTAGCCTTGATCATCGAGTTTGTTCCGAATACCCTTTTTGTCTTCACTATCATCATAGGGCATCCAATTGGTCTAAGGTGTTCACAAAAGAACATTTACATCCAAATATTTTGAGGTAACTAATATTTGGAGTGCATCATTTCTCATCTACACAACTTAACAAACTCATTAACGACATCGCTTATATAAGCAAGAAAAAATAGCCCAAGTGAAAAAAACATGCCTCAATCATCAATCACAAAAATATCTTCCATAAGAGCATAGTAGAAAAAGATACTATATATATAGACCATGAAGCAAGAAACACATACTATGCATTTAGAATATCATCAAGAGTCTAATAAATCATGCAAGTTCAAATAAGCTTAAGAAAGCTATAAAAGGTCTCTTTTGAAATTTGAAAATCCGATAGCATATAGTTGAGACCTTATTTAAAAGAAGTATTTGAACAAGAGTTGACAAAGCAAATATGTGCAATCAATTATCGAATAGTGCCTTTCAAAAAAAATTCTCTTAATGGCACTTGTATGAAATATTATGAAAAGCAAGCACATAGGCACATGGCAATACATTATCGAGTCTATAAGAGTAAGAATAACACAAGTAAACGTACTCGATAATTTATGCCTTTCTTGACAAATAATGACAAAATGGCCATTTGTGAAAATATGTAAATCCTACACAATTCTTAAAACAAATCTAGCACAAATCATAATGATAAAAGTGTAGGCTAAGAGATATCACAAGTAAGCTCATGCCATAAAAATCCATAAGAGATGATAACACACTTTAGTCTACAAAAATGCACAAGAGTTTTATAAACATCATATAAGGTCTTCTTTTTCAAAAATATTTTAAAAGCACAAATATATATTGAAGACCTTAATTAAAAAAAAAATACTAGAAAGCTCATTTGCAATATAGCACAAATAAAAACATGCATACTAACTAGATAAAATGCATATTTTAAATGGGAGATACAGCTTTACCAATTACGCCGTTTCCATGGGTTGTGCCGTTCCCATTGTTGATGATATCTTCCCTCGAGAAGTCACTTTGTTGATGATGACTTCTTTGATTGCTCCATTTCAAGGTTTGTTGCTTTCCCATTGTTGAAAGTCTCTTCTTCTTTGAAAATCATCTTGTTGATGATGTCTTTGCCATTTCAAGGATTGTGTTCTTCCCATTTTTGATTGTACCCTCTTCTTGAAATTGGCTTTGTTGAGAATAGTTTCTCCTTCTTTGATCGAATGAAACGGTCATTTGATGCCTTCTTGGCGGTATGAATTTTCTTCGATCATTATTTCGCCGGGTACCTAATATGACATTGTTTTGTGGTACCCTCATGTGTTTGGGTCCTTTGGGATTAGTCTTGAGACTTTTAGGTCTCCAACAATAATTAGAGCTATTTCTAGTCCGACAAGTATTTACCGTATGATCCTTTTTACCGCAATAGAAGCATGTAATAATTCTAGGAGCATAATGACCAACGTGCTTAGAGACTTGATTCTTTTTCATGTGATTGACACCCTTAGGCTTATGATCAAGTTCTAGTTTCGAATTATTACAACAATCAACAATATTGGTCATTCTATCGGCACTCAAGTTGATTTAGATAAATCATTTTTCAAGCAATTTATATCCTCAACAAGAGTACTATTTTCTTTTTCAAGGTTTCTAACCTTGTCAAGAGTGGTGGTGTGAGCACATGATAATGATTCATAGAAAGTAAATAAACTATCCTTATCATTTTATAAAACAATGAATTCCTTTTTCAAATTTTTGTATTTAACAAGTAAGTTTTGGAATTCATCTTGTAGCTCATCATAATCATTTTGCAAATCACTATATTCATTTTGCAATTCATTGTCATAAGAAGTAGAGGGTTTAGAACTTACCTCGTTTTCTTCTTCGATGCCCATGAGGCATTGTTCAACTTGTTCATCATGGGAGGTTGTAGAAGGTTTATCCCATGTTGTTGGATTTGATGTTGTATCCATTTGTGAAGTAGATGCTTTTGAGTTGCTCCTATCATTTGCAAATACTCCATAGATGGCTTCTAATTTTTGCCATACTTCATGTGCCGATCGAATTCCTACAATATGATCAAATTCCAAAGTGGTAAGTGAACAATGTAAAATATTAAGAGCTTTACCATTTAAGGAGATGATTTTCTTCTCTTCATCATTGAGCTTTTGAAGCCTTTTGAGGTGTGTGGTGTATCTTTCATCGGAATGGATTCTCCATTGATGACGGTGTTCCAAATGTCGAACCCGCAACCTTGTAGATAGCATTCCATTCTTTCTTTCCAAAAATTAAAATTTTTGGAATAAAATAGTGGTGGCTTGGTGGTGGAGGTGCCGGATAGATGAGCTTCGTTTGTAGCCACGATCGTTTCTCTTCGCCGCGATGTGAAACGAGCTTGCAAAAGAGTTTGGCTTTGATACCACTTGTAAGTCCAAGTGGCTACGATAATCTGAGGGGGTGAATAGATTATCTCCATCTTTTCGATTTTGCCCTCTTTCTCGAACCAAATGCTCAAACACAATAATAAAGGTGCGGAATGTAAACAACACACTTCGATTTAAAGAGGTTCAACCCACCTAGAGCCTAATCCTCTAACACCCCAAAGATATCCGGATGGATTTCGAAAGAGAAAAAGATTTTATTAATAATTACCAAAATTATTACAACAAAATCTTACACCAACACCTTGAAGAGCACCACACTCTTCTTCAACACCACCTTTGAGATTACCACAATCTCACTTGAAGATTACCACAATCTCCAACGGCACCTTGTGAAGATTACCACAATCTTCACCCAAGAGCACCACACTCTTCAACACCTCAACAAGAAGATTACCACAATCTTCTTACACCTAACACCTACTTCACCCAAGTGTGTTCTTACCATAAGAACACTCACAAGGATATCTTGTGTTTGAATGACGACCACAAATTCAAGATTACAACTCGATAATGAATAATACAATTGAGTGCAAGTGTAATCAAGAATAGCCTAGACCTCAAGAATGTGAAAGTGAATAGCTAGGCAAATTACAACAAGAAATAAGACAATGTAAGAACAAGTGTATTCTTGAGTGTATCTTGTTGTGTTGTAGTTTTCTCTTTGTTGTGTTGCTACAATTCTTCCTCTATTTATAGAAGATGTCTTGTACATGATAGGCTCCTCTTGGGGACATGAATTCTGTAAAAATTGCAAGACAATTGAAGAAAAGAGTGTTAGAAATCAATCCCACAAATTAAGGAAAAGATATCTCACAACGACAACGGTTACATTTTTTTGTCAAACTTAAGGGCGACCGGCGTGCACAAATAGACGTTTGAAAGTGAGAAAACACATTTACACAGGCGACCGGTCGGCCGACGGGTCCGACCGGTCGACCCTATGTCCAATGGCCGAAAGAACCAAAAATGAGTCCGAAAGTTCTATTTCAAAAATGCTCCCAGTGCACACGGTCACCCACGGGCGACCGCACCTGTCTACCACCCCGTTGACCGGCAACCAGCCTTTTTTCAAAGAAATAGCTTATTCACTGCTTTTTCACAACTTTTAGGTACGGGATGCCCTATAGGGTGACCGATTGGCCTCAAAACAAAAGTGTTGTCCAATTTTATATCGAAAATAAACTTGAAGAAATACTCCGAAAATATTAAAACCATTTTAAATCATTTAGGAGTATTTGGACAACCTTTAAAAATATTGTTTTGGTATAAAAACAAAATCATCAAAATTATGATAAAACCATTTATCAAACACTGTCTTCTCTTCTTGCCACGGTCACCGCCTCACAATGAGTCTTCCTTTTAGTCTCCGGTTGTCTTCTTGCATGTTCGTGCATAGCCGACTTAACTCACTCGACCAACCTATCTATTACAATGCAATTTACAACAAAACTGGGTGCCAACTTTCTATTCTAAGTTTTACATGGCATTCATCAAAATCTAAAGATTAATTTCCCTACAATTTCCCCTTTTTGATGATGCCAAAACTTAAAAATTCATACAATAATTAAACAGAAAGATACGTACATGACAATGTAGAATCACAGAATGTATGCGTAGAATCAATCTTTTATTGATCACAACATTCTTGTTCTTTACACAGCTGTTTACATAGTGTATCAGATCTTAAACAGAACTTAATGTAGCCATGCTATTCTATATCTACGCAAGTATAGAAATTATACAATTTTATTCGATGTACGTAAGACTTACATAAAGATGTATTTATAGTAAAATACATGAATGGGTGGACAACAACACTTCATCTCCTTCGCTGCCTCCTTCTTTCCTCTTCTTCAACTTTGTGTTCTTCTCGATCTATTCCTCTTCTTCTCTTCTTCACCGCTTTTTTTTCTCATATGCTTTTCCTCGCGCCTTCATCTCTTCTTTTTCTTTCTTTCTTGCCTTTCTTCCCACAAATTTGACAGTTTGTCTTCTATTTTCTTCCTCGATCCTCTTCACATACTCAAGATTGTTCTTGGCCACTTGCAAGTTGGCTACTTCGTCGAATCCAGCCCAATAGATCCTCATTTCTTGCCTGGATATATATATTCAATGTTTTTGGGCAGAGGTCTGTGTCCTCAAACCTCTTCCTCCACCATCGCTTCTTCATCTTCCTCTCGGGCGTGTATTGTCAGGGGGCATTCTTTTTCCCAAATTGAGTGACTAGCAGAGTGACCAGCAGAGCGATCGCGAGTGGTCTGCAGCTCGTCGCCTTCTTCACATAGCTTGAGGCCTTTTTCCCAATACAAATCCCAGGCTTGAGCCATGGACATGTTTGCGAAGTAACCCTGGATGCGAGCGTCTTGAATTCATCAACAGATCTTGCCTTGCCCGACGATCGAAATGGCATAGGTGTCTCTGTCATCTGTTGGAATGCCTCCATGTTGTTTTAGTATATCCATAACTCGTGCATCCATCTTTCCTTCCACCTCCTTCATCCCCGCTTCAACTATCTTTCTCTTTTCGGCCATGGGTACTGCAGATGTTGGAGCGCAGAGTCACGGGAAGTTTGTCGATGATATCACCGTGATGACAAGAAGACCTTGTTGGGGGTTTTAGCAATCATCAAGGTCATATCTTTCGAACCTTTCGAACCTTCCCCTCAACAGATTTTCCCTTCTTCTCTCTTCTTAGTTCCTCACTGTCTTCTCCTTCACAAACAAGCGTCCTTCTTCTCTCGCCTTCAGATCCTTTCAACGCCTTTAAGTATTCCTCTTCCCCTTTTTGGCATCATCAAAGGAGAGAGGAACCCCGAAACAAGCTAGAAATCATGAAGTCTAAGCGGCCGATAGTTGAGTTATGCTTCGAATCTGGCGCGAGTATGCCGCATGGAATTCGGAGCGGGTGGTGTTGGATTCAAACCGTTACAAACCTTCATTTCAGCCATGAGGAGGCTGAATTTCATCTCCATGTTCTCCTCTACGCCGCAGAGCTCTTTCTTATTAAATTCACGCAGCTAGCTTGCATCTCCGTTTGTGAGATTCATGCATTCTTGTCCTAAAATATCAAGCTTGTTCTACGCGCATTGTTTGTCATTGTTGCCAACATTCCCGGATCCTCGACAATTATTCCTCGCAGACGGGCAAAGAAGATTTGCATCTCTCGTTATCCACCTCATGTCCAGTGAGGCCTCGTGCCTCTCCATCTTCTCTATCTCTCGCAAATATGGCCTTGAAAACTTCTCGAACCTCACCGTCACTTCGGTCTCACCAAGCGGCCAAGCAAAGATCAAAGTCAAAGTCTCTTTGGGACGATGGTGTCTCGTTGGAATAACGGATCGAGGTTTATGGAAACGCGTTCGATCTCGAAACGATTCTTCGGAGGTCGGTACTTTCAGAGAGAAGAGAAATGATTCTTCAAACGAATCATCACGCAACGGAATCGCTTAATGACAACTTGTGCTCGTGAAGTTCCCGGTGGAGTCGATCTCCTGCGGCAGCTGGGGAGCTCGCGCATTGACTCTGTTTCACCGTGGTCCATTGTGGAGTTGACCCGACTTTTGCCGAGCCTCACTGTATCTTAACAAAACCGTCGGTCTCACCTGATTTTTCCATATGAGTTGACTGGTCCTCGACCATATCGAGCGTCATCGGACGATGATGAGATTTGCATGGGTGGCTCATCATCAAAATTAAAGGTTTGGGGAGTAGCACTTTAAGGTCGACTTACTCGTGCTTGGGAGAACATCCTCACCGAGTCTTTTGGATGGGCACATAGGGGATGACTCAACTTCATCTTCACCTTCGATCCCAAAAAGTTTACATCGATTTTCTTGGGAATCGTGAAAAGCACTTATCTCCTTTTCGATGGATCAATGATAGTAGGAGGGCTCGTTCTGTGCTTCCGTCTTTTCCCCGGAAGTCTCAATCTCCCGTCGGCCTTCATTACCTCCTGCGCAGTCTCAATCGCAATGGCGAGGCCTTGGATGCCGATCCTTTCGGCGCCACTGTCTTGGGGTCTTTCGAGGTGGCATCCACTGGAGTCTCAACTCCATGGATTGCACTTTCATTGCCAGTGTTAACTCCCAGGGCGCTTCCTTCTCCCGTGCCTCGACGCATCATCGTCATTGGCTGCAGAGCGCTTGGCACTTCACCGAGACGATCTTAATCGCCTCGAGCCTCACGCGACAACTTGCCGTGGTATCCGCTTTGTTGTTCCTTCTCCACTTCGCCTCCAAGATTTGTTGTGGAGTCATCTGCAAAGAACCTCCGACCTAGCTGCAGTGGAGGGAGTTTCCTCTCACCGGGGCACACCAAAGAGTGACTTGACTTGGGGTCACTCGTCTCCGGACTCCCGAGTTGTTCCCCTTTGAGTATTCAGCCATTCGGGGCAGGTGGTGAGACACCTTCATTAGGGGTAGGCTCGATCGGGTCCCCACAATCCCGCCATCGCCAGTTCCCATAACACCTTCTTCTCGAGTGAGCGGGGAAGTGGTGGCAAAGAACAATCGTGGAAATATGCCGCACCACTCCCACCGGATCAATCTCCACCGCGATGTGGAAGACTCCCCGGGCCTTCCAATAACCGTTGCTCATGTAGGACCCTAGATTCCCGCATGGCTTGCTGCATCTCCAATTCTTCTCAAGAAAGAAGTGGTCCGGATCCTCATCACTTCCCGAGAGAAATGTCAAGATGAGGATGTGTATGGTCGATGGTTCTAGTGAAGGGACAAATCGGCCTTTTTCACGAGCTTGACTTCCTCTCGATCTCGCTTCTCCTTGTCTTTTTGAAGATCTCGCGGATATCCGTGCGCTTTTCTTCATCCATTTTGACCACATTGGTCAATCCGAAAAGTTCAATAGTTCGCCTTCTTCTTCAATAAATTCTGGTCTTTGGAATTGTTCCCTGGATCGACTCAGCTTCCACTTCCTCCACTCTCGCAGACGATTTTGGATGTCTGGATATGGTGGGGATAGGATCATTACATCATCATCATCTTTATCATCTTCTCCTTGCCGTCCCTCGTTCTCGTGGGATTGAAGGTGGCAAACTTTGGTGCTCCACACCCTCAGCAGCGTCTGTTGCAGGAGGGGATACAATCTTGTCACCAGAGAGTTTGCTTTCACAACCGCTTGTGTCTCACTGCGATGATGACAACTTTGTGTCTTTAGTTTGCCTCTGCTGATCGGCCAGACTTGGTCATTTCATCTATAATTTCTGAGACTCTACTTCTCTAGCCTCTCCGATCTATTTTAGCTGAGTGGCCGACTCAGCCGGTTTCTCAAACTCGAACGCTTGAAGATTTTTCTTCTTTTAGTCCTTACCGGAGGGATTTCTCTGCTCGAATACGGTTTCTTCCGAGTCCTGGGCGGCGGGGGCCTGGTCTTTGTTGTCTTTTTCGAGGAGCGGCCGTCTCGGCTTATCAGATCCTCCTTTTCTTGATAACCAAAGAAGGTATTTGAGGCTCCTTCTCCGCCTGCGGCTGAAGGGCGGTGCATCTTTTGTTTTCTTTTTCTTTGTTGCGGGGCGAAGTCTTCTTTGTAGGCTGCAGGGCATCCTTCTTCCTCGGGGGAGAGGAGGAGACAATTGTTTCTTCAGGGTCACCGATTCCCCCTCACTCGTGACGCTCTCTTGGCATATGCTCGCTTATGTGCTCCGGAAAGGTTAGACCGGAACATTTTCTTGTTGACATGGAACGCCTTTCCATGTCGAAGAGGACTCTTTCACTTCCATCATCCGCCAATCACCAGGCCGCACCCCAGGGATCCTCCAAACGAACCATCCTTCTTAAAGGATTTATTCCCAACATTTTGGTAGTCTGCGTATACAAACTCAGCCCATTCACCTTCTTTTTTTTTCTATGATCGCACCATCACGATCGGCTTAGTTTTGACAATTAAAGCTTCCAAATTTGATATCAACGCACTTGGCAACAATATCCGAAATTGTGGTAGTCTTCCTTCACTTCTTCTCACCGTGTGTAGACAACCTTCGCAAAGATAGTCGAGTTTGGCTACTTCCTTCCAAGCAAAGCCAGGTTAACATCGACTTCATAAATCTCCTAAGACTCTTCCGCCAAGAACGAATGCGATGTTCGCGCAGCACTTGGCGATGATGGTGAACTCTTTGCCGTGAACAGGGACTTGATGCCCTCATCGTGAACTTCGCTTCACGTAGAACGTGCGACCTCTTCCATGTAGGTCATCGGAAACTCCATCGTCAAAAATGGTTTCAGTCCAGACTTTTCCAGCTTCTCTGCTATCTTCTTCACAAGGGTGTCATCAGACCCCTGTTTGATCATGCCGTCGAAATCCACAGTAGACCCAGTGTGGATTTGCTTTCCCAATTTGACAAAATCATGAGTAGATGCCATTTCTCAATGTTTTACCGAACGAAACTTTGAAAATGAACTTTGAAGATTTGTAGGGTTTTGAGAGAAAATTTCTTTCTTTGCTTTCGAGAGAGATGAACAGTTTTGGTAAAGTGAGAGAAAGTTGGGCGAAACGGTATATGTATGGGTTATAAAAGGACGTGCGGGTGGTTTTTGAAATTTGATCAAGATCAACGGCTTAGATTTTGCACGCCGATTAACATTTAATTTCTCGCATTTAATGCGGCAGCATTTATATCCAATCATAAGCTTGGTATGCAGCTTTTGATTGTACACGCATAATTATCTTTGACATCATTCTTAAAAACATTCCCGCTTAGTAAAAACGATCGTGTTTTTTGTCATTTTGCTCATAAATGACTCAGAACATTCCTTAGCTGATTTAACTCTTCTCTCTTTGCACATAGGTACTCAAATTGATTAACTTGACGCAATTCTTCGATCTGGTGATTCACTTAGCCGATTCAAGAGTTCACCATTTTTCATCTTTTTGTGTTTCATCTCTTTTCTTTGACTCTTAAGTGTCAACTCACTCAATTAACCTTAATTCATGCTTGAGTTCTTCAAATCTTGATTCACATAATGACTTTGTGAATATATCATTCCTAACTCGCTTATCGCCTGAGATATATTCCAAGGTGATGTCCTTCTTTTCAACATGATCTCTTATGAAGTGATATCGACATCAATGTGCTTTGTTCTTGAGTGCAACACAGATTTTGAGTGATTGCAATTGCACTTGTGTTATCACACATAATTGGAATTTCTTTTTCTTCAACTTCATAGTCTCTCACCGATGTCTCATCCATAAGACGTGGGCACAACACCGCCCATGACCTATGTATTCTCGTTCACCGTGTGGAGGTAGCTATTGAATTTTGCTTCTTGCTAAACCAGAAATTAGCCTATTTCCAAGCATTTCACATGTACCGAGGTACTCTTCCCCGTCAACTCTACATCCAAAGATAGTAGAGTCCGAGTAACCAATTAGCTTGAATCCACCTTCCTTAGATACCATAAGCCAACTTCTTGCTTCCTTTCGATATCTCAAGCTTCTTTTGGTCATGTGTCTTTCTTTTGGAGCAGATTGAAATCTTGCACATACACCTACAAAGAAAGGTGATGTCCGCCTCGCTTCTTTGTGAGATAGAGCAATGATCCAATAAGTGCTCAGATCTTGTTTGATCCACAGGCTTGCCATCTCGCATCCATATCCATTTTGGTGATGTATTCATTGGTATTTTCACGTAAGACTTCTCTTCCATGCCAAATTTCTTCATTAAATCTCTGGTGTATTTTGTCGACTTATGAAGGTTCCATGCTTCACTGTTTTACTTAGAGTCCAAGGAAGAATGTCGACTCTCTCCCATCATGCTCATTTCAAATTTGCTTTGCATAAGATTTGAGAATTTATCACACAGCTCTTTGTTTGCGGATCCAAAGATGATGTCATCCACATATATTTGAACAAGCGATACTCTTCCCATCTTGAATTAAAGAGTGTTATATCCACTTTGCCTTTTGTAAATCCGTTCTCAATCGGAATTGTGATAATGTATCATACCATGCTCTTGTGCCTGTTTCAATCCATATAAAGCTTTCTTGAGTTTGTATACTTTATCTCCAAGAGTCTTCTCGCTCAAATTCTAGAGGTTGTTCAACGTATACTTCTTCCTCCAATAACCTATTAAGGAATGCACTCTTTACATCCATTTGATATACAAAGAAGTTCTTGTGAGCAAAGATAGGCAAGAAACATCCTTATGGCTTTCAATCTTGCCACAGAGCAAAAGTTTCATCAAAATCTATTCATTCTTCTTGGCAATACCCTTTGGCTAACAATCTTGCTTTGTTTCTTACCACGTAACCTTCCTCGTTCATCTTGTTTCAACACCCATTTAGTGCCAATAACATTTTGATGGGTAGGTCTTTGAACCAATTCCCACACTTTATTTCTTTCAAATTGATTCACTCTTCTTGCATGGCTTGAATCCAATGTGTGTCATCCAATGCTTGTGACACATCTTTTGGCTTTATTTGTGAGATGAAACAAGTGAACATAGCTTCTTGTTGGGTTCTCAAATCTGGTTTTTACACCTTCTCTTACATCTCTAATGATTAGTTCTGGATGGTCTCTCACCATCTTACATCAGGTTGGAGTAAGTTAGCCGGATTCATCGTCTTGCGCTGTTATTTTGATCACTCTCTCATCATCACTTAGATGCATATTTCCCCTGTCTTTGAGACTCAACTATCTCATCTTCATCCGGGTTTATAATTCCACTTTAGCTTCAACATAGGGACTCTTCGCATGGTTGGGTGATTGACTTTTATCACCGACTCTTCAACGTCTTCTCCATTTACATTGGGTTCATCAAACACCACATGAATGGATTCTTCTATAACCATTGTCCTCTTGTTGAGCACTTTGTAGGCTTTGCTTTCACCGAGTATCCTAAGAAGATACCTTCATCACTTTTAGCATCAAAAGCCTTTAAATTATCTTTGCCATTGTTGTGTATGAAGCATTTGCATCCGGATATTTTAAAGTATGCAACATTTGGCTTTCTCCTGTCCAAATCTCATAGGAGTCTTTGTCACCGTCTTTTTATCATGCATCTATTTTGAGTATTGCATCTTTGTGTTTATTGCTTCAAATTTCAAAATCTTTTAGCGCCCTTTAGCTAACATGGTCCTTGCTTGCTTCTTTGAGAGTCCTATTCCTTCTTTCTCGCAACTCCATTTTGTTGTGGAGTCCTTGCTGCTAATAATTCATGACCAATACCATTTTGAACACAATATCGAGTTATTATACCATTGACAAACTCGATTCCTCTGTCGATCTTATTTTGATAATGGTTTGACTCTTCTCATTTTTGGATTCTCTTCATCGATTGTGGTAGTTTCTGCAGAGTTTCTTTCTTCTTACACGTGAATATTGTCCATGTGTATCTTGAGTAGTCATCTACCACCACCAAGGTGTATTTCTTCCCACTTATACTAGCTGGTTCAACTGGACCAAATAGATCCATATGTAGCAGGTGCAATATTCTTGTTGAAGATGGACATGTCTTTTCTTTGAATGATGATTTGATCTGTTTTCCTATCCGCAAGCATCACATACACTTTTCTTCTTGTATCTCGAGTCCGGAAGTCCTTCCACAAGATTGCTCCTTGCAAGCTTGTTAATTGTTTTGAAGTGTAGGTGACTCGGCTTCTTGTGCCACGACCAACTTGATTCTCACAGGCTTTTTGCTACAGAGACAAGTGCTTGGTGTTGCGGTTGAACAATCTACCACATACATGTTCTTTTGTTTGCATCCTTGCAACACTATTTCATTAGATTCTGTGTTCTTGATTTGGAACTCCCATATTGAATCCAACATTATAGCCCTTGTCACAGAGTTGACTTATGCTTAGTAAGTTGAAATTGAGGCCTTCAACGTATGCAACATCTGTAATTTCTAATCCATTTTTCTTGATTGATCCAATGCCTCTTATTTCTCCTGGAGCTTCATTTCCTCCAAATATGACTTTTGCACCTCTAACCTCCTTGAATTTTGACAAATTTTTCTTGTTTCCTGTCATGTGTCCGGGAATGTACCACTATCCATGTACCAGTGCCTTGGCACTCGGTTGTTTCTTGAACCCGCAATCAAGGAAATTATGTTTTAGGTACCCATATTTGTCTGGGTCCTGAGGGGTTAGTATTGTAAGATGATCCAACCAACTTATAGCCAAATGATTTGACTCTAAGAGGTTGCCATCTATCAGTGTCATAATCATAATTAATTTTAGCAAATTGCTTGGGGGTTTTAGGTTTATACAAATTGTCTCTTTTTGTCTCGTATGACCGTGTATGTATTTTAGAAATTGCTTTGTTTGGGTAGTTGTGATATCTTTGAGGATAGTGCCGAGTGCATATGTGTCTTGATGATAGCTCTTTTGCCTTTGGAATGGCCTTTCTTTAGTCTTAGGCTTTTGCCATTTAGGCTTATATTCCATAGATCTCTGGCGATAGTTCACATTATTCCAATCGGCTTGGCTTGGGTACTTTCTACCATTCCCATCATATGTGTTCCTTTTATAGAACTTCTGGGGCTTTTGGTAGCTCTTTTCTTCTTTACTGAGTACTTCCTATTTGGAGTTCTTTGAGGAACTTGGCCGATTTCTTCTCGGTGTCCTCTCAAGATACTCAATCGGCCGTTTTTTTTCCTTTATAACCAAGGCTAGTTTGCTTGTGATTGTGCTTTGGAATAAATGTGTGTGCACCATTTGGAGTTTTGGAGTTTTGAGATGTTTCATTACTTGAAGATCCTTTTTCCAAAATCACTTTTGGAGCTTGACATAGCACGGAGAATTAAATCCTAAGCCTGTCTTATCTCCACATTCTCTTTGACTCATAATAAGATCATCCAAGGATTTAGATGCCTTAGTGAATGAGGCAATCACATTTTTGAGGTCATTTTCCCTCTTTTCTATAGCAGCTATCTCTGCTTATTAACTTAGCATTTTCAAATTTTTAGACTTTTACTCTCATCGGCTATGTGACTTAGAGTACTCGGCTCCTTAGTCACCGGGAGTTTTGGCTTTTGAGTAGGTTGTTCTCCTCATTTAGTAGTGTGTGTGTGAGGATTTAATGTGTTCAAAGTCTTTCATCATTTTGCCTAATGAATCATAAAGATCGCTGGGTGATGAAGTGTGTGTGTCACAATCACACATGTCACTAGAATAAAGTGTGATGAGTTAGAGTGTACCTCATCTTCTTGGTCGGAGTTGGTCTTGTTCTTTGGCCATTAGACAGATCAAGGCTTCTTCTTCGAGTCGCTTGAGTAGTCGGCTTCACTACTCTCCGAGTCTCTTTGTGTCTTTTGACTTGACTGTCTCGGCGATCTCTGCCAACATTGCTTTTTTCTTCTCTTGTCTTCCTTCTTTTTGAAGACTTTTCTTTCCTTTTCATTCCTGTATTTGTTGACTACGGGGATATGGGCATTCAATGGCATAGTGACCGGGTTGCTGCGGTTCCGGATAAATTTTCAACCTTTTGATCGATTCTTTCCATCCTTGGATTGTCGGCTCTTTGATACTCAATCCTTTGATGCTCTGTTCTTTTGGGTGGCCTATCTTCCCTTGATTTGGAGGAGTGTCTTCTCGGAGGATTCACCTTTGCCTCTTTTGTAATTCTTGTTGAAGAATTTGTTAAACCTTTTAACCATCGGGGCAATCTCCTCTTGGTCAATGACTTACTTGACCTCGACTCTTTTACCATCCTTAACTATTAGAGCAAAACTTGTTTTGGGCACACTGTCTCCTCTTGGTCTTTTCTTCTCACTCAAATTCGTAGGCTTTGAGATCCGAGAATAACTCGTGGTTCGATGTCTTTGATAGGTCCATGGAGTGTCTCGGGGCCATGACTTTCATTTCCCACTCGGATGGGAGACTTCTTAGAATCTTCATACACATTTCCTTCTCGTGTATATTCTTTTCCAAGTGCATATAGCTCATTGGTAATTTACGTGAACCGAGCATCCGTTGATCCAAGGTGTCTCCTGCAATCATCTTGAAATTTTCAAATTTACAGACAAAGAACAGATAGTTTATTTTCCTTGATTTGCTCACGAGCCTTCACAAATCAAGGTTAGCTTGTCCCGATTTCTTTTGCCATTTTGCATGATTTGACTTTGTTGAACATGCTTTGTCGAGTTTTGTAAAGAATTTCCTTGGCCACGTTGTCGAGTTATATCTTTTCCTGTCATCATTTGTCCATTCGACTCTTGGTTTTTCAACCATAGGTGGTCTAGGAGCGACATCCTCTTCTCCTTCTCATTGCGGCTCTCTCCTTGCAAATGTGTTCACTTTTAAGATTTGGAGTGGCCCATCTTCTATCACTATCCACATTTCATCGTGTAATGCTTTGATAAATGAGCCTGCATACGAATTTTCCGTCATCAAATTCTCAATAGTGAACATAGGGATGCGTGTTTAATTTGCTTCCATGATAATAACTTTCTTGAATGAAAGAGTTTTGAAAGATCAAGTGCTAAAGCAAGCTTTGAAAAAAATTGGAGATCTAGTTCAAGAACCGGTCATGCGGAAGGCTCAATGAACCAACCGCTCCGATATCACTTGTAGGTCCCAAGGGGTGTGAGTGTAAGGTTTAGAAGGGGGTTGAATAAACCTTACCAACTTTTCGATTTAGTCCTTTTAAAATGTTCGAGTTAATACTTCACAATCGAGTCCTAGATGGACAACTTTAGTTAATCAGCGAGAGTTAGCCACTCAACACTTTCGATCGAGCCGTTGATAGAATAACTCAACTATTTTGACTAGAACTTAACTTGACCGTGATATGTTTTCATTGGAAGACTTAACACCCTTGAATTTGGTTTAAGTTTGTTTTAATACTTGGTTTTAGCACTTTGTTGATTATCAATTGGATAGCAAATTTATCAAAAATATTGAAATAATTTGCGAAATTAAAGTGATGAAATGTAAATGACACAATAAATTTTTATAGAGGTTCGAAGATGGGGTAATTCTTCTAATCCTCTCTTCTCCAACTCCTGGAGGAATCCACTAAGTATTGATCGATATCTGGTGGTAATCGGTCCAGGATGCAAGTCTTGATCACACAAATGACTTGATCCTTTGGGACTCGATCCGAGACGCCTTGATCACTCACCGGCTTCTCGTGCGACTCGGCTTCTTCACAGGGCAAATTGTCTTGCTACTACTGACCCACTTGCTCAAGTTCTTGGATTTGATCACGAAGCCCTCCAAAAACTTGAAACTGGTTCGACCTTGAACCTTTCTACAATCCTCCTTGGAATGTAGACCCCTTTGTTTCTTCAAATGTTTCCTCTTCAACTGATTGAAGTTGTCTTTCCTTCACAGGTGAGTGTTGGATTGATTTCCTTCGTAGTGTAGGCTTGAGGATTGAACTTGAATGATTTGAGAATAGTTCAGGTTACAGATATTGCTTTTCTTGATCGTATTTGTTTTCTGATTGTCAAGGTAACCTTTTCTCAAAGTGATTCCTCAGTCTTTTATAGTGTTCTTTTGAAAATTTGCCCGTTGAAGAGATAGGTTAATTTTCAAAAGACACTTGTGGTCGTTGGCTTGTCTTGTTGCAGTTCTTGGAATTGACATTTCCTCGTATGAATGATTCTTGACTTTTCGAGTTCGACATAGGTGCGATGCTTCCCATTGATTTATTCCTTTTACACGCTTAAATGAGCACTTTAAGAAAGCGATGTCGAAGTATTACTTGTTTAAGTAATTCTCTTGACTTACGTACAACGGATCTCTTTTCATTGTCTCGACTTGATTGCATTTACTTGACTTCCCGGTGACTTCAAGTCGCCTTCCAATCATTGGATGACTCATCCATCACTTCAACTTGAGACTTGGCTATCTTGAGTTGACTTGATCGACACTTCCTCACCGCATCTCACCACCTTCGACGAGTTCTGTCTTCTCTTCTTGCCACACTCACCGCCTCACAAATGTGAGTCTTCCTTTTAGTCTCCGGTTGTCTTCTTGCATGTTCGGTATAGGCGACTTAACTCACTCGACCCATTTATCTATTACAATGCAATTTACAACAAAACTGGGGTGCCAACTTTCTATTCTAAGTTTTACATGGCATTCATCAAAATCTAAAAATTAATTTCCCAACAATTAAAAAGAATTAATAAGAATATATTATTATCTATCGCATATGCAAATTCACAACTTAAAGATTACAATATAAAAGAAAATATGATCAGTCGATAATTCGAGAAGAAATAATTTGGATTTAATGTTTACAACTATAATTTTTGATCATATTAAATGCAATTATTTGGATTGGCTATTTTAAGTTTGGAGATTAATTCTGAAATATACACAAATAACTTTCACAGGATAATATTTGCATATCACATAATAAATTCAATTTATTTTGTATCAATAAATCTTATGCATTCACATAGTTAATGCAATTTCTATATTTAAGCCGAGAGAATAAATCATATATAGAAAAGAAAATACAATATATACATTCTGAAACTATAGAAACTGCAAATTTTGACGTTCTGAAGTATAATAGTAAATTGTTATCTTAAAATTATATGATAGAGTAGCCAACCAAATCATATGTTTCTACATTCAAAAAAATCCATATAAATTCAAAAGACATAATTTCAAAAGACATGTCAACGTTTTTTTGCATAAATGATCTTGCTATGTAAATATATAAATATATATATATATATATTTTTGATATATTTAATTTTTTTTTGAATAAATGCCAAATATAATTAAAAAAGAAAATATAGAGTACTGCTTACAAGCCAAGCAGCTAGCTTTAAAAAATGGGGTCTCGTTAAAACCTTTCAAAGTAAAACCCATTGGGAAAAACCTTTGATAGGAAAAAGAGTACCCCATAAAAGAAACAACATAAATAACTTAAAATCTCAATCGAAATGATGGACGTTTATTTCTAGAGGATTTTCGAAGGACATTGACATGTGTTTGTGTTGCACGTGCTTGAGTATCCTCCTGATGGTCTGATGTATCATGTGGAATATCGGCCCAGGATCCTCCAGCCACAATTGCCATAACGTTCATAGCTTCTGACGAATCACTTGCGTGAATGACAATCGGTGCAGTTGAAGAGTCGCCTAACTTGGTCTTTAGAGCTTCCAATTTGTCTGCATCATCTTGATCGTCTTCATCCGCCATATCTGACCAACGTTTCTGGGCAGGCGAAACGTGGCCTGTGTTGGAGGTAGAGGCCTTGGGGACGGATTCCCTTGCTGGATAATCGGAATAAGAATCTGATCGTTGATCGGTGGTTGTAGGTCCCAAGGGGTGTAAGTGTAAGGTTTAGAAGGGGGTTGAATAAACCTTACCAAATTTTTGATTTAGTCCTTTTAAAATTCGAGTTGATACTTACACAACCGTGTCTCTTGGTGGATGACCAATTTAGTTGATCATGAGAGTTAGTCTTTCAACGGACTCAATCGAACCGAGCCGTTGATGGAATAACTCAAACCGTTAAGTCTAAATTAACTCAACTTGTGGTTTGTTTTCATTGGAAGACTTAACACCCTTAAGATTGGTTAAGTAGAGATTTAGAGCTTGATTTAGTACTTAGAGATTATCTTATGGATAGCAAATATGTCGTGAAAATAGACAAATATGATGCAAGAATTAAAGTCTTTGAAATGTAAATGACACAATAAGATTTTTATAGAGGTTCGAAGATGGGGTAATTCTTCTACTCCTCTCTTCTCCAACTCCCGGAGGAATCCACTAGGTATTGATCGGATATACAAAGTGGTAGCATCCGGATACAAGTCTTGATCATCACACAAATGACTTGATCCTTTGGGACTCGGTCTGAGATGCCTTGATCACTCGGTTGGCTTCTCGCACGACTCGGCTTCTTCACAGGCATGCCTTGCTACTACACTCACTTGCGCAAGCTCTTTGGATTTGATCACGAAGCCCTCCAAAAGCTCAAGACTTGGTTCGACTTGAACCTTTCTACAATCCTTCGTGGAATGTAGACCCCTTGATTTTCGAGATTTTCCTCTTCAACCGATTGAAGTTATCTTTCCTTCACGGGTGAGTGTTGGATTGATGTTCTTCGTAGTGTAGGCTTGAGGATTGAGAATGTTTCAAGTTTACGCTTCTAATAATTGCTTGAACGTTTTTGGTTCTGGTCTCTCCTTGTTCTCAAAGTTATTTCTCGGCCTTTTTATAGTGATCTTTCAAAAATCTGCCCGTTGAAGAGATAGGCTTATTTTTGAAAGTCACTTGCGTCGTTGGCTTGTCTTGTTGCGATCCTTGGAATTGCCATTTCCTCGTATGAATTGTTCTTCACCTTTTCGTAGTTCTCGACACGGTGTAGTGCTTCCCATTGGTTTATTCCTTTTGCACGCTTTCCTCGGGACTAAGCACTTCGAGAAAGGTAGTATGGAGATATTACTTGTTTAGGTAATTCTCTTGATTTACGTACAACGGATCTTTTTCGATTATCTCGACTTGACCGCATTTCCTTGCTTTCCCCCAGGTGACTTAGAGTCGACTTCCAATCATGGATGACTCTTACATCACTTCAACTTGAGACTTGGCTTTTCTTGAGTTGACTTGATCGATACTCCACTCACCGCATCTCACCGCTTCTTCAAGATAGAGTTCCGTCTACTCTTCTTTGCCATACTCTTTGTCTTTGCAATGAGTCTTCCTTCTAGTCTCCGATTATCTTCTTGCATGTTTGGGCATAGTTGACTTAACTCACTTGACTTGACCCTATTTATTACAATGCGATTTACAACAAAAATGGGGTGCCAACTTCCTATTCTAAGTTTTACATGGCATTCATCAAAATCTAAACAATAAATTTCCTAACAATTTCCCCCTTTTTGATGATGCCAAAACTTAAACCATTCAAAAATGTAAATAGCAAAGATACATACAGATAGTGTATTCACATAGAATGTATGCGTAGAATCAATCCTTTTATTGATCATAACATTCTTGTTCTTTTACACAATTTACAAGGTGTATCGAGCATAATGTCTACACAAAACAAATAAAGAATTTATAGCTTTATTGCAGAAGACTTACATAGTATGTATTTACATAATAAAATACATGAAGGGGTGGACAACAACACTTCATCTCATCTCATTCTCTCCTTCTTTCATCTTGTTCAAGATCTTCTCGCTCTCCTTCTCTTTTTCTCATCGTCACCGCTTTCTTCTTCTTCTTTTCATATGCCTTCCTGGCAGCTTCATCTCTTCTTAATCTTTCTGTCTTTCCTCCCATAGCTGAGTTTGTCTCTTGTTTTCTTCTTCTATTCTTTTCGCATACTCAAAGATTACTTTTAGCCACTTGCAAATTTGCTATTTGGTCAAGAAAGATCAGCCAAAGAGATCCCTCCTTTCTTGCCGGATCTACGTATTCAATGTTTTTGGGCGAGGCCTGGTCCAAACCTCTTCCTCCACCACGCTTCTTCTTCTCTACCTCTGGGCATGTATTGTACTTGGGGTCTTCTTCTTTCCACGGTGAGTGACCGGAGGAGTGACCAGCAGAGTGAATGCCGGGTAGTCTGCGCTGTCGACTTCTTCACATAACGTGAGACCCTTTTCCCAAGACAAGTCCCAAGCTTGAGCCATAGACATATTTGCAAAGTATCCTTCGGATGCGGCGTTTTAAATTCATCAACGATCGTGGCTCGTCCCGACATCCGAGATGGCATAAGTGTCTCTGTCTCTTTGGAATGCCTCCATGTTGTTTCAAGATGTTCATAACTCGGGCATCCATTCTTCCTTCCACTTCCTCCATCCCTGCTTCAATTGTTTTTCTCTTTTCAGCCATAGATATAGCAGAGTGTTGGAGTGGCAGAGTCACAGGGAGTTTGCTGCTGATAATGTCAGCTGTGACAAGACCTTGTTGGGGGGTTTGTGCGATCATCAAGGTCACATCTTTCGATCCTTCCCCCTCAACAGACTTTCCTTTCTTTTGTTTCAATACTTCCTCAGCTGTCTTTCCCTTCGCAGCTGCATCCTCTTTTTCAGCTTCAGATCTCTTCTGTGCTTTAAGGTATTCCTCTTCCCCCTTTTTGGCATCATCAAAGGAGAGAGGAACGCCTGAAACATATCTTGGCAAGTAGGAAGTCGAGCCTGGCGATAGTCGAGTTAATGCTCGAGTCTGCTGCGAGTATGCGAAAGACGAAATTCGGAGCGAGTAGCGTTGGACTCTGAAATTAGCTTCATTTCAGCCGTGAGAAAAATGAATTTTCTGTCCATATTTGCTTCCAGAATACGCTGGAGATCACTCTTATTTTGCTCACGCAACACTTTATCTCGGCGTGTGAGCTTCATGCATGTGCTCAATGTGTTCTCGCAATTTCGTTTTTGCATCGGCATTCTCGGCTCTCCATACCAACGACTTGTTGAACAATGTCTGAAGTATCTAACTTGTTCCACACGCATTGTTTCTTTGCTATTGCCACCATTCCCGATCCTCGACTTGTTATGCCTCTCAAGTCGCAGATGGGATTGGCATCTCTGTTGTCGGTCGCATGTCCGAGAGGCCTGGTGCCTCTCCATCCGTTCAATCTCAAAGAAATAATGCTTTGAACACCTCCCGAACTTCAATTGTTTTTCCGATGCACGGTGATGGCCACGCAGCGTCAAAGTTATAGTTAGGCGAACGATGGTACTGACGAGATGACAGGAGCTGGTCTGTGGAAGCGTGCGATCTCGTTCTCTCGACTCTTCATGGAGGTCGGGTACCCAAGGAGAAAGGAAAATATTCTATAAAGGAATCATCACGGCCAACCGGGTATTTGTTCAATGATGAGAGGTGCGCGTGAGGTTCCTTGTGGAGTCGAACCTCTACGGCTTGGGGAGCCCGCGCGATGGACTCTGTTTGGGGTCTGTTGTGAAGTGGACCCGACTTGCCGAGCCTCACTGTCTCAACAACTTCGTTGGTCTCACCGTTTCTCCAATTGAGTGGATCGTCCTCGGCCTTATCGAGCGTCATCGGACGATGATGAGATTTCCATTGGTGGCTCATCATCAAAATTGAAAGTTTGACGAGTAGTCTTGAGATCGAGACTTACTCGTGCTAGGAACATCCGCAATGAGTATTTTGGATGCATCACGGGGGATGACTCGGCTTCTTCGTCGCCCGATCCTAGAAAGGTTACATCGAGGATTATCCTGGGAATCATGAAGCGTGCTTATCTCCTTTTCGGATGGGTCAATGATAGCGGGAGGGATGTTCTCTACTTGACTTTTTACCCGAAGTCTCAACCTCCCGTGGGCCTTCATTACCTCCCCGCAGTCTTGATGCAGCAGGCCTCACTGGACCTCCCTTTCGATAGTGTCACTGTCTTAGGGTCTTCTCGAGGTGGCATCCATTGAGTCTCAACCCCATGGATTGCACTTTCTTCGCCAGTGTTAACTCCCGGGTTGTTCCTTCCTCGCCTCGACCGCATCGCGGCGTCATTAGCCCTTCAGAGCGGTTGGCACCTCGGTGAGAGACAGTTTCAACTATCTCGAGCTTCGTTGATGGCAACTTGCTTTGTTCGTTTTGCGTTTGTACTTTCTCCACTTCGCCTCCAAGATTCGTTGTGGAGTCATCTGCAGATTCTCCGACCTTGCTGCGGTGGAAGGAGTTTCCCCCTCAACTGGCTCACCACCGAGTGACTTGGAATGGGGTCACTCGTCTCCAAACTCCCGGTTGTTTCTCTTTGAGTGTTCACCGTTGGGGCGGTGTGGTAAGACACCTTCATTAGGGGTTGGCTCAACCTGGGTCCCCACTAACCCGATTTCATCGCCATTTCCCTTAATTCCTTCTTCCGAGTGAGTGGGGAAGTGGTGGCGCAACAACGGTGGCGATTTGCTGAACCACTCCCATTGGATTGATTTCGGTGAGTTCGAGGACTCTCCTGGTCCCTCCATCATGCTCTTCTCATGAAGAATTCTCGGATTCATGCATTGCTTGCTGCATTTGCAACTCTTCTCGTGCGGGCAAAGAAAGATGCAGATCCTCATCACCGAGATAAGACATCAAGGAGAGGATGTGTGTGTTACGTGGTGCCGGAGATAGGGCGATGATCGGGCCTTCTCACGTGCCTCGGCTTTCTTCTCGATCGCTCCTTCTCCTTATCCTTGAAGATCTGCAGGATATCTCATGCGATTGTCTTCATCGATCTTTGGGATCACAGAGGTCGATCGAGGAAGTTCAACAGATTCCTCTTCTTCTTCTATAAACTCGGGCCGTTGGAACTGTTCCCCGGATTTACTCAATTTCCATTTCCTCCACTCTCGCAGACGATTTTGAATATCCGGGTAAAGTGGGGATAGGATCATTACATCACTATCGCTCTCTCGCCTTCTTCTTGTGGCTCACCGCGGACTACGGCTATTTCTTGATTTGCCTCTGTGACGCCTTGACAGACTTAGTTGTTTCATCAATTACATCTCAGGGACTCTACTGTTGGCGAGTTTTCGTATTTGTTCGGTGAGTGGCCGACTCAGGCCGGTTTCTCAAGCTCGGAGAGCTTGATGATTCTTCTTCGTCTCCTAGTTTGTATCGGAGGGATTTACGGTTCGAGAGACGCTTTCTTCGAGTCTTGGGCGGCGGGGCCGGTGTCTTCTTCTTACGAGGAGCTGGCCGTCTTGGCTTATCGATCTCCTCTTTTTGACGATCCGAGAAGGTAGTTGAGAATCCTTCTCGATCAGCCGCTTTGGGCGGAGACACTACTGCGAGGGGTGTGACTCTGCTGCAGGGCGGGAGCGAGTTTGACTTTCTTTCTTTGCTGGAGCGGCGATCTTTTCTTAGCACCGCAGGGCGCTTTTCTTCTTTAATTGGAGAGGAAACAGATTGTATCTTCAGGTCACCGATTCCCCTCACTCGTGTCGCTCTCTTGGCGTAGGCTCTCTTCATGCGCGAGAGAGGTTTGATCTCGAACATCCTCTTGTTAACATGGAACGCCTTTCCATGTCGAAGAGGACTCCTTTCACCTCCATCACCGGCCAATCACCAGGCCATATCCTAGAGATCCTCCAAAGGTGCCATCTTCCTTGAAGGATTTGTTCCCTACATTCGGCATAGTCTGCGTAGACAAACTCAGCCCATTTATTTTCCTTTCTTCAATGATCGCCGCCATCACGATCAACTTTGCTTTTGACATTGGTTAAAGCCGCCAAATTTGATGTCAATACATTTGGAAACTATGTCCAACAACTTTTGATAATCCTCCTTCAAGCACCTCTTGTTTCTTTGTGTAAACTATTTTATCAAGATAGTCGGGCTTGGCTATTTCCTTCCAAGCGCAGACCAGGTTTACATCGCTTCGTTAATTTCGATGCTCCTTCCGTTGGTAGTGAGCGGTGTTCACCAAATCCTTGGCGAGATGGTGAGCTTTTTCCGTGAATGATGACTTTATCCCTTCATCGTGAATCTCGGCATTCACGTAGAATCGCGACCTCCTCCACATAGGTCATCGGATATTCCAAAATCGTAAACGATTTTAGCCCAGGCGTTTCCAATTTCTCAGCAATTTTCATCACTAGGGTGTCGTCGGACCCCTGTTTCACCATCTTAGTCGAAATCCACAAGAGACCCTGTGGATTTGCTTTCCTAACTTGACAAAATCATAGGTTGGTGCCATCCTTCAGGATTTTACCGAAGAAAACTTAGAGATTGATTTGAAGATAGATAGGGTTTTGAGAAAATTTTTGCCTTTGCTTCCGAGAGAGAGAAATGAACAGTTTTGGTAGTGTGTGAGAGAAACGGGCGAAAATGGTTTAAGTATGGTTTATGAAAGGGCGTGCGGGTGGTTTTGAAATGTGATCGAAATCAACGGCTTAGATTTTGCACGCCGATTTAGCATTTAATGTCTCGTATTTAATGCGGCAAAGATTTATATCCAATCATAAGCTTGGTGTGCGGCTTTTGCCTGTACACGTCATAATTATCTTTGACGTAATTCTTAAAAACATTCCCGCTTAGTCAAAACGACAGCGTTTTTGTCACTTGGCTCATAAATGATTCAGACTTTTGCCCTCGGTGGTTTAGCTCTTCTTTTCACATTCCTCTTTGTGACTCATCATTTGACTTGGTATAGTCGTCTTTCCGATACGGTGATTTACTTAGGCTGATTTGTGAGTTCAAATCTTTTTCCTTTTTTTTTTGTGTTTCATTTCTTTTCTTTGATTCTTCTCGAGTGTCACCACTCAATTAACCCTAACTCATGCTTGAGTTCTTCAAATCTTGACTCACATAATGGTTTTGTGAAGATGTCGGCCAATTGTTTATCAGTTGAGATATATTCCAAGATGATGTCCTTCTTTTCAACATGATCTCTTATGAAGTGATATCGACATCGATATGCTTTGTTCTTGAGTGCAACACAGATTTTGAGTAATTGCAATTGCACTTGTGTTATCACACATGATTGGAATTTCTTTTTCCTCAACTTCATAGTCTCTCACTTTCTTTGTCTCATCCATAGGACTTGGGCACAACACCCTTGTAGCCTATGTATTCTCGCTTCAGGTTTGTAGAGGTGGCTATTGAATTTTGCTTCTTGCTAAACCAGAAATTAGCTTTGTTTCCTAGCATTTGACATGTGCCTGAGGTGTTTTTCTGTCCACTCTGCATCCAAAGATAGTCGAGTCCGAATAGCCAATTAGCTTGAATCCACCTTCCTTTGGATACCATAAGCCAACTTCTTGGCTTCCTTTCAAGTATCTTAATATTCTCTTAGTCAGCATATGGCTCTCCTTTGGAGCGATTGAAATCTCGCACATACACCTACAACAAAGATGATGTCCGGCATGCTTCTTTGTGAGATAGATCAATGATCCAATAAGTCTATGTATCTTGTTTGATCTACGAGGCTTGCCATCTGCATCCATGTCCATTTTGATGATGTATTCATTGGTATTTTCACGAAGACTTCTCCTCCATACCAAATTTCTTCATTAAGTCTCTCGTGTATTTTGTTTGACTTATGAAGGTTCCATCCTTCATTGTTTCACTTGGAGTCCAAGGAAGAATGTCGACTCTCCCATCATGCTCATTTCAAATTTACTTTGCATGAGGTTTGAAAATTTTTCACACGACTCTTTTTTTTTGTGGATCCAAAAATGATGTCATCCACATATATTTGAACAAGCAAGATACTCTTTTTGTCTTGAATTAAAAAGTGTTCTATCTACTTTTCCTTTTGTGAATCCATTTTCGCTTAGGAATTGTGACAAGGTATCATACCATGCCTGGGGTGCCTGTTTCAATCCATGCAAAGCTTTCTTGAGTTTGTATACCTTATCTCCAAGAGTCTTCTCGCTCAAATCCTCGGAGGTTGTTCAACATACACTTCTTCTTCCAATAGACCATTTAGGAATGCACTTTTACATCCATCGATATACAATGAAATTCTTGTGAGGCATAGGCAAGAAACATCCTTATAGCTTCCAATCTTGCTACGAGAGCAAATGTTTCATCAAAATCTATTCCTTCTTCTTGGCAATATCCTTTGGCTACTAGTCTTGCTTTGTTTCTTACCACGAACCTTCCTCATTCATCTTGTTTCGAACACCCATTTAGTACCAATAACATTTTGATGTGTGGGTCTTTGAACTAATTCGCATACTTTATTTCTTTCAAACTGATTCACTCTTCTTGCATAGCTTGAATCCAATGTGCGTCATCCAATGCTTGTAACACATCTTTGGGCTCTATTTGCGAGATAAAGCATGTGAACATAGCTTCTTGTTGAGTTATGGATCTTGTTTTGACACCTTCTCTTATGTCTCCAATGACAAGTTCTCGTGGATGGTCTCTCGGCCATCTTACATCAAAGTTGAAGTAAGTTGGTGGATTCAATCGTCTAGCGATTGTGTTGCTTTGATCGCTCTCTCGTAGTCACTTAGCCGCAAATTTTCCAAATTGTTTTTGAGATTCAGGTTATCTCATCTTCTTCTCGAGTTTATAATTCCAAATTTTCTTGGCTTGATAGGGACTCTTCACGTATGGTTGGATGATTCAAATTATCGGTGACTCTTCAATGTCTTCTCCATTTACATTTGGCTCATCGAATACCACATGAATGGATTCTTCCTGCGACCATAGTCCTTTTGTTGAGTACTCTGAGGCTTTGCTTTCAAATTTGAGTATCCCAAGAAGATACCTTCATCGGCTTTAGCATCGAAGGCCTTTAGATTATCTTTGCCATTGTTGTGGATGAAGCATTTACATCCAAATATTCTAAAATATGCAACATTTGGTTTTCTTCCACCAAATCTCATAGGAGTCTTTGTCACCGTCTGTTTATCATACATCTGTTTTGAGTGTAGCAAGTCGTGTTGATTGCTTCACCCAAAATCTTTTTGGAACCCCGCTTTAGCTAACATGGTCCTTCTTTGCTTCTTTGAGAGTTCTCGTTTCCTTCTTTCTCGCAACTCCATTCTCACGTGGAGTCCTTGCTATGCAGATAGTTCATGACCAATACCATTTTCAATACAATACCGAGTTATTATTCCATTGACAAACTCGGTTCCTCTGCGATCTTATTTTGATAATGGTTTGGCTCTTCTCGTTTTGAATCCTCTTCATCACCGTGTGGTAGTTTTGTAGAGTTTCTTTCTTCTTACACATGAATATTGTCCATGTATATCTTGAGTAGTCATCTACTACCACCAAGGTGTATTTCTTTCCACTTATGTTGGCTGGTTCCACTTGGGCCAAATAGATCCATATGTAGCAGATGCAATATTCTTGTTGAAGATGGACATGTCTTTTCTTTGAATGAAGATTTGATTTGTTTTCCCTTCGACATGCATCACATATACTCTCCTTCTTGTATATCGAGTCCGGAAGTCCTTCCACAAGATTACTTCTTGCAAGCTTGTTAATCGTTTTGAAATTCAGTGACTCGGCTTTTTTGTGCCACGAACTTGATTCAATTTGTGCTTTTTGCTAATAGACAGTGTTGTGTGTAGCGGTTGACCAATCTACTACATACATGTTCTTTTGTCTCGCATCCTTGCAACACTACTTCATTCGATTCAAGATCCTTGATTTGGCATATACCCATGTTGAATCCAACATTATAGCCCTTGTCACAGAGTTGATCGATGCTTAGCAAGTTGAAGTTGAGTCCTTCAACATATGCAATATCTCGTGATTTCTAATCCATTCCTCTTGATGGATCCAATGCCTCTTATTTCACCTGGAGCTTCATTTCCTCCAAATATGACTTTTGCTTCTTTTACTTCCTTGAATTTTGACAGATTTTTCTTGTTTCCTATCATATGTCCGGGAATGTACCACTATCCATATACCAGGTTCCTTGGCACTCACCGTTTTCTTTGAACCTGCAATCAAGGAAATTAAGTTTTAGGTACCCATACTTGTCCGGGTCCCGAGGGGTTAGAATTGTAAGATGATCCAACCAACTTATAGCCAAATGATTTGACTCTAAGGGGTTGCCATCTATCGATGCCATAATCATAATTAATATTGGCAAATTGCTTGGGGATTTTAGGTTCATACAAAATTGCCTCTTTTGTCTGTATGCTGTGTATAAGTTTTAGCAATCGCCTTCTTTGGGTAATTGTGGTGTCTCGAGTGTAGTGCCTAGGTGCATATGTGTGTGTCTTTGATGAAAGCTCTTATACTTTTGGAATGGCCTTTCTTTGAGTTCTAGGCCTTTGCCATTTGGGCTTATATTCCATAAGTCTATCTTTGATAGTTCACATTATTCCAATCGGCTTGCTTGGATATTTTCTACCATTCCCATCATATGTATTTCTTTTATAGATTTTAAGGGGTTTTTGGTAGCTCTGATTTTTCTTTGACGTATTTTCTGTTTGGAGTTTGCTTTGAGAACTCGATCAACCTCTTCTCACTGTCCTTTCAAATAAGCACTCAATCGGCGACTTTCCTTTTCCTTTATAACCAAGGCCGTTTGCTTGTAGTTGTGTTTTGGAGTGAATGTGTGTGCAACATTTAGAGTTTTGGATTTTCTCGACTCTTCACCGCTTGAAGATCCTTTTTCCAAAATTACTTTTGGAGTTTGACATAGCATAGAGGAATTAAATCCTAAGCCCTGTCTTGTTTCCACATTTTCTTTGACTCATAATAAGATCATCCAATGATTTAGATGCCTTAGTGAATGAGGCAATAACATTTTTGAGGTCATTCTCCTCTTTTCTATGGCGGCAATTTCTGCTATCAACTTAGCATTTTCAAATTTAAACTTTCATTCTCATCACTATTTGACTTAGAGTACTCGGCTCCTTAGTCAACTTTGAGTTTTGGCTCTTGAGTAGGCTTTTGTTTTCCTCATTTAGTAGTGTGTGTGAGGATTTAATGTGTTCAAAATCTTTCATCATTTTGCCTAATGAATCATAAAGATCGAGTGGGTGATGAAGTGTGTGTGTCACGATCACTATCACTAGAATCCGAGTTTGATGAGTTAGAGTGTACCTCATCTTCTTGGTCGAGTTGATCTTGTTCCTTGGCCATCAAGCGGTCGGGGCTTCTTCTTCGAGTCACTTGAGTAGTCGCCTTCATCGCTCTCCTCTCAATCACCGTGTGTCTTTTGACTCGCATTTTCTCAACCAACATTGTCTTTTTCTTTTCTTGTCTTCTTTCTCTCAAGACCTTTCTTTCTTCTTCATTCCTGTATTTGTTGACTACGGGATATGGGCAATCAATGGCGTAGTGACCTGGTTGTCTACGGTTCAAAGATAGATATTCAACCTTTTGATCGACTCTTTCCATTCTTGGATTGTCAACCCTTTGATATTCACTTTTTGATGATCTGCTCTCTTGGTTGGCCTATCTTCCCTTGACTTGGAGGGAGCCGAGTGTCTTCTCGAAGATTCGCCCTTGCCTCTCTTGTAGTTCTTATTGAAGAACTTGTTGAATCTTTTAACCATCGGGGCTATTTCTTCGGATCAATGGCTTCTTTGACCTCGGCTCTCTTCCCATCTTTAACAATTAGAGCAAATTGTTTTGGGTACAATTGTCTCTTCCTGGTCTTTTCTTCTCACCAAACTCGTAGGCTTTGAGGTCCGAGAATAGTTCATGGTTGGATGTCTTTGATAGGTCCATGGAATGTCTTAGTGCCATGACCTTCATTTCCCATTCACCGGAAGACTTTTTAGGATCTTCATACACATTTCCTTCTGTATATATTCCTTTCCAAGTGCGGATAGCTCGTTGGTGATTTACGTGAACCGAGCATCCAGTTGATCCAGGTTTTCTCCCGAGATCATCTTGAAGTTCTCAAATTTACTGTGACGACCACCGATAATTTGTTTTCTTTGATTTGCTCGAGCCTTCACAAATCAATGTTAGCTTGTCCCGATTTCTTTAGCCGTTTTGCATGATTTGACTTTATTGAACATGGCTTTGTCGAAGGTTTTGTAAAGGATGTCCTTGGCTACATTGTCCAGGTTGTATCTTTTTCTGTCATCATTTGTCCATTCAGTTCTTGGTTTTTCAACCATGGCTGGTCAGGAGCAACATCCTCCTCTCTCCTTCTACCGCACTCTTCTTACAAATGTGTTCACCTTTAAGATCTGCGGTGGCCCATCTTCTATCACTATCCACATCTCATCATGTAATCTTTGATAGATGAGCCTCGCATACGAATTTTCCAATCATCAAATTCTTCAATTGTGAACATAGGGATGCGTGTCAAATTTGCTTCCATTATAATAAATTTTAATGATAAAAAGAGTTTTGAAAGTTTAAGTACTAAAGCGGACTTTGAAAAGTTTGGAGATCTAGTTCGAACTGTGCGGAAGGCTCAATGAACCAACCGCTCGATACCACTTGTAGGTCCCAAGGGGTGTAAGTGTAAGGTTTAGAAGGGGGTTGAATAAACCATACCAAATTTTTGATTTAGTCCTTTTAAAATTCAGAGTTGATACTACACAAACATTGTCCTTGGTGGACACCAATTTAGTTGATCGTGAGTTAGTCTTTCAACGAGACTCAACTCGAGCCGTTGCTTGAATAACTCAAATTGTTAAGTCTAAATTAACTCAACCAAGTGGTTTGTTTTTTTTAATGGAAGACTTAACACCCTTAAGTTTGGTTAAGTAGAGATTTAGAGCTTGATTTAGTACTTAGAGATTATCTTATGGATAGCAAATATGTCGTGAGAAATAGACAAATATGATGCAAGAATTAAAGTCTTTGAATGTAAATGACACAATAAGATTTTTATAGAGGTTCGAAGATGGGGTAATTCTTCTACTCCTCTCTTCTCCAACTCTGGAGGAATCCACTAGGTATTGATCGAAGATACAAAGTGGTAACAGTCCGGATACAAGTCTTGATCACACAAATGACTTGATCCTTTGGGACTCGATCCGAGATGCCTTGATAACTCACCTTCTCAGACGACTCGGCTTCTTCTTCACAGGCGGCTGCCTTGCTACTACTGACTCACTTGCTCAAGCTCTTTGGATTTGATCACGAAGCCCTCCAAAAGCTCAATACTTGGTTCGACCTTGAACCTTTCTACAATCCTTTGTGGAATGTAGACCCCGATTTTCGTATTTTCCTCTTCAACCGATTGAAGTTATCTTTCCTTCACAGGTGAGTGTTGGATTGATGTTCTTCGTAGTGTAGCCGGAGGATTGAGAATGTTTCAGGTTTACGATTCTAATAATTGCTTGAACGTTTTTGGTTCGGTCTCTCCTTGTTCTTAAAGTTATTTCTCGGCCTTTTTTATAGTGATCTTTCAAAAATCTGCCCGTTGAAGAGATAGGCTTATTTTTGAAAGTCACTTGCGTCGTTGGCTTGTCTTGTTGCGATCCTTGGAATTGCCATTTCCTCGTATGAATTGTTCTTCACCTTTTCGAGTTCGACACGGTGTAGTGCTTCCCATTGGTTTATTCCTTTTGCACGCTTAAGGGATGAGCACTTCGAGAAAGGTAGTATGGAGATATTACTTGTTTAGGTAATTCTCTTGATTTACGTAAACGGATCTTTTTCGATTATCTCGACTTGACCGCATTTCCTTGTTTTCCCCAGGTGACTTAGAGTCGACTTCCAATCATCGGATGACTCTTCCATCACTTCAACTTGAGACTTGGCTTTTCTTGAGTTGACTTGACCGATACTCCACTCACCGCATCTCACCGCTTCTTCTTGAGAGTTCCGTCTACTCTTCTTTGCCATACTCGGTACTAAGGTGTCTTGCAAAATGAGTCTTCCTTCTAGTCTCCGATTATCTTCTTGCATGTTTGGGCATAGTGACTTAACTCGGCTTGACCAAATTTATTTATTACAATGCGATTTTACAACAAAAATGGGGTGCCAACTTCCTATTCTAAGTTTTACATGGCATTCATCAAAATCTAAACAATAAATTTCCTAACAAAGTGGTGTCATCTGAAGCGAGAGCCGCAAAATTGTTACTCGTGTGTATATCAGAAGGACAAGTGACTATTGCACCGGTGAGGGGACCTGCATGCGTAGCCGAACCCGTATTTCTCATTGAGTCATCAACGACCTTGCCCTTGTCCTGCTGAAGGACGATAAACTCTACGAACCCGGAACACCCTCCGCCTGAATTATGGCGAGTAGCGGTGCGCCCGTGAGCGTGCACTGGGCGGTGAAGCACGCCCTTCCGTAGTCGTATTACCCGTATTGTTAAGATGACAAGAAGCTGTTGAGTGTCCCGTAACTCCACAATGCGAACAAAACCGAGGAGTTTTCATAACGCGACGAAACAAAAGAGCACTTGCCGGTCGCGTTCTACCATGATGTGTTCTTCCAATGGCTTAGAGAGATCGATGTCCACCGAACCCGAGCGAAATGACCCAAAGAACCATCCAAAGGAGCGCCGATCAATCTGTAAAGGATTCCCAAGAGCACTAGCAATCCCCATGATGTTATTGGGGTCCCAATATTTTAAACTGAGTTCAAAAATGCGTACCCAAACGATGGTCACAGAGGTTTGAACCTTATAAGGATTGAAGTCCGGCACCCAATAAATTGTGCAATATTATCATCTATGTATTTATATACTAAGCTCTCTCTCTCTCTCTCTCTCTCTCTCTCTCTCTCTCTCTCTCTCTCTCTCTCTCCCCCCCAACCCACACTCGAAAAACCCTAAACGCTCTAGAGAGAGAGAGAGAGAATTCACTGTAAATAGTATGTTGAATATTTTCCGCCTTTTTGGATGCAAAAAAGGTAATAAACATACGTGTAAAAATAAGAACTTAAGAAGTGATAAATATTTGATATTTTATTTCTTTGGTAGTCTACTTTATTTAAATAATCACTTTTTTAAAATAATATAAAAAATAGAATTATGTAAAATTGACTTCCAGACATGTGTGTATTGCATTAATTATTGTATTTATCTTCTTTTTTTGAGAAAAAAAAAATTAGTTACTTTTTTATTTTTGATCCATTTTTCACGTATAATATATCAGATTAATCATTTTTTATGATCTTCAGTTTACACCTATATTGCATATATTAAAAATAACAAATAAAAAATATAAGAAATATTTATTATTTTTTTGTAATTTGTAATGGGATTTAAAAATTATGCATTCAAACTATTGGACATCAAAGTATTTTGGCTATTTGTGATATATGTATAGTTGTTATTTTGGGCTTAGCCCATTTCTTAAATTGATCAAATTCAATTAAAAAATACTTATTTAATTAAATAAAACATCTCAAAATATGTATCCAAATTTTATATATCACATATATCAATACATAGCGTTATATATATTTGTAATACCCACATTTTCTTTAATGATCATATAATTTTATTAATCATAATGATTGTTGGTATATTTAATACTAATGATTCATCTAGTGTTATAACTGGTGAAGAACGTGAGATCGGTGTGCTCGAAAGTTCATGTCAAAAGAATTCTAACGGTATATATGGGACATTAGTTATACATATATTACTATGATGTGATGTGTGTATATATGAGAAATTACATGTTAATCAAGAATGATTAAATGAATTATTTTCATGCACTTCAAACTCATGTAGTTTATGGACTTGATGATATGTTGTTTTAGATACAATTTTGTGAACGTTTTTCCCAATTACTTAAGGTGATTATTTGGAATTTATGAACATGGTATTTTAAGTACATGTCTTAGGTATCTATAGGAACAAGAATTTCCTTGTTGGAATATGTAATGTATGAGATATGCTCAAAACACTCAAACATGCTAAAAGTGAAAAACTGTAAAACTTGACAGCAGCATGTGCAACTTTGCAAACGTAATTTTCCCATTAAATAAGTTTATTATCTGGGATTTTTGAACATGTTAATTTAGATACATGTCTTAGGTGGGTTATAGGAACAAGAATCACCTTATTTGAATATGTAAATTATGAGATATGACTCAAACACTAAGGCATGCCAAAACTGAAAAACTGCACAGCAGCATGTGCCACTTTGCCAACGTGTTTTACCTATTAAATAAGTTTCTTATCTGGGATTTTTGAACATGTTAATTTAGATACATGTCTTAGGTGTCTATATAAGAAAGAATTACCTTATTTGAATATGTAAAGTGAGAGTTATGATCCAAATATTAAAGCTTGCCAAACTAGAAAATTCTGTGACAGCTTACTACCCACATGTTGTTGTGGTTGTTATGATTTGTATAAAGCAAGTAAAGTGTCATGATTAAATCACTTTGAAGAAAGCAAGAAAAGTAAGGTCTTTATCTTATCAATTGGAACATGGCTAACAACTATCATGAGAGGATGTAGGGACCCTCTTTCAATACTTTAATAGATGGTATTTGAATCTAGTTATTTTGCTGAGAATACAAGGTTACATATATGAATAAGATGTGTGTTGATCTGAAAAATTTTGAGAGCCAGCACTTTCCTTCATTCTAAATAATTTCCTCAAAAATCTCTATATGTGCCCTTCAAAGAACCAAATCCAACTCTTCATCAAAGTGTGGTTTTACTTCTTCATACTATTTACCTTGAATTCAATGGTGCATAATATATATCTACACAACATGTAATCATACAAGTAGTTTCAACAAAGTTGCATCAAAGGATCTAATGAATCAACCACTTTGCTTATACAAGATCTTGTAAGAAATAAGGTATGTATTTCCAAATTCGGATTTAATTGGTGAAATATTATGATATGCAAAGTATTGCTTCTTGAGTGCTTTTATATTTTAGAAATACTTATCTAAATGTCATATATGCTAGGTTAAATTTCCAGATCCTTATAGTTATTGATGATCTAATAATGAATTTTATTTTATCATTGGACATTCATTCATGAATCTGAAAATTTGTATGATCTCAAACTTTCGGAGCATGTGTAGAATGGATATGAATTTATTTATGGCTAAATTTTGGATATGTAATTCCTATATGCATTATTAGTATCCTATAATTTTAGTAGAATTTGATCTACCTCGGTTTAGACGATATAGAATTTAGAATCTAATATGCTCACAGTGTATGAAATCCTGACAGTTTTTAGGATCAGTTTTGAATAATCATTTTGAACTATAAATGGATGTTCATTTACCTTAAGAAATATCTAGGACATGTCATTATGGGTTATGTATAATTCTGCAAAGTTTTAGCTTTATATGGTATCTAGGTTGTGAGTTAAAAATCGTTCTTTACAGTATGCCCAGATTAGAATATAAGATGCCTGCACTATTGTATTCATTTACAAAATTTGAAAATCATGTCTTTCACATTTATTTTGTAGAGGAAAAATTTATGACACTCTATTAGGATGTTAGGTATCATGTTTCTAAGTTTTACAAGGATTAGATATTTATATTATCAGATTAATATTTTTAAGTAAGTATAGGTCAGAATTCCCAGTTTTAGAGCATTAGGCTTGATCATGTACTAATGAAGTTTTATGAACCTTATTTATATCATTTATGAAATCTTATAAATATATATAAATGCATTTTTAATGTCTATATTAATTGTATGTGTTTCCCATGAAAATATTTGACATGAACATTCCAAGAAGGCGAGCACACCGTGATCAAGACGTTCATCACCCTTAAGTAAAAGGTTTAGTAAGTAAACAAGTCAAGTAAGTACATTCTCACCTGCAACATGATATAAGTTTATGAAATGTTCTTTTCATAAAGTTACACTGATTTCAACATCTTATATTCGAGCATTCTCTATAAAAGGCATTTATGACATTCTATACAAGTTGTTGTTGAGCTTTTCATAAATGTATATGTATGTATCACGTAATGTAAGCGTTACACACCCAATGATAATGTTTGTCCCGCTAGGTGGACTTGTTACGTTTGGTTTGGGATTTGCTACCCCTTTCCTTTCATGAGGGCGCGCTAATGATGTTAATGGTGTAACGCTTGGGCCCGTAAAGATAAAATGAATATGCATGTTTTTATTTACGCATAGAAAGAGATGCAAAAGTTATTTACAATGATCATGCTCATATTTATGTTTCCATGATAAATGCTCATACTTTGAAAAATATTTTTGTGAGAATTCAAATGTGCTTACTAAGCTTAATGCTTATTAAAAGTTACATCATGTTGCATATAAGAATATAATGAGGATGACCTAAGTTGAAGTACGTGAGGAGCGTATGTGCAACGATGTGGGATTGGAAACGGAATTACGCCAAGAAAGACATTATATTTTATGATGTCAAATTATGAAACTTATTTTCAATTTTATGCTTCCGCTATGTTTTATTTTAAGATTGATTGAAAATCTCTTTTCAAATTGTATGCTTTCGCTATTTTCGAATTCAAACTCTTGGTTTATGACATTTTCAGTTTTCTCATGATGATTTGTGTTTTTATGATATAATGGTCGATTTTAATAAATGTGGGAAGGATCATTTGAAAAAAATCCTGTCTAATAGTGTATAATTTTTCTAAAAACTATTTCAAAGAAGTTTAATGTTAACGAGCCTTGTGGCGTCCGTAAGGGGGCGTTACAATATTTATGTAAGAAAAATTAAGATTTATTTAACATGAAATTATATTCATAATAGTATATGTGAAGCCCTCGATTTTTATTCGAACATGTACTTGTTTCACGTATCGTCCTTGTATTAATTTGACTATTTTACCGCGTCGCTTTGACGGGTAAATATTAATGATAAATATATTTTGCATTTAATTTCTTTTATCTATTACTTGTGATCATAATTATTTATTAATTCTATTTCGCATTAATGATCACTTGATCGATCATCATTTGTGTATCTATTAGTCACCTTAGAATTTTAAGAGATCGTTTTTTATTTTAGAGATTTTTACCTTATAGAATTAAGAATTCGATTTAGAATAAGTGATCATGAGACTCATAAGTGATCAAGGAAATCGCTAATTATTTTGAAGATTGATATTATTCATCTATTATCATCAATTTTGGGACAAAAAAATATGGAAATACCACAACTACCCCTCATGTTGGACGGCCATGATGTATATTTTGGTGTAGAAATAACTCCCAACTCTTGTACATGTACACCTTATGTATTCATCTTGTGTATTTTTACACCATTAATTCAAACCTACATCTTAGATTAATCTACCAATTCCCCACCTCAATAATTACCAAACAAAAGTGATTCCCCTCTAAACTTAGCATTTTGGCTAATTGTCCCTAGTAAAGTTGCCTATTACTATTTTATGTATTAATTCCCCAATTATGAACAAATCATTTAATCAAAACAAAACAAAATTTTTGTCTCCTCCCCACCCCATGTGGACGGCCAAATGGCCCTTGGTGAACAAAAAATTTGTTCAAGTTTTATTCTTCACATTTCATTTCACCAACACAAAATTCTTCCAAGTCTTGTATTTCCTCTTATCTCTCTCTAAAAATTCTCCTACCTCTCTCTACACATTTCTTCTTCTTCTTCACAAAAACTTAACCAAAACTTCAAGAATTCATCTCCCTACTCCTTCATCAAATTTGAACCATCACCATACCAAGGTAAGGAAAATTTCTTTTTCAATCCATTTTTGATATCACCTAACTCATCTCTTTCACCTTCTAATTTAAGTTTGATTTTTGATTTTGAGGTATACCTAGAAGACCTTTGAAGATATTAAGAGACTAGTCATCTTGAAGAAAAATTGTGAAGAAGTTGGACTATAAGGTAAGAAATGGAATTTTTGGTACATTTTCTTCTTCTCTTTCTAATTTCCAAATTTTGACACTCCATTTTTATTTTTGGAGTTTTAGGGGCTGACCTTGGAGGTTAACATTAAGGGTGACCAAAATCTTACACTTTGAAGCCATTACTAGTCACACTTTACTCACTACACAAGGTAAGTGTAGTATTTCCGATTTTCTCACCATCTTCTTCTTCCCATTAAATTTTTAACCATATTTTCTAACTCCTATATTTTTTTGATATTCCTTGACTTAGGGGCTGACCTAAGTCACTCCTTCATCGAGAGAGATTTATTCCATTTTCACCAACAAATCGATCTTTAAGGTGGGTGGAAAAATCCTTTCAACTTCTAGGTGTTTTACTTAAAAATGCATGTAGTATTTTGATTTTGAGCACTTGAGATATATATTATGTATTGCATGATATTTTCTTGTATCAAGTTGGAAAAATTCTCAAGTGTTGCTCAAAAATGCGATTTATCGAAAAATAGGGCATACATGTACACTTTATTGTTATAATTGATGAAATTTTGTATGAGAAGGATATGTATGTGTATGACTCTTGAAATCTATGTTTTGAATGATTTATAACCTGGACAAGTCGAGCATAATTGATTAAATTTCAACTTTATGCAAAAATGAAAAGTTGGTGGACTTAATTGCAAGAAAATAAAACTTAAGGGACCCCTCTGTAATTTTCGATTTTTGGGACTGAACTCAGGTTCAAAAATTATGTTTTGACATTTTAATAAAGTTTTAAGAGTTTTTAGATAAATAAAATCAACCCTTAAAAGCCCAAGGACTAGATTGTAAAATTTTAGAAGTTTAAGGGCTATTTTGCAATTTTCGAAATTGTACCAGACCCTAATTTTAAAATTTAAAATTTTAACTCTTAAAGGACTGGAAATAACATATTTTAAGTGTATTCCAAAAATCCAAGTGTTTAGAGCTTGGAAAGTAATTTTATAAAAATTGAGAGACCAAATTGTAAAAGATTAAACTTGAGGATCAAAATACAATTTCCAGGACTTATGGAGCCCATGCACCTGGAAATACTAATTTAACTATAACATAATTATATCTTGGACCCAAGGTTCAAATTTCATAACAATTGGACCCCTAAAAGCCTTAAAGGCAATTATTTCAAAATGGGACAAAAATGAGATTTTCAAAAGTTAAGGGACCTATACTTGCTTCTTTTAAAAACTCCTTTTGTCCCAATATCCCACTGACCTTAGTGACATTTTACAACTGGAATCACATTAAAATCCCTTCCGGTTTGTGAGTTCCAATTATTTTAAACTTAGAGCCCGAAATGACAATTTTAACAAATTTGGGGCCAATGTGAGAATTTTATAAAAACTCGACCTCCAAACTTTAAAAACCTGAATCTCTGATCAATTTAGAGAATTTAGGAACTGACCTCATAATTTTTCAAGGTCGGGACATTTATTTATTTAACTTTTAACCCCAAAAGTAGTGATTTTTACAAAACGGGGCTAATTGTAAATTTTCTTTTAACAAGGACCTAACTCAAATTATTTTTTCTTTTAAAGAAACAGCCCTGGACTCTCTGACTTTAATAATGAATTACAAATATTTTATTTTCTCAAAAATCCCTTGTCTTATCGGATCGTCTTGACCGATTAATACCCGATCACGGGGCGACTTCCTCGTCTTGCGATTTCGAATCTATAACGGGACTTATGTTCCACCTAATCTTTCAAGATACCGAAGATTGCTTATCCTCCCGATAATCATCTTCATCCAAATAACTCCACCAACGCCATAATTACCACTCACGATTCAAAACTTTTCATGAACTGCTTCCCGAATCAATATACTCGACTGCCTGGTTGACTACCTGAATGTGTATTTAATTTCCTGCCTGAGTCAACTTGGTGTGTCGAGCTCACAGTCGGAATGGATACGTCGGGGATGGAACCGGGTAGCTCGGCTGCTATTCCATTCTCCGGCCCCATCGTCCTAATCCTGCAACTGAGGGACGGAATTTGTCCAAGGGAAGCGGGTCGTAGTACTTGAGGTATAATCATGATTATGACGAATCCGAGCCTTGCTAGCTCCAACGTGGATTTTTTCTTTGCCTATGGAGCGATAAGGTGACAGGTCTTGGACCATCATGAACGGGGAGTTACAAGGAAGAACGACGGAATCGCTGTTTGATCCACACGATTCCGGAGTTAATCGGAACGTTTGGTTGGCGCTACACATCAGTACGCAACCGCTACTTGTAATGCATGGGTTGGCGCTATATATCAGTACGCAATCACTAATTGTCTTGCATGGGATTGGCGCTACACATCAAAGACGTAATCCTCCCCGTCTTGCTTGAATCATCGTGCTGTGTGACCACGAACTATTTCTTAAACTGTATAAATATATTGCTTAATATATATTTATCACGATGCTTGTGGGCTATGTGTGAAATCATGCATCATACCTCACGAGTTTTCATACAACCGTTTTCTCGCATTAACTATATATATCGCCACACTTGCACACGATCACCCCATCCACTGAGATTTTTGTCTCACTCCCTCCTGTTTTCTAACCTTTAGATGAATAGTACGTTGAAGACGCGAACCTACCACGATTGAATCCCTACCATTGATGTGGAGAGACATTCCTTTTACTTTTATTGTTGATTGGACTTCTTCATTTTATTTATGTTTGGACCGTAAGTTAAATTCGGATAATCTATTGGGTTGTATTCGGATACCGTCGGACCTTAAGATGTAATTTGTATTTGTGTTTATTTTAATTCCGCTGTATTAGACTCTTTTCACTTGAAGTTCGTATCATGGGTTTAGACTATTGATTTATTTTATGTTTAAGTGATTGATCGTCATCGCGTCGCGTTTGGGGCGTGACATTTATGGTATCAGAGCTCGGCTAGTAAGATGGAAACTTACACCGAGCTGACCCAGGATAGGACCCTCGGACTGTGTTGGGTAGTACCGCGACCTGACCAATTAAGTGTGAAATCGATTTCAAAAATGGCATAGAACCTTATTACTGATGTTTATACTAAGTTAGAATTTATACTTGAAGATTCCATGATCATACTTGATTTGACCTAGTTGACTCTAGACTGACTTTCTTTATTCATTCTCTCCCTATTCTCCCTTATCTTTTCCTTAACTTCGTTTAATCCTTCTTCGTTTGGCTTGATCAGGATGGAGCCGACGCCACCTATCTGGTGGGAATTATTGGAGGCCCGCACCGAACGTGATTACTTTCGGGCATACATGAACCACTGGCACCAGGAATGCCTTCAGGCTAGCTCAGAATTGGCAGAGGAACGCCGCCGTAACCAAGAACTAACACACCTCCTGACAAAGAGCCAAGAGGAGAAGAATAGCCTTACCCTTCTTGCTAAAGATCGCGAAGATACCATCCGCGCTCGCGAAGGTCAAATTCAGTCGATCCAGGAACACTTGGAAATTACTCGCAAGAAGATGGAACGCGCGCTAAGGAAGGCCACGCAAAGTGGGAGATGGACGCGTACATGTCGAGGACACCATCGGACGCTCAAGATACTATCATCAAACAGGATGACGGTGATCGAGGACCTCACACGACCTTGTCTCGGCCGGGATGCCGCTTTGGAGACTGCTATGGCGGCCAATGCACTAGCACGCCACCACCCGAGGTGGAACCAGAGGCCGACCACTGGCGAACAATGAAGAGGATCCCGAGAAGGATCTTAAAGAAGATCCTGAAGAGGATCCCGAAGAGGATCCTGAAGAAGATCTCAAGAGGATCCCGAGGAGGATCAAATGGAGGATGGAGAGCCCGAGGCGCTTGATGACGCTCCGGGACTAGAGCAAGGGCCGATTTAGCCGATCGGCTAATGCCGAGGTGGTACCTCAGGCCCGATTAGGTTCGGTTATGGATAAGGCCGCTAGTGATGACAATGGCGACCTCACCGAGTAGATAGCTTCAATGTTAGATTTTAGCCGACGCTTATTTCCATTCTCGTTGTATTTTGCTTCCCGTTGTACTTTGATCAAGTTGTATCCCGACTCTAGATTACCTTCAATTCTCGTATTCTGTTGTATGAACTCATTCGGTGTATTCAAATTTTCACATCAATGAATATACTTTTTCTACTTATTCTATGTCTTGTGTATTCTTTGTTGTGATATAACTTGTTATATGCGAGTATTTATTGAAATCATTCATTTATCGATTGTAGCTAAACCTCGGGAAACAAAATGGTTGGACACCGTGGACGCGGGAGACCCCGCCGTGTTCCCCAAAGGTATAATGACGCGCCGAGGGAACGGGTACCCTCCCCCAATCTGCCACCACCTCCTCCGCCAATCGCAGGAGATAACTTGACTGCAATAGCCCTGCAACAGATACTGGTTTTCATGAGGCAACAAGCAGAGCCTCAACAACGTATTCCCGAGCCCGCTCGAGAGGCGAATGATCGCACATTGGAGCGATTCTTGCGATTTGACCCACCGGCTTTCTTAGGAGAGCCAGATGACCTAAAGGCAGAGGAATGGATTGGGAAACTGGAGAATATCTTTAATGCTCTCCAATATTCAGAGGAACAGAAGGTTACACTCGCCGTGTTCCGACTAGAATCGGCTGCGAGAGATTGGTGGAGAACAGTTGAGAGAAAGTGGGAACAGGACCGAGTAGCTAGAACGTGGGAAAATTGCCTGGCTGAATTCAATGAGCAGTACATTCCCCAAGTCGTGAAGGAGGCACGCCGGGATGAATTCCATAAGTTGAGACAGGGGAACGTGTCTGTGGCCCAGTATGAGTCTGAATTTCATCGGTTGTCCAAATATGCTCTGGGGACAATCAGTACAGAAGAGGACAAATTGTATAAGTTCACACGGGGACTGAAGCTGGAACTTCAAAAATAGCTTTTGACTGTTGAAATGACAACCTACTCACCATGCGGTAAAGGCAGCTCTCCCCATCGAGTCGGGATCGAACCGTATTGGTCGGTCAAAAAAGGCCATTAAACAGATCTCAAAAGGACAGCTGTGGGACAACCATCTAAGCCGCCAGTTAAATTTCAGGAGGGTCCAGTTATTAAGGCGGAAAAAGGGAAAGGACCAATACAGGGAAAACCGGGTCAAGTATGTGCACATTGCCAAAAACCAGGACATACTGTCAATGATTGTTGGCGCAAACAGGGAGATGCTTGCTATGTGGCGAGAACTGACACCGGTGAAGGATTGCCCGGTACGAGGATCGCACAAAACAAGTGCAACCGCCAAAGTCGGGTAATGGCTAGGGAAATCGGGCAAGGATGCCCGCCGAGCATTTTCACTAGCCGGACATGAGGCTCCGGAGGCAACAGACGTGGTGGAAGGTACGCTTCTAGTATCTAGCTACTATGCTAAAGTACTATTTGACCCTGGATCAACGCATTCATTTGTCGCACCACATTTTGTACACAAGCTGCATGCATGCATGGAACATATGCCTATAGGTCTAGAAGTGTCCACTACTATGGGCGCAAGCCAGATAACAGATATTATCTATAATGCATGTGAAGTTAAGATTGATGAGATAAACTTTCCTGCTGATTTGATCTTGTTGCCTATATCCGAATACGACATTATATTGGGAATGAACTGGTTGTCTGCACACCATGCACAAATGGACTGCCATCGCAAGTCCATTAAGCTATGTGAACCCGGTAAGCCCGAAGTGGAAATTTCGGGAAGAGTAGTTTTTAGAATTAATAAAATAAAAAATTATGAATAGAATTAATATTATTAATAGTTAAATACTATATATATATTCCGGGAATGGGGATAGAAATGGAGAATCCCTGTTTTATCTAATCAAAATAGGAAGGAGGACGAGGATATAAATACCATTTTTGTCTTATTCTCAATTCTAGAGAAGACGGAGAATTTCCATCTCTAAATTAACCGGGAATTCTCGTCTCCTTCTATTTGGCTACCAGTAGGAATGCTTCCACGCAAGGATATTGTCATTCATAAATGCAGGAGATAAATTCATAAAACCATTAGAAAAATGTTCATATAACAAAGACAAAATAGAGGCCTAACAATTATACACCCTGTGCATCGCCTTTGGTAAAAGATTAGTTAGCTTTCAATTGAAAGGTAAAGAAGATGTGGATTGCAACAAAGTGGCCAAATTATCATTTTCCTAAAGGAAGTTAAGTTTGCTTGTAATTTCACGAATTTCATGACATTAGTTGTTTTATAAACTTCGCGACATTAAACAATTTCATGGTTTCATGATATTGACCATTTTCACAAAGTTCACTAAGATAATTTAGTTTTATTAAAGAATATATAATTTGTATCATTCATGGTTTGAATTTACATTTTCGTTTGCATTCTAACTCTTGTAAAATCTAAACTTGGCCTTTGGGCAAATAAATATCACTTTGACAAAAATATTGATGTTAAGTCTCTTCAGGGTGTGGATTGAACAGGTTGCATGTGGTCCTTGTTTGACTACTCATATGCCTAATCCCATTTTCTGGTCGTGGCCGGAGACGGCGGCAGAACTGGGTCGTAGAACGGTATATTCATGAATATGAATATGACGATCTCTGGGTAAAAAGCCCATAGATAATGAGACGTCGAGCTACGGGGAGGAATAAGGTGACAGGGCTTCGGCCAAATATTGTTGGGAGCAACCTAAACTTTTTACATTTGAACTTTCGCACCTCACTTCAAAATAAATATAAAAATCCTATTGATTAATATGTATTTATCTCTTTTTATTCACAAAATATATATTTAATAGTAAGAATATGATATTTTTAAGTTTCATAAAATATATATGTAATTTTTAGGATTTGACAATTTTAGTTTTTTATTTTTTAGTTGAGATAATTTCAGTCCTATTATTAAAAATAACCAATTTTGGCATATTTGTACGTGTTTTTTGTATTTTCATAATTAAGAAATAACACATATTGAATTAACTCGTATCTCTTTAATCTGGATTCATAAATTTGAAATGTTTCTATCGTTAGGCAAACTATAATATAAATGACAAATAAATTCTACTAAATTAAATAAAATATAGGTTGTGATACCATTATAAATTCGATCTTATGTATATTGATTATTTTGGCTATTAAGGGCATTTTGAGAATAATCAAAACATTGAAATAGTCATTAAGACTAAATTTGCATCAACTTAAAACTTATAGGACCGTGCACAAATCTAAAACTTACGGGTAGACCTGGCCAAATGGAACCAAAACCGGTTCCAAACCAAAAACGGTTCCTAAACCGTAATCCGTGGTCAACGGTTTCAAAACCAAACCGAACAGTGTAGACCGATTCCGGTTCCTAGGTCTCAAAAACCGTGAACCGGCGGTTTTAACCGTCGGTTAAAACCGTATATGGAACCGTGATGGAACCGTTTTTTTTAAGGTTAAAACCAACAATCTTGTTTTGGTAAATACATTCTAGAAGAAATGTAAAATATTTATTATGATAATTTTAATATTGCACAACGATTACTTAGGGAAAAAAAGTAAACGTCGAGGGTTCCTCTAGCTCAAATGTAGAGCTTGAAATTATTTAACTATTTCTTTCGAGTTTAGTGAAATAGATATTGAAGACTTTGATATTTTAAAATGGTGGTGACAAAGAACTCAACCTTATACAATCATCTCAATCATCGCAAAAGAGGTTTTGGCATGCCCCGTTTCAATCAAGTTGAAGTAGAGCAAAAGTTTAGCTCGATGGAAATATTTTAGATGAATCACGCTCGCGTTTTTTTTTTCCTTTTTTATTTTTATTTTAAACTAAATTGCTAAATATTTTATCTAAATAAAATTAAAAACAAAAGGTTCCGGTTTAACCGAATCGAACCGTATAGGAACCATGTTCCGGTTTCAATCGAACCGGCGGTTCCGGTTTTGGAACCGAACCGTGAGCATAGGTTCCGGTTCGGTTCTGAATTTGGAGGAACCGGAACCACGGAACCGGATCGAATCACGGTTCCCGAAACGTGGCAGTCTACTTACGGGACCAAAATTGCAAAAAGGCAAAACATGTAAGTCCAAACGGCTACGATAATCTAGAGGGGGTGAATAGATTATCTCCATTTTCTCGATTTAGCTCTCTTTTTTGAATCAAACAAGCCAAGACAATAGTAAAGGTGCGGGAAGTAAACAACACGCGTCGATTTATAGAGGTTCAACCCACCTAGGGCCTAATCCTCTACCATCCCAAAGATATCCGGATGGATTTCAAAAAGAAAAAGATTTTATTAATTACCAAAATTAATACAACATCACCTTACAACAACACCTTGAAGAGCATCTCTTCTTCAACAACACCTGAGATTACCACAATCTCCTCAAGATTACCACAATCTTCCTTCAACGGTACCTTGTGAAGATCACCACAATCTTCAATCTTGAAGAACACCAAATTCTTCAAACACCTCAAGAGCACCACACTCTTGAAACACCTATCACATAGATCACCCAAGTGTATTCTTTCCACAAGAATACTCACAAGGATGTCTTGTGTTGAATGATTGACCAAAAATCAAGATTACAACTCAATAATAAATATTACAATTTGAGTGCAAGTGTAATCAAGATTAAAAAGCCTAGGCCTCAAGATTGTGCAAGTGCAAGAACTTAGGCTTATTACAACAAGAATGTAAAATATGAAAGCTTGGAGAATTTGCAGATTTTTCTTGTTGTTTTGATTGCTTGTGTTGTTGTATATTGTGTCTTCAAATCATCCTCTATTTATAGGAGAGTCTTCACAAACATAGGCTCCTCCTTCTTCACTTTTGTCTACAAAAAGAGGATCACAAGATGTAGAAATATTGTACAAAAATGAAAAGTAAATCTGCTGATAAGGATGTCAAACGGTTCAAATTTTGTTGTCAAAAGATTACACAGCGCGACCGGTCGCTCTATAGAAAATTTCGAACATTGAATGAAATTAGTGCGATCCAGGTACAGTTCGGAGGGGGGTCGGGCCGGTCAAAGAGGGGTGCGACCGGTCGGAGGGGGGTCCGACCGGTCGGCACTACCCTTGACCGGTCACCCTCCCTCTTTTTTTCACAAAAATGCTTTCTGTTTCATTTTGTGCGTTCTCCAGGTACCGGTCGACCTCCAACTTGAAATGTTGTCCGATTTTTGTCAAAAATAAACTTCAAGAAATACTTCAAAAAATTAGTAAAAAACATTTTAAATCAATTGGGAGTATTTGGACAACAATTATAAACATTGTTTTGGTGTAAAAACCAATTAACACAAAATCATCAAAAGTGTTGTCCAATTTTTATCGAATAATAAATTCTAAGAAATACTCCAAAAATTAGTAAAAATATTTTAAATCATTTAGGAGTATTTGGACAACAATTATAAACATTGTTTTGGTGTAAAAACCAATTAACACAAAATCATCAAAAGTGTTGTCCAATTTTTATCGAATAACAAACTCTAAGAAATACTCCAAAAATTAGTAAAAACATTTTAAATCATTTTAGGAGTATTTGGAAAACATTTTTTTGGTATAAAAACTCATTTAAACAAAATCATCAAAATCTTGATAAAAACTTTTATCTAACAAAACATACAGGATCAAAATTGCAATTTCAAAAGTTAGAGGACTAATATTGCAATACCCCTGTAGATACAGGACTAATTTTGCATTTTTCCCTAAAAATAACAACTAAAAATTGCAAGAATGAAAAATAAAAAGATCTAGATTAAAATTAAGACTATGTGGTAACAATATTAGCGCGAAAAAGATTAAATCATTCCTCGGCAACGGCGCCAAAAACTTGTTCGTGAAAATATTACGGTGTCAATTTTTAATATAGTGATAAAAATCAGATTGTTGTATCCACAAAGAATGATTATCAAATAAGTACTAAACATTGTAATTAAAATAGCTTAATTTTATATAGAAAATCAAATAACGAGTTTTGTTGTTTTAAAAATAATAAATAACAAATATAAAATTCAACACAAAGTTTGAGCAATTCGTTGGTTTAAACAATTTAGGGAATTTATTTTTGCAACCTTTACTATGACCATTTTGCGAGTTTGGCACCTAGACTTCTTTTGGTTAGAATTTAATACCAAAACTTTGCGGGATTGCTAAATTGCAACCTCAGGCCATCAGGATGCTTGAGGTTGCGATTTAAGAATTCCTCAAAGTTTAGGTGCTTCAATTCCAACAAAAAGATTTAGGTAACAAACCCGCAAAATGGTCATAGTATATATTGCAAAAAATAATTTCCCCACTATTATTTAATGACAAGATCTATTTGTGACTAAAGAATTAAATTTAGCTAGTGACTATAGTTATATGTGACGATATTAGTGGAAATTAGTTGCAACAATTGAATGTGACTATAATATGGAGTTTTGGTAAAAACTTAATTTGCACGTGACTAAATCATTAGAATTTAGTGACAACAATTGAATGTGACAATAATATAGGGGTTTAGTGACAAAATTGTGTGTGACTAAAACATTAAGTTCTAGTGAGAAAAAGGCATATGACTAACGCATCGAGTTGTTGTGATAAAAAAACACCTATGACCAAAGCATGGACTTCTAATGACAACTAATATTGGTGACTAAAAACCTATGGAATTGTGACAGTTACTATAGTTGTCACACAAACTTTTAGTGACACTACTTGTATGTTTCGAACTTAGTGGCACTAAACTTGTTGGAGAAAGTGTTGTCTTTTTGGAACATGTAATGCATGTTTGGCAACTTGGGATGAATGATCATATTTTGATTGTGTTTTGAACTTGGTGGTACTAAATTGTATGAAAAAGTGCTGTTTTTTTGCAGCTTGGAATGGATTGTTATATTATTATATTTTGTGTTATATTGTCTTTTTTTTACTGCTATAAGACATTCAATATTAATATTAATATCAATATCAATACCAATATTTAAGCAATGCAATAACAAGCTAAATAAATGTAACCTTGACATTCATCATATCAACATTACAACACAAGAAACATCAAGTGTAACTTTACATTACATTACATACTAGTCAAAATACAACTCAGGTTTTCATTCAAACATAAAGTCCAAACTTAACTACAACTACATAGCAAGACTGCACTTCCATATTCCATACAAAATTTTCACTTCATAATAAACCATACGGCCAGGAGAAAGCGCCCGTGAATGAACAATGGGTAAGAAGTTGGTTTTTTTCTTCAATGTCTCATTTTTTTTCTTCAATGTCTCGTTTTTTCCTCAAAGCCAGCAACTTTACATCGTAGTCCATGAATTAAATTCATTGCTCTTGGGCTCATAGGTGGATCTTCCTATGCGAAATAATCACATCCACCCCTCTATGAATATTTTTTAAATAAATTAGAGAATACTCAAAAAATCACGTATTAAAGTAAGTAAAAAAAATAAAAAAAAAATAGAACCTGACCTTCCAATTTTTGCATCCATGAAACCTTCTACCTGGATTTTCACTTGTCCAGGAAGTGCGCATCTGAGCCCTATTGCCACAGAAGCAAATGACGATATCAGGAGAAGGGAAGGAGACTGAAGACATGTTTGTTGTTGCCCTGCTCTCTTTTGAGGGATTCAACCGTGTATGTGTGTATTTTTTGTTGAAGGTTAGTTGTAAATAAAGGTGGGAGGGAAAGTCCAAGGTTTCCCTCCAAATAATAGGGGTAAAATAGTAATTTCGGTGAAAAGTAGTCCAAATAGGGTGTAATCTTGTCCAACTCAAGAAATTTTCTACGCTAACTCAAAGATTTCAGGATAAGATATCCCCGAAATTTTGAAATCGGACCAAATGTCCAGGTTTAGAAAAGTTAGTGTTTGCCAAACGCAACCCATAAAAATTAAAGGATTAAAAGTGAAATCGAGTCAACTTAACAGACCCAAAAAGCAATTTTGTCGTATATATAGTGACAAAAAAAAGGTCACTAGAAATGCTTTTTTTTGTGGTGTATATTTTACAAATTGAACTCTATTCAGTGGTATATGCCCTAGCGGTCCTGCCACCACTCAACAGAACGGGAGCTTTAGCACACCATGATAATGATACGGGACTAGAAGCCGAGAAAGCAAAGGGTATAAGTATAACTAACATACCCCATCCACATCCACATTAATATAGGGGTTTAGTGACAAAATTGTGTGACTAAAACATTAAGTTCTAGTGAGAAAAAGGCATATGACTAACGTAACGCATCGAGTTGTAGTGATAAAAAAAACACCTATGACCAAAGCATGGACTTCTAGTGACAACTAATATTGGTGACTAAAAACCTATGGAATTGTGACAATTATTATAGTTGTCACACAAACTTTTAGTGACACTACTTGTAGTGACGACTAGTAACAAAAAAGAGACATAAACAAGATTTCATCACTAACTGATTTTGGTGACGACCTAAGTATATATAGTGACAAAAAAAAAGTCACTAGAAATGCTTTTTTTGTGTATATTTTACAAGTTGAACTCTCAGCAGAACGGGAGCTTTAGCACACCATGATAATGATACGACTAGAAGCCGTAAAGCAAAGGGTATAAGTATAACTAACATACCCCCGTCATCCACATTGGGTCAGGTCCTTTCGTCGTTGATAGAAGTAGGAAGGACTGAAAAAAGCATTTTTGCTTCATATCACCAAAATCCCTAAATGTTTAACATGTTTACACCTGACGAATCATAGTCAATAATTACCAATAAAATTACAAAATTTCCATCAAAATAGAACTAAATATTCAAATCTTTAAAGGATATCAAAGTAAAATTTAAAGATGACTACTTATAGGACTACATGGGACCAAAGAATTTATTTTTCCAAATCAATTTTGTAATAAGAAATAGAATACACATATTTGCAGATAAAGGATTTGGATTGCAATTAATAAAAAGTATACGCCCATTGACCAAAATCCATATTATTCACTTAGAAGAAAATTAGTACACAAAAAAGAGACATAAACAAGAAATCATTTCAACTACTTGAGTGATTTAACTAATATCGATATTTGACATTTTGATAAGGTAAGAAATCCATGTCTCAACTAAATCTAATTCTCGGTGCTTTCATTTAAAGTGAAAGTGAACAACTGGAAAACAAGAAAAAGAAATATAACACAACACTTAAACCAAAAAAAAAATCAAACTAAGATCATTAGTTGAAAATATTTGTGTGACAGATTGCAATACATTCATGGAAAATTCTTGATCAGATCAAATAGGCCATACATGTCCAAAGTACACCAATTACCCTTAGTTTGGGTTCAGCCAAGCTTGATTTGGGCTAAAATTTCCCAACGTATTCGAGAATGTCAAAACTAAGCTAAGTAAATGGGAGAATGTATATATGTAAACCGGTCCATTTGAATTGAATTCATTTCTATATATATATATATATATATATATATATACTACTTTGATTACAACCATAACTTCTAATTATATAGAGAAATATTGAACCTAATGTCCTCTAACTAATTAACTTCTAACTGATTATAATAAACTTGATTTAACTAACATTTACATTGAGAGTTCTCTTTAGAAAATATTTTGACTTTAAAAAAGGAATATCATTCTTACTTATAAGTACAAATGATATAATTCTATACATTATATTTTTTTCATATTTTTCTCTTTAATTTCCCGCCTTAGTAAAATCATGAAATTAGTTCGACTTGTATTTGTTGGTTTTGTACCTGCAAAAATGAAGATGTATGGTAAAATCAATGAGAATAAATAGCACTTCAACAATATTGAAATAATTATATTATAATGCACAAGTGAAATCATCAAAATGCAAGAAGATTAACATTTTACACAAATAAAATAGCATTCATTGATACAAAATAATGAACTATAAGTGTACAAGGATTTTTTTTCTTTCTTATCAACAAACATTGAGAGTTGTTCGCTGGTGACATCCATTAGGTTTTCTTGAATATTGGTCATCTTAAAATTGAACCGATGACATCAATGAGGAGTCAATCACCCAACTAGATTGATGTACAAGAAAAGAGAACAGAATCAAATATAAAAATGATCAATGGTGCAAGTAAGAAAATTGGGAAAAACTTATGAGGTGATAACTTATTTATGGGGTTGCATGATTGCAGGGGCATTAATAAGTTTGGGAGGAGAAGCAGAAGGTGGAGGATGTAATGATTCATATAAATAAGAAAGGTCGGATGGTGGTGGTGGTGGTGATGGTAACTTAGTTTTAGTAGTAAGGTGGAGGAGGTGAGGGAGATGGCGGTGGTGGGGATTTATAGTGGTAAGGTGGAGGAGGTGAGGGAGATGGTGGTGGTGGGGATTTGTACATATAAGGGGGTGGAGGTGAGGGGATGGTGGAAGAGGTGATTTGTAATAGTAAGGAGGTGGAGGAGATGGAGATGGTGGTGGTGGAGATTTGTAGTATGGTGGTGGAGGGGAAGGTGATGGTGGTGGTGGGGATTTGTAAATATAAGGAGGAGGAGGTGACGGTGATGGTGGTGGTGGCGACTTATAATAGTAAGGTGGTGGAGGAGATGGAGATGGTGGGGGTGGAGATTTGTAGTATGGTGGTGGAGGGGAGGGTGAAGGTGGTGGTGGAGATTTATAAATATAAGGAGGAGGAGGTGACGGTGATGGTGGTGGCGGCGACTTATAATAGTAAGGTGGTGGAGGAGATGGAGAAGGTGGTGGTGGAGATTTGTAAATATAAGGAGGAGGAGGCGACGGTGATGGTGGTGGTGGCGACTTATAATAGTAAGGTGGTGGAGGAGATGGAGATGGTGGTGGTGGAGAATTGTAGTATGGTGGTGGAGGGGAGGGTGAAGGTGGGGGGGATTTATAAATATAAGGAGGAGGAGGTGATGGTGATGGCGGCGGCGGCGACTTATAATAGTAAGGTGGTGGAGGAGACGGAGATGGTGGTGGTGGAGATTTGTAGTAAGGTGGTGGAGGCGAAGGTGAAGGCGGTGGTGGGGATTTGTAAGCATAAGGAGGAGGAGGCGACGGTGATGGTGGTGGTGGCGACTTATAATAGTAAGGTGGTGGAGGAGATGGAGATGGTGGTGGTGGAGATTTGTAATAGTAAGGAGGTGGAGAGGTTTGGAGGTGGTGGCGGTGATTTGTATGCATAAGGAGGAGGTGGTGATTGATGGTAGTATGGTGCCGGTGAAGAATCATAATCATCCTTCTTCTTAGTCATGCTACATTTGTTGCTAACACACAAATTACTACGGCCAAAAGCAATCGAGGCCAAAAATTTGCCATATTGAGCAATTCCAATCTACAAACCTCAATCATGTGTTGTGATTTTACAAAATGAAAACAACCCATTTATATAGTGATCCCAACTTGGTGTCAAAGCATTTGTTTAACAATTTTGAAGTAATTTATGTGTAAATGATATCATAGAGTAGACGAAAGACTCATTTGATTGACTAAGTAATGGGATTCCACTAAGTCTATACCTATTCATGAAGAAGAAGTCAAATTGAACAATGGTATGAATTTTTTAGTATTTGGATGAGAGTGGGCAATTGCATCTTTGGCACACATGAAACCATTTGGAGGAATATTTAGTCGGCAATCTCGGTTTGTTTGGAAAAATTATTTATTTATAGGTGCTGAGTTTAGTAGATTCATGGAACCGTATATCCCGACCTTGAGATGATATCAAATTTGAGAAACTAATATGAAAATTACAGGTATGATAAAAGTTGACTTAATTAACATGAAGAAAAAAAAATATATGTCCACGAAGTGTTCCTTCTCTAACGGGCCACCTATACCGCGAGGGGCGGAGAAACGTTAAGGCCGCATGTTCGTTGTTAAGGAACAAGTCCGTGACACTGCTCAAAGCTCGATTAAGAGAATTGCACAATATATATATTTTTCCATTCAATATTAATTGATAAGAATATATATTTGAGATATATTGGCCTTCCACTTTAAGAAAGAGAAACCCAAAAAAGAATAAAAAAAGAAAAAATTATTAATAATAATAATAATAATCTATCTATCTATATCTATCTATATCTATCTATCTATCTATCTATTATATTATTTATTATTATTATTATATTATTATTATTATATTATATTATTTATTTATTATTTATTTATTATTATATTATATATATACTTATATACTATCTTAAAAGTGTGAATATTTCTTCAAATTTTTTATTGGACAAAAATATCCTTTAGACATATTAATATTTTAGGATAACTAAGTAATTTGATATTTATTAAAGATTCTATTTTTTCAATTATAAAACAAGGGGTTATTTTTCAATCTGTGGCATTTGCCATGATTTTTTGTTTCTATAGTGGATTGGGAGGTTTTTAAAAAAATAGGTGTATAAGGGCGCCTTGAGACTACCAAGGGCGCCATCGCACACTTAACTTTTTTTTAAAAAAAACGATTTATAGGCAGCCAAAGAGGCGCCCGCAAACCCGAACTGCACTTGGGGGCGCCATTAGGAAGGGCGCCCACCCCTCTATAAATGGCGTTCCCCATTTTTTAAATTTTCTTTTAAATATTAAATAAAAATATAATTTTTGGATAACTATAATATGAAATATCACTGGATCAAAACCCGATTAAATAATAAAAACTACAACGAATATTTAAAAACCAACAAGAAATTACACATTAAAAAAAAACGGAATAAGAAATGCCATCCCCATTATTCGAATATATACGAATCAATTTATACTAAAACAACTCTCTAATCAATGACTAGCATTTATTTGATCTAATGACTACATTTCATTACTAGAATAATTTGACAAAGTAAATAATTAATCCTCTAAAATTTTGTACAACTTTTCATCTTCAAACTAATAAATATCTCTTATTCCAAACATATAATTTCTAAATAGCCCAACAATAAATACATATTAGAATTTTAAAATATTATTAGAAATGATTCGTATATATTCGAATAATGGGGATGTCGTTTCTTATTCCGTTTTTTAATGTGTAATTTCTTGTTCGTTTTTAAATATTTGTTGTAGTTTTTATTATTTAATCGGGTTTTGATCCATGATATTTGATATTATAGTTATCCAAAAATTGTATTTTTATTTAATATTTAAAAGAAAATTTAAAAAATGGGGGAACGCCATTTATAGAGGGGTGGGCGCCTAATGGCGCCCCAGAAGCGAGTGTCGATTTTACCGGATAACTTAAAAAAAAAAAAAAAAAAAAAGTTAAGTTTGAGTGGCGCACTTATTTTCTTCAACCTATTTTTTTAAAAACCTCCCAACCCACTATAGAAACAAAAAAATTTGATGGCAAATGCCACGCATTGAAAAATAACCCTAAAACAAGTGTCCTTTTATATTCTATATTTAAAAAGTACTTATCCGTCATCTATAACTCTTAAAATATTTTGAATTTTCAAATAATATTAGCTTCATATTAAACTAGAATTCGAGATCTTTCTAACCATATGTCATAAGCATATATAAGGACTTCACATGAGAAGCTTTTAACATTATAAAGTTCAACACAATGTAGAAATAAATTCTTAAATTAAGCATTTATGTTTTTCTATAGTTTTATTATTTATTTAAACGTTTTGTTTAATTATATGAGATATGTTCATCATAGCCAATTTATTTTTCTGAATCTCAAAATATATTTTTTTAATCATAACACTAAGAATACTTTAAATTTCTTATAAAATCAATTTCAAATTTAAACTAGGTTTCAAAATCTTCAACCATATGTTCTAAACATATACACAAGTCGTTATAGAAGGAAAATTTAACTATTAAACTTTTAGTATGATGCAAACTTGTGTATTTTTTATGTTCTTTTAAATTTTCTCAATAATTAAATATGTGTATTATAATTTATAATAAAAAGATCAAATTATAATACACTTGATAAGAAAAATTAAAATAAAAAATATTTTGTGTGGTTTTGAGCTAAATAACAGGTAGAGAAAATACATAATTCCTTTATGGTTGGAAAATTCTCCATCAATTAGTAATATACAATTTGAAAGTTAATTTATTGATGGTGGTCAAAAAAATAATATTCAAAAAAGAGATTTTCATATTTTATTTTTATTACAATTTCATGTTATTTTTATTTTAATTAGCCATATCAAGAAAATAAAAAGTACAAAATATAAAGAATAGCATTAACATGAAAAAAAAAAAAGAATAAGAACCAAAACAAGTTTGTCACGGCAAAAAGGGTTACCTTTTAAATTTTAACTATATGTGTTAATATGACTTTTAGTTAATTTTCTATATATAACATTATAAGTTTTAGTTTCTAATTTATTATTTTTTGAATATATATATATTATGATTTCAATCTTTTCATTATTTTATATCTTATAAATGTTTAGAACAACTGCAAAAAGTGTTAAGCGTTTTATATATAAATTTATAGAAAAAAACCTTAGAAGACAAACTTAATAAATAAAATACATATGTATTAAATTGACATTTGTGATAAAACTTGAATGTCATTTGAAAATTACACCCTTAAACTTATAAGTTTAAAATATCAATATGATACATATTTATAATAAAAACATATACCAAAATAATTAAATTTTAATAAAATGGTGTGAAAGAGTGAAACATGAGCTAAAATTGGATTAGTCTAAAAGATCATATATGCTATATATGCAAAAGAAATAAATAAACTCATTTAATATGTAACAATTTGACATTTATTGAGAAAGTAATATATTACAAATTATATATTAGTTCAGATCCTAACATAATGTTCATAAAAATTCTAAGTAAACTAAGTAATTACAACAAATTATAGTGAAAACTAAGAATAATAATATTGAAAAATAAATGGTTATACTTGAGATTAATGAGTTGAGACTGGCCTAAATAGTTTTGGGGGCTAATCTCACATATACAGATAGTTTAGGATTAAACTGAGATATGGAAGAATAATAAAAGTAAATAGTTAAAAAAATGTGGGTCATAGTGGGAATTATCATCACATTGCAAAACTCGGCCTAGGTGCCCCTAGGCCGATCTCATTTTGCTAAAATCGCCCAAAAAATTGTTCAGGCCAAAAATCGGGCTAGGCTCCCGTTTAGGCGGGAAAATCGCCAAAATGGGTAAAAATTTAAAAAAAAAATGAGAAAAAACAATACTATTTTTAGGCGATGGGCCACCACCTAGCTAGCGCCTAGCGATTTCTGCAACATTAAAATTTAAAAAAAAATTAAATGACTTGTATGTATAATTTGACATTTTCGGTAAAAACTCATTTCATTTTAAAAGCACCATTTAGGACTTATAAAGATTCAAGCACAAATATAATTATTATAAAATTGGGTACAAATTATTCTAATTCTTACAAAATATGAATTTGTAAAAAATAAATAAATACACTAAACTTATTATGAAATAGTTTGATATTTATGTCAAAGATTAATATTTCTTAAATTTCATGTTAATTTAGGTACCAATATAATATTCAAAATACTATTTATGTATCAAATTTATTGTGTTAAACTATATATAATAATAAATTAGAGTGAAGTGACCATGTTTAGTGCCAAGTAATATGAATTCTTCCGGGCATAAGAAGGCGTAAGTGAATAGTTAAGGGGGTTTTTAACACTTGATATATAAATTTTTCGCAACTATATTTTTTATTTGATCAAAAATTCAATCAACATTTTAAATAAAGATTAAAGTTTTGTATACCATTGTCTCAATAAAGGCACTAAAAATTGGATTGATAATTACATTTTATAATAAATAATATGATTGTGTAAATGAGATTAAATGAGGTCAATTTAAATTTACAGTCTCATCAAACAAATATAGATTAGTTTCAGTATATTAAGAATAATTGTAATTCTCATAACTATACGACTCACAAATTTTTCAACTAAGTAAATTTTAATATAACCAAATCAACCAAATTCAACTGCGAAGTACAAACTTTAATACTATAATTTATATTTCTAAAATTTTATGCAATTTAAAAAACTATATTAATTTTTAGTTTATTATATAACTTTTGAAAACTTAAGTTAATTAGTATTATATTTAATTATTGAAGGTTAACACATGAAAATTGTTCTTATTTTTTCTTTCATAAGACTGTCTTTAGTTTTATTGTTTATTAAGTGAAGATATTTTGTGTGCAGTTGAATATAGTTTCAAAACTCCTATTTCGACTTATCATTTTTTCATAGTTTTATTAATACCCGACTCGATGAAAATAATGGATTAATTATTTTATATATTAGGTTAAGGTTTATTGTTTTTAAGACACTGGAAATAGGAGGACTACAAACATTAAGTTTAAGTGTTAATGATAAAATATTGACTTTATTACTAGAATTGAAATAATATATGATTTTTTTCCATATATATTATATTATATTTTTTTATATTTCTTTAATCGAAGAACTGAGATAGAATAAAAGAAGTAAGCACATGAAGTATAAGAACTTAATTTAACCTTTATTTTATTTTATTTTAATTGAATAACAATAACAAATAAAATGATGATATTATGATGGATTTGAGCATAAAATTTAGTTAATTAATTCTTTATTAATGCGATAACTTGCATGTGATTTATTAATCATTAGCTTACGATTTATAAGCTAAATTATTTGTCTGGTTATGTAAAATGCATCAAATGCTAAAAGAATTCGAAAATCATGTAAGAGAAAATACTTTTCTAGCCATAAAAATGAAATAAAAGACCGATGAATGTGATTGTAAGCTAATATAAAACTTATTTCATTGTTATACCAATTGTGAAAATTTTGTTGGATTGAGTTCTTTAAAATGATTATTAATAATTCATATCGATCTATAATTAAAGTAAAGCAAAATATATATCAAATAATGTGTAATATTTAAATTTAATTATTATTTATTTCTTTCTAATCACTTTATAATAAATTATTAATCAGTAAAATTATTAAATAATATAATTATTTTAGTAAAGGCATGTGGATCACGTGCGGCACACGTGTTTCTTACTAGTAATAAAAGAGAGCGGTTGAAATTGAGAACGAGGCTTGTGATACGTATTAGCAAATATGGGTCAAAACATAAATCACATATTTGCACATATAGGGTGGATCGAGTATACATTTACGCTCTTCTAACAGGCGTAAATATTTCGCCCTTAGTCGAGCTACACACATGTTAATCAACCCATCTATATTGCACTTGACCTTCCGAAACCACATGTTTCAAATGGTTTTGCATCTAGACAGAAGATTAACAAGCTCTTAGACTTTATTCTTTGTCATTCACTGATCTTTTCCTTCATGTTCAACTATCCACTTAGGGCATCAAGTGAAGTCACATGTTCATCGACTAGATGTATGAGTCGAGATATCAAATATGTATAGTGGGAGATATTTGAGATAATTAAGTCATATTTAGATGAGGTTTATCTAGAAACCTCTCCCATTAGGACTCTGTTAAGTCGGTTTTATACCAATATAATGAGTGTTCTAGACTAGGATTTTGCATTGTTTTTGGGTATTTGAGTGTCGTTTGAGTCGAGTTTGTGTCATTTGTTGTCGTCTGAGAGTCGGGACTGGTCTTGGTAGCTAAAATTGAGCAAAAACAATGAAAAATGTGTTTGGGAGGCGAAGAACGCAATTTAGAAATGAAGAAAAGCAGAAAAATATCGAGCACGGACGAGCGCCACAAAAGACACAAAACCCCGCACTGCAACAGGGGGTCAAAAAAAATCGAACATGTAAGGCAGGTGTAGGTGTGCCGCAAAGACGCGGTGGATGACAATGCGCAAAGCGAGTGTAGGCTGGCAATAGCCTAACGGTCAACTGGGCTCACAGCCAAAGAAGGCAGGGGAGAAGACGCCCGGTAGCGGCTGCAAGTCACGCCATTTCCAAATAAGCGGCCAGCGTTCATCGGGTTGAACACGCTGAGCTAATTCCTTGGGCTTTTTGGACGGATTTTTTAGGGTTTCAAGCCTATAAATAGAAGAAGGGACGTACAAACAGGGGGTTGGACATTTTGGAGAGCAGAAGGGACGATTTATGCAAGGAGAAAGAGTTCGGGACGAGATTTGAAGGCATCTATCTTCTGGAAACAGAGAGGATTCCTCCTTTAATCATTCTGAATTATTTTCTAGTATCTTTGTTGAACCCTATCGATGTATAATCATTTCTTTATGAGTTTTTGTATATTTCGAACATGAGCTAAACCTACTTTTCTAGGGGATTGATGTAACTTACGTTTGAACCTATGTTTTGATTTCCAGTTTATGAAATTCGCATATTTATTAATCTATTTGTGCTATTTGATTTGATTGCATCTGAATTATCTGATCCATAGTTTAGATTATTTGGCGTGTTTGATTTGACGCCGAGAGAGGTAATTGAACGCCCGCCATAGAATAGCACAACCTAGGGTTTCATAGAATCGAGAGATTTATGAATCTTTTGAAGCTTGTGATAGAATATTCATTGAGCGAATTAAATGATTTTTATAGAGATATCGAAATCAGAATTAGAACCTAGAATCACTTGGCACTCGAGAGAGGAAGTGATAAACGGTAAGAATATTGGCTTATAGATTAATAACTTGTGATTAATAAACTGGATTGAAAACATAGGGGATAACTAGGTGAAATCAACCCTCTAGAATTCATCTTCTACGTGTTTGATAAATTGTCTGAATCAATTAGTAGTTTAATTTTAGTTTTATTTTTAGTTTAATAAACATCCATCTCTTTTCAATTTCTAGATAGAATTAAGCTATTTTAATTATAGTATTTAGTATAAAATTCGATAACAATCCCTGTGGAGACGATAACCCTACTTTCAAAACCTATACTAAAACTTGACACCGTACGCTTGCGATAAGAATTTCACATGTTCTATCGACTAGATTCGAATGAGTCGAGCCAAATATGTATGAGTGGGAGATATTGGGTGCAATTAGGTTGCATCCATATTTGAGATAATAAGGAGTCCTATTTAGATGAGGTTGATCTGGAAACTTCTCCCATTAGGACTCTAACTGAGATATGGGATTGAGATATATATTGATATCTCTCTCTATTATATCAGTCCAATTGAATTAATCGCCCCACACATAAGAAATAATTATCTCTCTCCTAAAATTTCTCTCTACGGTTTTCTTGTTGGAGCATCACCAAAGTTCTCCAAGGGTTTAAGATGTGCACATCAAAGTGAATAACTCTAGTAGTTATTTACACCAACGAGAAAGGCGGTTTGTGATCTTGTTCGTGGTTCAACAAATATAAGGGGTTCGTTTGTTGCTCGGGGTTCAATCAAAGAGAATGTTTGAAGATGGCTTAATCATGGATCAAAAGGAGGCTTGTAGACGGGCTCAATCCTGGCTAAGTGGATCGACAATTCCGCTGCAAATAGGTATATTCGATCCACCCTATATGTGCAAATATGTGATTTATGTTTCGACCCATATTTTCTAACATTGGTATCAGAGCCATTAGAGTTCGATCTCGCCTATTTGATGTGCTTGAGTTTGATGGTACATGTGATTTGATTTTTTTATTTGAAAAATTCGAATCTGTGTTTTTCTTTTTATATATGCTTATATTTGTGTCAAATTGTAGATCTCGTTAAGACGATCAATTTAATATATTATTTATGCAAAACGGAGTTACAACAAATAAGTTATGATAATTTAAACTTTTAGGGTGAAAAACAAAAGCATGCTTTGATTTCCGTGCATGGACTTGTTTTTTATTTTATCACCCTGCAACAAGTTTGATCATCCTCTTTGTGCATCAGGCGGCAAGGCGCTAGATTTTTTTTCTGTATTTCAAGCTAGTTTATTATGCTGTGAGCCTGTGAGTATAATTATTTAAAAAGAAAAAAGTGCTTGTGCGCTGGGGGCTACTTTGGCACGATTCTGAGTTTATTATTTGTTTTTTAAAGAACAAAAACTGCCTTGAAAGTTGTGCCAATGGACTACAATATTTTTTTTTTAGGTTTTGAGTAGCGTGATGTGCTTGGCCTGGTATAGCGCTGATGTGGCATTTTTTTGTTGGGCTGACGTGATGCGCGTGTTGGCTGCCATGTGGCAAATGGCTGCCATGTGGCAAATGGCGTGGCGCTGAGTAGCTGCCTAAGTGGTGTATCCCTTTGATATTAAAAAGAAAATTAAAGGAATTGGTCCAACTTAGAATTGAACACTCTACCTTTTGACATATCTCAGTCATGTCCACCACTTGGCTAAGCTAATTACTTTTTATTATACCAATATATTTTGTATTTGTATAGAAGTTGGATAGCAAATTATTTGTTGCACATTGGGACGTTGCAAAATTATTTTTTTGTGCATTATTATTTTTTGTTGTAGTATTAATGCATGTGAAAATATTTTGCGCAATTTAGTGCTTTTAAAAATTATTTTTGCGTATGAAGAATGCTTGCAAATTATTATTGTGCAATGTGATGCAGCAAGCAATGAGTTTTTTTTCTTTCGCATTAGGTGCATGAAAGAAAAATTATTTTTGTGCATTAAGATACTTGTAACAAATTAATATTTTTTTTGGTGCATTGTGATGCATGCGAAAATTATTTTTGCACATTGGTGCATGGAATTGTTTTTTCCGCATAAGATGCGTAAAAAAAATTATATTTTTGCGCATTGAGGTGCAAGCAAAAATATTATATGTGATTTTTAATTCATGAGTTGCATGCTTTATTAATTGCTTATGTGTATGCAATTTGTTTTGTGTTGCAATTTATTTTGTCGGAACTTATGGACATTGACATATGGGTGCTCATGTATATGAATGTTTACTGTTTTATATTAATATTTTTGTGGAAGTTAATTTTTGACAATGGTGGTAATTCGATATCCTCATTTATGTTTTTTACTTTTTCTAGATTGACGTAGTAGGCCTTGAAAATATGTATTTTTTTTAATTTTCCGAGGCATTATTTATTGAGCCATTTTTTGGAGGCTATGAAACATCAATTTTACGATGATATTTTTTGTTTTACTACCATTGGTCTAAATTATCTCCACATGATGCACCTATGTCAATGTCGCCCATGGGGGCTAAAAATTTTGGACCTATTATATAAATGATGCACCTGTCAATCCATGCATGATGTATTTATGGACATTGATAATTTTATTCATGGATCAGTAATTTTTATTGTGATCTTCAATTCGGTGGAAGATGATTACTAGCCTTGGTGGCAAATTTTCGATCTCATTGAATTGAAGAAAATAATAAATATTACTTGGATCCAGAATAAAAATTTTAGATCAGTACCTAATTATTTGCGCAATTTATTGAAATGTGTTTAGACCAAACTCACCAATTTTAGTTTAGCCAATTTAGCATGAAAATAGACAAAGTATCCAGTATTGTCGCAACTTAGACGCGTACAATATTTTTGTGGATTAAAGCTAGTATTTGCGCATTATTTGTTTAAGCCGCAAATGTAAGAACTTAGTTGCCCAAAATAATCGCAGTTGAGATGTCGATGATATACTTATGGATCAAGAATTAATTGCGCTTTAATTTGTTTAAGTTGCAAATTTAATAAAAGAGTTTAAGCTCTATTTTTGGAATATGAGCTTACTCCCAAGTAAAGACTCTAGTTATCCAAATTCGCTATTTGAGTTAAATTAAAGATGTTAGTTACTTGTGTGTATTATTAATGAAAATCGCCTATCTAGAGGTTGATTATAAAAAGTTAAGAAATACACAAGTTAGTGCACTTGTCGCTTGTGCTGACCGACATAAACCAACTCGGGTGAATGTTGGAACAAGCATAATGTAGCTTGATGAGAGCAAAAGCTAAAACTAGAACTATAAATTGATCCATAAAGTGACAAAGAAGTCGTGTCACCGTATTAAATGAGGCAATTAAGTATCAACAAATATTAAGTGCACTTATGAGATTGGTAACTTCGCTCGTAATTGTATTGAGATGAAGTTTGACTAATTAATTGCTCTCTTAATTTTTCGCTAATATTTCCAAATCTCTCCATGGGTGGATTGTAGATATTGGTTGACTTAGCATGTGGTTTGAGATTGATTATATGACTATTATCGGGTTGTGCAACTATAGAGCGCACAGGAGGAGGCTAAAAAGAGTCACCTCAAGCTCAACAGTTGGTGTGAGCAACTTGATGTGTCGATATAGTCTTACTTGGATAAATGCACTTGTAAGATATTTGTTGAGTGAGAAGACTTGTCTATCTTTTCTGTGGGAGAGGTTAATTCAATTGGACTGATATAATTGAGAGATATATCAATATATATATCTCAATCACATATCTCAGTTAGAGTCCTAATGGGAGAGGTTTGTAGATAAACTTCATCTAAATAGGACTCCTTATTATCTCAAATATGGATGCAACCTAATTGCACCCAATAATACGAATGGGTCATAACAAGAATTTTATTTTTGGTGTGCCCTAAAAACTAATAGATAGTCATTGTTTTGTATGAGCCATATTATCATTTTAATTAAAGACAAAAGTTTACTTTTTTTTTTTTTTTTGAAGCAAAAGACAAAAGTTTACTTAACTACGTACGTAGCTGCCAAAAGACCCAAGACCAAGGTTATGAGAATTAATCATTGATAACTTTTTGCATAAATTTTGAGAGGTCAATGTAAAGAATGCTTCAATCCTTTTGGGATAAGAGTAGGCAAATGCATCTGTAGTCCAAAATAGAGTTTCAAATGTATCTGGAAATTAAACTTATTTTTTAAAACAATATACAACCAAATTAATTACCTGCATTTTCAGTTTGTGTCTGAAGTGGATGTATAATTGGTTCCTCATATAGCTAGCTTTAACAACTGGCTAGTAATATAATGCATGCATCATATTTTTAGAAGTTTATGCAATTAAGTAATACGTGGAAATTAAATAAAATAAAATCTGCATCAAAGTATATTATAATTAAGTAGCAAAAATATTCATCAGCCTTTTACTGGATCAAGAATATCACCAGAGACATATTTCATTATGATACATAAAAGTTCACAAACCATAGAGGTAACAAAGTATGAGGTATTACAGTGACCAAATTAATTGTTTCCTAAACTTCTTTGGCCTACAACTACACATGAACATATCATTGCATACAAGGAAGTAATTCATGGCAATGAATTTTTTTTTCTTCAGTTCTTTTTTTTTTTTTGTGTTGATTTTGGATCCAAGACTGATATTTAAACACTAAGCTTTGGACGGTAATCAGAGTCGATAAAGGGTTTCATAAATTCATCTATACAAGCCATCCGTATGCGTTCAGGAGTTGCTGGATTATCCAGAGGAAACCAATCAGTGACGTTCGTTTCAGCCCTCGCGGCTATGATAGCATCTTTGATGGCGAAGAAAACGGCAGATGCAAGAAAAAACGGCGGCTCTCCAACTGCTTTGGATGAGTGGATAGCCTTATCATTTGGAGCATCCTGTCAACGGACATGGATATAACGTTACATTAAAAATAGAGTTAGGGTTGCATTTGGATTTGAGGGGAGAATCTAGGGGTGGATTTCAAATAACTCCGTCTAAGATAGATTTGAAATCCACCACAATGACTCAAAAAATAGCTCAAGGTGGGAGCTTAATAGGGATAATTACAGAAACCCCCCTCAGGTTCAAGCTAATTACAAAAAAATCCAGAGATTTTTGAAAATTGCAAAAACTCCCTTGAGGTCTGACCACGTCTTACACTTTCCCCTCTTCACATTTTCCCCTCCTCGTAAGCAAAAACATTTCAAAAAACCCCATAACATCTATAGAAATATTAGTTACACCTTAAATTTAAGACAGAATCACCTGAGGAGTTTTTTTGTAATTTTGAAACATCTCTAATTTTTTTGTAATTAGTCCAAACCTCATGTTTTTTTTTTTTTTTGTAATTATCCCTTACTGATATGAATTTTGAAATCCTTAGCTTCAAAACGAAACCTAGAAGCTGTTTGTTACAGCAAAAAAATCCAACTGCCTTTCGAAATTATAAATACCCCCTTATATGTGTTTCTATTTTAAATTGCCCTATTGAATTGAGGGGAGTATATGTTATGTAAATACAAAACCTCAAGGAGGTGTTTATCACCATTTTCATTCACTCTTAGTGATGAAAGGAACATTTATTACGGGAATATAAATAATAGTAATAATAATAATCACAAATAAAACTTCATGGGAAAAAGGAAAGAGGTTTTAGCATGTTTACCTTCAAGAGGAAGACACTAAATTTGAAGGGGACATCATTAATGGAAGGAATTTTGTAAGTACCGGGCCCACAAGTATACAAACAGCCTGGTGGTACCCACTTGTGAGCGGCATCACCCCATTTTAGCTCCTCAAGAGCCACCCATCCAAGACCTTGCACAAATGCCCCTTCAATCTGCACTCAACAACCAAATGCATTCATTTTAAGAAATGAGAACTAACTGCATTTTGAAATCCTTTTAAATCGGATAGCATGCATTTGAAAAACCGACCTGTCCAACATCGATTGCAGGATTAAGCGAGAAACCAAGATCAAAAATCACATCTGCTCGTCTCGTATGGAAGTCTCCTGTCAATGTGTCGATTTCGACTTCAGCAAATGCAGCCCCATAAGTGAAGTACCTGAATGGAACCCCTTTACCAGTTTCCCAATCAAACCCAATATCTGGCGTTTTATAAAATCCGTGAGCAGAAAGGTCTATCCGCTCCATATAACACGCATTAGCAAGCTGATATTCAAAACATACAGTTCACATCAGTGACCAAGAAATCAACTGCAAGCTACAACTAAATCTCAGCAGGATCAGTTAGAGGAAATAATTGTCTTCAATCGCCCGCTAGCATGCACCATCAGAATATAACGGATAATTTCTGACAATTTAAAATATAAAATAAGGGATAGTTACAAAAACTACCCCTGAGGTTTGGGGTAATGACACAAATACCCAGAAAAGTTTCAAAACTACAAAAATGTCCCTGAGGTTTGATTATGTCTTAAACGTATGGAGGTATTTTTTACAAATGTAAAGGGGTTGTTTAAATATTTTTGCTTATGAAGGAGGCAAAGTATAATACAAAATCAAACCTCATGGGATTTTTGTAAATTTCAAAAACTTCTGGGTTTTTTTGTTATTAGCTCAAACCTCGGGGGCAGTTTTCGTAATTATCACATAAAATAAAGGGTTAATAACCAAAACTACTCCTGAAGTTTAGCTTGATTAAAAAAAAACAATTATCTTTCAAAATTACAAATACCCCCTTGACATTTGTTTTTATTTTACAAATTGCACCTCAAGAGGGGGGTACTTGTTAGATAAATACAAACCTCAAGGGAGTATTTGTATTTTGAAAGAAAACTGGAGTTTTTTGTAATTATGCTAAACCTCAGCGTAGCTTTTGTAATTATCCCAAAATAAATCTACTTTCTGCCTATATTAAGAAAGGGAGATCTCCATAAATTTAATAAATCTGGCTTGCAGAAGCCTGGAACTAGGTGTAGTGCGGATACTTCAAATAAGCAGCGCTAAGATTACCTCAGCAAAAGAACCAAAACTATGTTTTGATGCCATAGGCTCCATCCTTGCTTTTATTTGCTGGCATGCATCTAAAACTGCAGCACCATATATATCAGAACTTGCAGAAGCTGCTGTTGGCGACGCATTTGGAACCTAGTTAGGAGGAAGCACAACTATAACATAAGCAGACACCACATAAGAATAAGGTCTGGTACATTCCAGACTCACAATGGTCAAAAAATTACTTAAAAAAGAGAGTATGTTAAACATGGATATGTGAGATAATGGTTAGATAAGAGTAGTTGCCTCATCATATAATCTCAAGCATTAGATGTACATTCTTGCCATTTCCTTAGAAATTCCAACAGAAGAAAAGTATTTTAATTAACTTTCTTTCCTGATTTAAGAGTTCTAATAATCCTCTAATGAAGTTATGTAAGAGTCTTAAGCACATTCAGAATTATATTATGCAAAATTTAAATATTAAATGCTCCAACATCTCCAAGTCAGCGAAGTTCTTCAAAGATTACTTATTTTGGCCATAAATTTTATTCCTTTTCTTTTTTTTTGGGTAAGGAAATTTTATCTCGATTTTATTGACATCTTTTTATAACTGCTACTGGTCCTTTGTATACATGGATCTATATTCTGTTTTTCTCAAGAAAATATTTCTGTCAAACTATATACTCAAATGAAGTGCTTTTATCCAGTCATGGTGACATTTCCTTTTCATCTTTTAAGATTAGTAGAAAGAAAGAAAGAAAAAAAAAAATTAATAATAATAATAATAATAATAATAATAATAATAATAATTCTTTCACCTTATCAGTACTCGTCTCTGATATAAATACAGAGCTGAGTGGAATGTCGAAGCAAGACGCAGCAACCTGTGCCACTTTTGTATGCAAACCCTGCCCCATCTCAACACCCCCATGTGTCACTAATACAGTTCCATCTGTGTAGACTTGAACAAGTGCACCTGCCTAGAACCAAAAAAGCAGATGCACAAATCAAAGTTGATCGTCAAGACTTAAATGGGCAAAAGAAACAAAACCTATTAATGAGTATAAAAACAATAAGTTTTCCCCCTTGATGTGTATCTAAAAGGACATCAATACGTGGTAAATCCATGATCCTTTAAAGTCCAATTTATTTAATGAAACTTTTTTCCCTTTTTTTTTTTTTTTGGTCACTGTGCTATTCAAGTAGCTAAATATTTGTGGAATGGTCAGGATGTTTCAGAAAGCACTCCTAACTTGAAAATTAAATTGTGGAGATAGAAAACTACCTGATTCATAAACTTGGCAGTAAAAGAGATGCCAAATTTTGTAGGGATAATAGCAATTCCACGCTTCTTCCACCTATTATTAAGATTGAACTCCTCAACTTCTTTACGAGCACCCAAAAAGTCGCAGGATGTCTTCAGTTCATTCCACAGACGCTCCAGGGTGGAGTGTTCAATTTGTTGACCATAATGTAACACTGATCCCTCTTTTTGAAAATTGATCTCCTAAGAAAAAGTAAATGCATACATGCGGAATAAATATATATTTAAATAATTATAAACTAATATTATGATTGACCATCAGACACGAAACATGGATTTTAACCAATAAATAGTCATCAAGATATAATACATACCCTAATTTCCTCCGGACTTTTTTTAACTTCCATGGAAATTCTTTGAATCCAATTTTCAGCAATTAGCATACCTTGCGGGCCACCAAATCCTCGGAAAGCAGTGTTACTTGGAAAATTAGTGAAACAAACCTTCCCTTTAATCCTAATATTTGGAATCTCATATACATTGTCTGAATGGAACATGGCACGTTCAAGCACCGGAAGCGACAAATCAAGTGAGTTTCCCCCATTATTGAATATTTCAAGATCCAAAGCAAGTACTTTTCCATCATTCGTAAAACCAACCTACAAAATGTCATTTCAGCATAGGTTAACAGAAAAGGAACTTTATTTGTTTTTTTTTTTTGAGAGCACAAAAAGGGAACTTTAGAGGATGAGGACTTCTTCATTTTGTACATATCTATGGTCAAAGTACAAAGCTGTATATGATCAATTCTGTTTTATCACTGCCACTTAATTTCAATATGGCCAAACTTTAATGTTGATATCGGGAATGAAAATTTTGCATGCCGTAAGCAATTAAAGATAAGAAATACCTTATACTTTCCAAGAAAACTATGGCGTTGTCCAGTTACCATCATATCTATATCCCTGTCTAATGTAAGCTTTACAGGACGATTGAGTAGATATGATGGAATAGCAGCCACAGCAGCAAAGAAAGCAGATCTTGTTTCTTTCCCTCCGAACCCACCTCCGATTCTTTTGGTCTTGCACACAACTTTGGACATTGGAAGACCAAGAACATGGGAGACGTATTTTTGGTGCTTCTGAGGAGCCTAGCAAATAACAATAATCACAATTTTATAAAACAGTCAGAAATCTAGTTGGGCTTTGTTGAACTCACGGAAAACATAATGAGCAAAATGAGTCTGCACATCAGAAAAATGGGAATTGCAAGTACATAACAAGGACAAGGCCGCAAGAGCGGCACGTAAGAGGCTACACTACACTACACGTGGTAAATGCCAGGTTACAAAACTTACTTGAGTAGATGAGATCATATGAACTTCATTTCCACCATCAATCGTCCAAATTAAAGTGCTGTTTGGCTCCAGGTAAAAGTGCTCTTGACCCCCAACACGAACATCTCCCTCTATAATCTTATCGCACTGCCCCGACAAGAAGCAGAGGTCCACATCCCCTTTCGTCAGACATCTTTCAGTATTAGGGTGGAAACTATTAGACTTGATAGCATCATTAATGGATAAGACTGCTGGTAGTTCTTCATACTGAACGTGGACTTTTCGAGCAGCATGCTTTGCATTTTCATGTGTATCAGCCACAACCACCCCAATAACCTGCAAGATAGTAACCATTAAACTCTGCGACTTTAACGAAAGGGATAATTACAGAAAAAAAAAAAAAAAAAAAAAAACAGGTGTTTGGGCTAATTACAAAAAATTCAGAGATGTTTCAAAATTACCTAAAAAAAATCGGGTTTGACTATGTCTTAAATTTAAGGGGGTAACTGTAACATTTTTATAAATGTCGGGGGGTTTTGAAATATTTTTGCTTATGAATGAGAAATGTAAGCCGAAATCAAACCTTAAGGGGGGTTTTTGCAATTTTAAACAATCTTTGGGTTTTTCTGTAATTAGCCTAAACCTCGGGTTTTTTGGTAATCATCCCTTAACGAAATGTTAATAAGCAGACTGCAAAGAAAATTGAAACCAAGTTGCCAAACTCAATTCCTGCAATGATATCGTATCTAAGAACAAATTTTTGTTATGTTCAGGAAATCTTTGTGAAGGATGTGACCAAGCTAAGACCACTGTAGAGGGTAACTTGATATAGTCAAGACCGATTCTATACACCCTCAGCATTGAACCTTTGTGATAGGTTTCTTACACAAGATGGCAGGAATATCATTCTTACAGTTATGTGTGCATGCTTGTTTACTGAATTGTCTGCTCCGTCCATACATATTAGGACCACAAGTCATGAGAGAGCCAATGTTGTGGATGAATATTGTCCTACGACTTTCCAAAAAAGTTTGTTTTCTGCTAGTAAGGTCAGTTCTCATTGCTGCTAGTTCACGCTCGCATTAAATCCTGGTATGATATTGCAATTCGTGTATATGATACTCCAGTACCAGTTAACAGCATTTAATTTCATAACGTTTTATGAATTGTCGTGATCATTTTTATACAGATAAATCAAATTTCCATATTTATGCCCAGTAGTGTCAAATTTCCAACATGCAATGACCAAGGAACACTCTAAGACAATAATCATCTTGAAAAGGCCAAAGAGACTCTTATTTACTAAAGGTTTCGGAATTTATGAATCCAATCTGGAGACTTCGAGAAAGAAGATCAAATTGTAGAAAGCAGTAGCAAAAAGTAAAAGTAACTTTTGAGGCAGAGATGAGAGCAACTAGTATAATGTTGAAGTAAGAATTCACAATTGAAATAAGCCTATTTACCATACAGTTCGAGAAAGTTATTTCTGTATATGGTGGCAGTAAGAATCATTCTTGCTAATAGGTATTATCTCAATTACAGTGATCAGTGACTGAAAAATATAGTGTCTTTAAAATGATTTTATCGAACGATCTTGGTGAACTTGTCACATGTGAAAGTTTAGTCAATATCTGAAGAACTTTTCAGCAGGAGCAGAAATTGGAGAATATTAATTTACCTGACCCACACATGTGACTATTTCTGAAGCAAAAAGTTCCTCGTCTGCTACTATTGGCCCAACCCAACGGTCCCCTGGCACATTCTTAGCGAAAAATATTCCTGCAAACCCAGGAGAAGACTTTGCTGCTACATCGTCTATCGCAATTATACGAGCATGAGGCTTCTTACTCAATATCAGTGCAGCATGTAAACTGTTGGGAGGCATGGGAACATCATCTGTATACTCCGCTTCACCTGTAACCTACCAATAGTCAACAGTCAGAGTGACTTAGGCTGATTAAAAGTGAGCATGCAAAAGAACTTAAAAAAATAAAATTTCCCAATAAATGAATGGAGCATTGTATTAATACCAATTTAGCAACCAAATCACAGTAAAGTAAAGCAGCTGTTAAGGGGCCTCGTTTATCACTGAAATACAGGGAGCCTCCACAAAAACAGCAGCACCATGTGATTTACATGTTGAGAAACAAAAAAATGTTTCAAGAAAGCACAAAGTAAGTTATTTTCAAGGGCCCTTCATTTTATAATTGCACATGTGCTTTAATGAAGGGAAACACTCGGAGAAACAACGGTTATTACATGGAAAGGGAAGCACTAATACCATTCAGCGAGCACAACTCAAATTTAACCATGCAAAACCCTATGAAGGATGTGCTGTCCAATGGCATGTACATAATTCCTTCTACTTAAATAACGTATAATTAAGGTGACCTTAGAGAAGTGCTAAACCCTATAAATGATGCTTAGTATGTAGGTGCTGACATATACATGAATGACTGCATTTACCTCTAACTTAGCTTGTGAAAAGGAAAAAAACATCTGATGACCTACTTGCTTTGCAGAAATAAAATATAACTAGGAGGAAGATTTTTGCATTAGGAACATCCATACCTGAAGTCTCGACGAAAGATGAACTTCAGGAGCTCCAACAGCACTCCCACGCTTTACAATATCATAATCCTGACTTCCTATAACCGAAGGATGGTGAAAAGCTTTTATTGCAGAAAGATGAGATTTCGGTACTTTATCCTCAAAGGACGCCAGTCCATCCATTTGGTGACAAACCCACAAGAAAAACTTGAAGAAGAAACTTAATATCAACGACTTCCGAAACTCTACCATCCCCCCAGGTGCATTTTCCTTCAGCAAAATGTCCTTCTCCAGTATTCTCAAAGCACCTTGCAACACATCTTTCTTCCAATGCTTCCCCATCAGAAATGCTTTCGTTTCATTCGCAGAAACAGAATAGGGAGCAACGCCCCCGTAAACAATGGACGCATCACAAACCACCCACTTATGATTCCTCTCTTCAAGGCAAACACGCATTCCAGCGTTCACAATAGCAATATCATCGTCCCTCCTGTGAGCTTGTTTAAATTGTTTCACAAATTCATATTGCGAATTCCAAGGGAGAAAAACTGAAATAAGGATCTCGGTACTTGCCAGATCCACTTTCCGATAACCCAGGAAAAACTTTTCAGCTGCACATGTCCGTATGTTTCCTTTACAATCAGATATTTGAAATTTTGCTCTAGTGGCCATCCATAAAGGGTTGAGGTCTGATATAGGACTTGCAGTGCATATATTTCCACCAATTGATGCAACGTTTCTTATTTGTGCCCCAGCAAACCATTTTAATTGTTCAAGGATGGATCTACAAGATGATGTTTGAAAAGGAGCACGCTGATCTGAAACTGTTTTTAGTACTTTGACTAGTTCTGAAAGTTTGACCGCTGCACCAATCTCCAAGCCGTCATCTTTTATAATAATTTGATTAAGTTCAGGCACATGAGCAACATGGATCAGAACTGGATAGTGGAAATTTTTTAGCCTTGTCTCAATACCCACCTCTGTGTTACCGACAACTAATTTGGCATCTGGATATCGAGCCTTTATATCTAATACATGCTGAAGCTTTAATGGGCGATACCACTTAAGTCCATTTGACCCATTCAAACATAAATTCGTTAATTTCCTTAGCAGAAGTTCTGGAGGGAAAATAAGCTCTTTGTCTGTGTATGCAGCTCCGTCAATAGCATTGTAAGAGATGGGCTTCATGATGTCACCATTGCAGGTAGTTTTCTTGTCATAATTAATATTCAGCCCACATGAACACGGTTTACCAGTTGAAGGGCAAACAAACTCACTGTTTGACAAGCCTGAAGATTCGTTGGTGTACAAGGCATCGTTTGTTCTAGCAAATACTCGAAATGCATCGACTATTGGTCTATAACCCGTGCATCGACATAAATTTCCCCCAAGGTTTTCTTCGATGTCCTCTTTGGTGGGTGGTTTCTGAGATGATCTGAGTAAGGCATACATGGACATAATAAATCCAGGGGTGCAAAAACCACATTGTGAGCCATGCGATTGTGCCAATGATTCCTACAGAGTATTAGTGGCATATCAGAATATACTTTAAGACAAAACGACATTAAGTAATATTCTCACAAACACTTTGGAAAAATGATGCTGGAAGATATGCTCAAAAAGAAGATCATTTACAGTTTTCAGAAAGGGACAGGAGTTAAGCAAATTACATGACGATTAGGTGATATTGCGAAGACTTGTGAATACTGAAATAACTCCAAGACTAGTCAAGAATCTAAACCCTATCTACTTCAGAAGATCTAAAACATCTTCAAAGATCTAACATGTATTTTGGGCATTGATTTACCGGTAATGAGAAACTTAAGATCATTTTTTGGGCAGGGATTAATATTTTGAAGATGTTGATAATTTTTAGCATAAAACAGTTTTTGGCCCTAGAGGATGTGAGGTGAAATTATAGTATTATGACGCTACACAATTCAAGCTGCTAAGTGCAGAAGGAAAAGGGAAGAGGAAACAAAATACAATCTTCTTTTATTTTATAATAATTATTTTTTTTTCTTGTATGGTCACGACAAGTCTACAACCAATGAAATAGTCCATTTTCATGGAAGAAGTGAGTCTTGCGTTAAGAAATTAAGCTCATCGGGAGAGATAAAATAGAGACAGCAAGGAAACTTACAACCAAGTTTTCAAATCCCAATTCTGCTATTCAATAAGACAGCTATACTAAATTAAATGGATGTAACTAGGGAAAGCCTTACCAAATAAAAAAGATACTAAAAGTACAAAATATTAGCAATGCTTTTATGGAACCTGAGTATCATTTTGAGTGTCCAAAACACTACCTTTGACCACAGTAACATTCTGGATAAGAAAAGATGAATTATACCTGGATTGGATGCAAACCATATCTTCGATTACCAACACCCTCGACTGTAATTATGTGCATTCCTTCTAGAGAATACAAAGGAGCCAAGCATGCATTAATAGCAAGATGCCTGAAAACATTTCAAGTTGTGGAAAATAAAGAGTTATTCCTCTGTTTAATTTATCATAGAAATATTCAGAAAACATTGACTTATATATAGACAAACAGCAATATCATTAGAATCAAGATAAAGATGAAGCCTTAAAGTTGCGTAATCTAGCAGACACTGTTAAAATAACCTCCATATCAGTAAATAATACTACGAATGATGAAAAAATACTGAGAAGAGATGCAAGAAAACTGAAACATACTTTATGTGTCTATTGGACCATACACCACTAGGCCATTGAAGGGATAAATCTATTTTTGTTTGTATCTAAAATGTGTCATAGAGAGAGAGAGAGGGAGACTCACACACATTTCTTCGAGTTTTGGTCAAAATAAGAAACCATCACAGTGCATGCCCCACAACCTCCCTCACCACAGCCAAGTTTCGTCCCAGTCAGGCCTATATCTGTATTAAGGATGGCAAACAAAAGATGTGGCGTGTAAGACATAAAATATAAATATATATATATATATATATATATATATATATCGAGGAAATGCAGGAAGATTAAAGATTTCAGTGGATAACTGCACATAAAACCTTAAAGAAAGAACATACATAAATGCATCGATTCCATTGTCTTATACCCATACCAAAAGCAAGCCACACTTCCAGGAATTTAAGTATTCTACTAGCATGAAAATTATTCCTCCCAAATGAACGAGATCAAATGTAACAAAACAAATTTTCAACTATCATAAGAATTATCAAACTGTATGCTCTCGATCTTGTCCATGCCTTCAGTGATCAAATTAAATGTTATCTCATGACAGAAAGAAAGTAAGAAACTAACGAACAGATAATAACACATATATTTTCAAGACAGTGGGATCACCAGATGATTTATAGGTGGGACCAACAATTTTATTCTTGTTCCAAAACTCTCTAAGCCATCTTTTCTCTTTCACTACGTTTAGGAAGCAGCCAGCTGTGCATGTCACACCCATGTGCCCAAGAAAGCTTCTACTAAAAATTAACCATAATGCAGAGTATCAAAATTCAGCCACTCGACCATTGTGCATTGGAAGTTTTGGTAGTGAAATACTATACAGCTATTTCTTGCAGCATGTTCAATATCAAATAGACCTAGTGTGCCTCACATAAAAGAACATGTTAATATTGTGACCTCCCCATGCCAATATAACAGGATATTTCCTTAATCCAAATTTCATTTATAACTAATTGACTAAAATTTAATATAAAGTGCAATTTCTTAACTCTACTATGACACTTCAAGAAAATCAAGCCCAATGCAGATGCTTTAAAAATGTTAAGCAAGACTCAAGATACTCTTTGGAAGTCAGTAGCACGTAAACGGATCAGTTCAAAATATTGCTACAACAAAAGGCATGTTTGCCTTAACATTTTGCAGGAAGGCCAACAAAATGAGGGAGATGATGGTATAAATTCTTTCAATAATCATCCATGCCAAACTCACTTTAAAAGAATAAGGAAAAAACAAAAACACCTGATTTAGGAAGCCTCAACCCATACATGATTCTACATGCTTAGAGTCACTTGCATAAAAAAAAAAAAAATCATTTGGAGTACACTATAGAATATTTACTGTTCTATTGACACATAAACTGCATAAATTGTAGCAAGATGAATGGCGTTTACATACATTTCCTGTATTTACTCATTGTAATTACTATAAGTGTGTGAAGAATCAGTTGCCACTATAAGGTGGTCTATTCCATGCCACCTGTGTGTGTTGATCCAATGGATATGCACCCAACCCACTTGGGTGGCATGGAATAAAACCTATAAGGTAGGTGATCCATTAGAAAGATAGTCACATTAAAAGTCTTCTTTTTTTAACATGCTATTTTTTTTTTACCTTGATGGGATATATTACCACTAATCAAATTTTCAAACAAGCAAATCAAAACACTGAAGCCAAAATCACATAACCAAAAACAAGAAACATAGAAAATAACCCAAATCTTTCTTTCATAATTCTTTTTCATTTTATCAAGGAAATCCAAGAATTAGTCTGGTCATAATATGTTTTACCTCTGAGATACTCGAGGAGAGTGAGGTGGGCCAACCCATCAGGCAAAACTCGACGGACACCATTAACATACAGAATCGGTTCCTTTGTTTCAGAGTTCATTTCATTCTCTGTCATCAAAGACCCCATCTTTTGCTAACTCTCTTTATCTGTAGACTGTATGTATATCAAACTCTGTGTGTGTTGTATATTATAATTTTTCAGTAGAGTGGGAAAATAAGATGGAAATGTTATGACTTAGGCGGTTCACTATTGCCTCTTGGTCAGAACTGGGCTAGCTTGCTAACGTGCGCGTGCTATTAATTTCCTGATCTGGTTTTTGGCTTATTTTGAGGATTTGGTGTGCTGTCATTAGGTTGCTATTGGATAATATTTTGTTCCGTCCATTTTCATTTATTAAGTGAATAGTTATCAAAAATTGATTTTATAAAGCTGGAAATATTTTTTAGAAAAATTGGATGTGATGATTTTTTCTATGTGATGATTTTTCTAGTAAAACAGTAATTATATATGATTAATGATTTGAAAAATAAAAACGAGTAGTATATTTGTGATATTTTTATGTAATAATGATTGTGGTGTTTTTTAGCAAAATATTATATTTATATGATTAAAGATTGAAAAAGTGATTAAGTGGATAGTGTATTTTCTGAAACATTTTACAAATAATCACATTTTTGTCAAATATATTTTTGAGGGAGAATTTTGCAAGAAATTTTTATGATTGTTTGACCTAATTTTGATTTTTTTATCTTTTTGAGAGAAAATAAAAATGTTTATTTTGAAAAACGAAATGTGATCCGATATAAGATGAAAACGTGATGATAATAGTTGATGTGATGTATTTTTAGTATAATTTTTGTGATTAGATGTGATTGATGATTGAAATATAAGAAAAAATTAATAGTGTATTTGTGATTTTCAAATAATTTCTCATTTGTACTTTCAAATGGGTAATGGGTAGGATATTTTTTCACCCAAAGGTTATCCATTATTAACCTACAATATTTATACTCACACATTTCTAACTCAAACCCGATTAAAAATTTTACATCTTTTAAATCAAATCCCAATACCCATGTATTACTACCCATTCACACTCTAAAACTTTTAAACTTTATATAAAAACTTATAATTATATGAATATTTAGATAACTATTAAATGGACACCATACCAAAAACTAAAATATAAGAAAATGCTAATATTTTAAATTCTTAATAAATATAACAATTAACCATTTTAATTTTGTAAAATAAAAAAAGCTATCATCATTAATCAACTAAATCAAAATTGTGTCAGCAAAATATTATTTTAAAAACTATGATTAGAATCCAAAAAGTGATTATATGTTAATATCATTTAATTTATAAAACTAATCATCAATTTTTGGTCAAATAGTTTTTTCAAACTTGACAGAATTTAAAAAGAAATGTTGATATGATCACAAATTCAAAATAAATGACAACTTTATATCTTTTCTTTTGAAAATAAAATTTTAACTTTTGGAGGTTTAATATGAAGAAAGTTTAATGTTTGAAAAAAATAAATGAAAGTTACTAAGGGGTAATTGGGGTTAAGATAGTGGTGGGTATCGAGGGGTAAAACCATAGTTGATGTGATGTATTTTTTTAGTATAAGTGATTAGATATGATTGAAGATTGAAGAAGAAGAAGAAAAAATAAAAGGTGTATTTGTGATATGAGAAAATAATAATGATAGTTGCTTTTAACTCCAAAATAATAATAATAATAATAATAATAATAATAATAATAATGAAAGTTGATGTGATATTTTTTTGAGTAAAATATAAATAGATGTGACTGATGATTTAAAAAGTGAGAATAAGTGAATAGTAATTTTCAACTTCTTTTACAAGCAATCATACTTCATCCAAATATTTATGCGGAAAGTGAAAGGAGTGAAAATTATTACATAGGCAAGCACGGTTTAATTTCTTGATTTTATTCCCATATTTCTCAAAAAGGTGAATAATGTTTTCTTTTGTATTTTTTATTTCTCTCTCTCAAAAGATTTGTTAGGTTGAATGGTGAATATTGGAAAAAGATATTGTTAAAAATGGAACATCCAAGAGTTTCGCCAAGTTAATCTACAATCACCAGATTTAGAGATTGGATATACTTTTATTTTTAAAAATTTCTTTCCACCATAGAATAGTAATGAAAAACCAAAAACTGAAAGAAAAATGATGGTTTTTTTAGTGTAATTGGACATGAGATAAAAAAAAGGTAATATTTAAAGTTGGTGCGATAGAAATAATAAAATAATGATTCGATTTAATTGGTAGTTAGAAAAATAGTGAAATTTGTGAGAAAATGCTTAGTAATTAATGATTTGTTGTTTTCTAAAAAGTTTGTAGACGTTTGATAAGAGAAAAAAGCGAAGGTGAGTGAAAAGTATAGCGCGATTGGATATGAAAGAGATTCTATTTTCGTGAAGGAATTTGTTTTAACAAACATGCGATTGTTTAAAAACAATTCGAAAATATATTATTTTCTCACTTTCACTTTTTCTTATTTTTTTCTCTTATCAATCATTTACACATTTACACATTTTTTCACAAAAAGCTAATCATTAAAAAAAATTTCACTATTCAATCTCTCACACATTTGTAACTACTAATCATATTCAATCATTATTTTACTATTTTTAAATCAAATCAACTTTCATCATTACTTTTTCATCTCACATCCAATCACACACTCAAAATTTATCTTTTTTCTTCCAAAAAATTTTTCACCACTTTTCTTTAGCAAAATGAAAATATATCCAATCGCGTCCTATATTATCTGAAAATTTTCATATGCAATCATGTCTTTGGGGTAAAAAAAAATATTTAACGGAAAGAAAATTGAAAAATTCATCTAATCGCAGCTCTTTTTTGAGTTCGTTTTCCACTTTTTCTACTCAAAGGGTAAAATAACATTCTTGAAAATATGTTTGTTTTTTTCTATCCAAAAAAAAAAAAAAAACTGTACCATTTTTATGAGTGTTATTATAAAATCAAACAAAACACCTATTTATTTGAAGTGAGAGTGAGACCCAAATTACTACAATTGTTCATATACTTAAGGCCACTAACTAATTAGATAATTGTTTCTCTTCTTGTAACAAGACTCATAATAAATCAATCATCAATCATATATACTTAAAGAAAAAGCAGTAATGATAGGGTTAGTCGATGCTACCCACTTAGAGTACTATACTTGGTGTAACATCTACCATTCACATGTTATACTTAGTGTGATGATTGATGCATTACAAGTGTCCCATTTCCTAAAACTGAGGACACATGAATAGTAGATGCTACACTAAATGTCATGCTCCAAGTGTAGCATCTATAAAACCGAAATCATGTTTGACTGAAAATGTATGTTCTAATAGAAGAGTATTAATTAATGTGTGCTTTCATTTTTGTTTTTTCGAGTCAATATGCTGGCCCGATAGAACAACATCTATGTTACACGAGATTTGTCAAAAAATAATTTATTTATTTTGACAATTTTTTTGTGTTTTGGCTTGTTCAAATGACATAGGTTTTTAATTATTAATTACATTATTACATACATTTTCACATTAATTATCCATAAATTACTTGTATATTACAATGACTAATATTTAGTTTTTTGACGTTTAATAAATTATTTAGTCAATTGTGTTAATTTTGTTTATGAAAAATATCTGATAACAGTATCTTCCATTTTTTAGAGTAATTTACTTCTTTAGATTATAGAGATTATTTTATATATTTTATATTATTTTTTTACCTTTCAGATTATATATAAAATAAATTGTTAACTATGGATAAATGTGAAACTGTAACGTATAATTAGGAGAATAAGAAGTTGTCATATGTCTAGAAATAATAAAGTGTTAACATGTATCATTGCGGGTAAGTAGATGCTACCCACTTGGGTAGCTACCCAACTGGGTTTTATACCGTTAGAACAACACATACACACACATATCCATATGGGTGTGTGTTAATCCAATAAATAAAAATTTACCAAAAATGCTACAAATGAAAAATATAGAGGTAAAATAGAAACCAAAACGAACCCAGTATGGGCGATGCTCCGATATAAAATGCCGTGGAATTAAATGCCACAATCGCCACAATTTAATTATAGAGTATATAGAGTATATAGCTTTCAGAAAGAAAAAAAATGGATAATATTATTTTGGAATATCTGGCTAAACATAGAGTTGCCCATTTAACATTTTATTGGTTGGATACAGAAAAGAGTAAACAAAATGTTTGTTAACATTCACAGACGGATTGGCAGCCCCCACTATGGGGCACGTGCCCCGTAATATTTTTTTTATTTTTATTGTTTATTTTTAAAACCTATTAATTAGGATAAAAAAAAAGTATGCTTCCTATTGACTTCTTTTATATAGTTTGTAAGTAGGTTTTTATGAGACGGTCGCACCATAGTACCATACCACAGAACAAAAAGTAATATTTTTTAATATAAACAATAATATTTTAAGTTTAAAAACTAATATACTGTATGTACAACTAAGAAAATATATTCAGACATAGTATTACTTTTGACCAGTATGACTTTTTATACATAAAAATATTATTTTTTTCTCCATCGCACAATATGACCGTCTTACACAAGTTCTTATCTTGTTTTGTGCCCCCTTGTAAAAAAAAAATTATGGATTCGTCCCTATAATAACATTAAAAAGCAAATATACATAGACCTAGGTAAGGGAGGGCATGGTTGCCAAACTCGGATGGGATCTTCCATTCATTATTTCATTGTCATTTTTAAATTTAGAAATATAAAAAATATTTAAATTTCATAATTTTATTATTGCAATAATTATAAATTATGGATGACTTTTTTTTAATAATGAATACTTCGACTTTAACTATTAAATTTAAATATTATATATGTTCCAGTTTAAAATTTTAAATTTAAATGTATAATTTTGAAGACTTTAACTTATAGTTCGATAGTGGTCCGTTTTGCCACAAGCATGTGATGGCTCGAACGCTATTCTAAAACATTAGGTAAGTGCACCTATGGTTATAGAAAAGCTAAGCGAGTAACGAGTGTCATTCCCACAAGAACTATGATTACTAGTAATTACCGTCTTTTTATTATCTAGCCTACAAATTCGCCAAATAGTTTGTTGCAAAATAAAAGTAAAATGAAAGCAAATAAAAGTGGAAGAGGCAACTAAGAATACGAAAGATATCATATATACTCGAAATGGAAGATGATGGATATAAACATGCTTGAATGTGAATCCCCCAAGAACGTCTTTGTGATTTTACCAAAATAAATACAACCATAACCCTTAAATTTTAACCATCCCTTAACATACTTTCATACTTCATGGACCTTAGACATTCCTAAATTAAGTTAGACCTTCTGTCGAGGTGAATAATTCATAACCTCAAGTTGATTAACTGAAATATCTTTCTAGTTAAAACCCCCAAGATTGCATTAACGATTTATGAATTCTCATATTAGCTAGGTTTGACCCTAATCCATAAGATTTATGTCGTCCTATATATAAGATTGCATGCAACTCCTTTCACTTATTTTGGTTATTTCTCACCATAAACCTCTTGATTACCTGATGAGGAATAAAATTCAAATCAACATTGCGCATATATCAATTCGAACAAACAATACATAAGCAAATCGCATAAAAGCATAAGAAAGCATATTAACACATTCAAACCAATAATCGCGAATAAGTTCTATGGTTCATCACATTCAAACACTAGCGATTTAGCTCATGATGGATTTGAAAATGAAAACAACAATTAAGTAATAAGTTCTCTCTCGAAATCGACATGAATACTTGAAGTTAAAACTTTCAAAACTAACACAAGACTCCCCTCATGGATGTATGATGATGAAGTGGTGGTGTTCATCTTTCTCTCTGAGCGATTTTCAATCTTTGTGTCTTAGCGCCTCTTCATGGTGATCCAAGTCTTCTAACTCTCTTCCTCACTATAATATGTGTTTCTCCTCTCCAAAATATGAATTATAATCTAGAACCTCTCCTCTAAAATCTCCTTTCTTCTCCCAACCCCATTCTTGGCCTTTTATTGACATTACTTTGATAAAAATATTCATTAATAACACATCTTTTGATAGTTTAATGCTCCACTTTATCAATGCGGTGGTTGAATGATTGTCCTTATGCATAATTGTTGGTGGAAAGTAGATTTTGTGCATCAAAATTAGGTGTTAAAGGTGTACAAGAGTTGTCAAAAGGCTTGGTTGAAGTGCTTTCCCAAAACACCCTTCAAAAATCGTGCGAAAACCGTCCCCGGCACGACGACCGTGCCGAGAAACACTGGCCGACCCGTGTTTGATATGGCCTTTGGCATCTTCCGAGAACACCTGGCGTGTTTCGATGCGACATGACCATATTTTTGCTATTTTTTGGTTCATTTTTAACTTGGTCGTGTAAAAACACACCTGGGGCGTGTTCAGGCTGAAAGGTCCCGAAATGACGCGTTTGACTTGGTTTTTTGAGTGTTTTTGCATCCATAAATCCCGGGGTTTGTTTTGACATGAATCCATGACCTAAAATTCACCAAAAGTAGCTCTCAATGATCAATCTACACCAATAAAAACACCTCACAAAGAATATGAAATATGTACAAAGAAAAAACTCACGAAACTAACAACGTAACAACCTAAATCATACTAAAATAAATAAGTAAAACATACATAAAAAGGCACTTATCAGCCCGCTAGATTTGGCCCAAAATCGTTAGGTCCAGTTCATTTAACATCTTTGAATATGATACTATATAGACTTTAAAGTTAGTATATAAACATAAAAAAGAATAGAAATTAATATATTCAAATTATAAATTGATACATAATAACAGTCTAATATTAATACATAATAATTAATTTAGATAAGTAATAGAGAATTATTAATTAACATTCATAAATGGATATATAATAATCAAGAAAGATAATAAATTTCTTATTAAGGAAAAAAAAAACTTGCTATTAATGATGTAAATCAACCAAATCAGTTGAACTTATCCAACAAGGTACAACACTCGAATCAAAAGCACGATAAACAACACTAACTTGAGTATTGTAAGAGCAGTTTTTTTATAGTTAACTGCGTTTAGCTAGGTGAATCAGCTTTCTCAATCTTTTTTTATAATGAGATTCCATGTTCCCATATAAGTAATCATCGGAAAAACAGCTCTGGCCCTCAGGAACTGCCCCCATGTAAATCGCGAGAAATGCACAATGGCTCTCAGGTCCCTAATATAATATCCTCAACTAATATCCTCATACTGGACTCCCCTCTATCGAAGGAGTCGTCCTCTGAGTGATTGCTCAATATTGGACTCCCCACTATCGAGACACAGATTCCCACTGAATTCCAATCTCCCATACTGCTGCTTGAAGCCCTCAATAGGCTCGAACCTTTGACCTTTCCAAAGAGAGACCTAGAGTTACCTCGCTTTGACCATCGGGCCAGGAATCATTGATTAGTTTCTTTAATCTCGATGAAGAAACCCATGGTCCTTGCAAATTCTTAACAAACTGACCAAACTATTGGGTGCAATTAGGTTGCATCCATATTTGAGATAATAAGGAGTCCTATTTAGATGAGGTTTATCTAGAAACCTCTCCCATCAGGACTCTAACTGATATAAGGGATTGAGATATATATTGATATCTCTCCCTACAATCAGACTAAGTAATTAGAACGTCTCCTACACATAGAAGAAGAATTATCTCTCTCCTAAAATTTCTCTCTATGATTTTCTTCTTGGAGCATCACCAAAGTTCTCCAAGAGTTTAAGGTGTGCACATCAAAGTGAATAACTCTAGTAGTTATTTACACCAACGAGAAAGACGGTTCATGATCTTGTTCGTGGTTCAATCAATATACGGGGTTCGTATGTTGTTCGGGGTTCAACCAAAGAGAAGGCTTGAAGATGACTTAATCATGGATCAAAAGGAGGCTTGTAGACGGGCTCAATCCTGGCTAAGTGGATCGACAATTCCGCTGCAAATATGTATACTCGATCCCCCTATATGTGCAAATATGTGATTTATGTTTTGACCCATATTTGCTAATAGTGGTATCAGAGCCTTTAAGGCTCGATCTCGCCTATTTGATGTGCTTGGGTTTAATAATATATGTCATTTGATTTTTTTTGAAAATTTCGAATCTGTATATAAAATTCGAACCTGTTTTTTCTGTTTTTACATATGCAATATTAGTTGCATGAAAGAAAAATTATTTTTGCGCATTAAGATGTTTGCAACAAATTAATACTTTTTTGTACATTGTGATGCATGGAAAATTATATTTTGCACATTGATGCATGGGATTTTTTTCGCATAATGTGCGGAAAAAAAATTTATATTTTTGCGCATTGAGGTGCAAGCAAAAATATTATATGTGATTTTTAGTTTATGAGTTGCATGCTTTATTAATTGCTTATGTGTATGCAATTTTTTTGTTGCAATTAATTTTGTTAGGACTTATGGACATTGACATATGGGTGCTCATGTATGTGAATATTTACTATTTTATATTAATACTTTTTTGTGGGAGTTAATTTTTGACAATGGTGGTAATTCGATATCCTCATTTATGTTTTTTACTTTTTCTAGATTGATGTAGTAGGCCTTGAAAATGTGTATTTTTTTATTTTTTTTCGAGGCATGTATTCATTGAGCCGATTTTGGAAGCTATGTAACATCAATTTTAAGAGGATATTTTTTATTTACCACCAATGGTCTAAATTATCTCCACATGATGCACCATATGTCAATGTCGCCTATGGGGGCTATATTTTTTCGTAATTACTTATATCGCATGACTGCATGCATGATTTATTTATGGACATCGATAATTTTATTCATGAATCAATAATTTTTATTGTGATCTTCAATTCGATGGGAGATGATTACTAGCCTTGGTGGCAAATTTTCGATCTCATTGAATTGAAGAAAATAATGAAAATTACCTGGATCCAGAATAAAATTTTTAGATCAGTACCTAATTGTTTGCGCAATTTGTTGAAATGTGTTTAGACCAAACTCACCAACTTTTTAGTTTAGCCAGTTTAGCATGAAAATAGACAAAATATCCAGTATTGTCGCGACTTAGATGCGGACAATATTTTTATGGATTAAAGAAAGTATTTGCGCTTTATTTATTTAAGCCGCAAATGTAAGAACTTAATTGCCCGAAATAATCATAGTTGAGATGCCGATCATATACTAATAGATCAAGAATTAAAATTTGCGCTTTAATTTGTTTAAGCTGCAAAATATAAAAATTTAATAAAAGAGTTTAAGCTCTATTTTTGGAATATGAGCTTACTCCCAAGTAAAAACTCTAGTTATCCAAATTCGCTATTTGAGTTGAATTAAGGATTTTAGTAACTTGTATTATTAATAATGAAAATCGCCTATCTAGAGACTGATTATAGAAAGTTGAGAAATACACAAGTGCACTTGTTGTGTAACGCCCCATTTTCGAAGTGCATTTTTAGCGTTACTAATATTTTAAAAAAATGCGTATAATTTTATTTTTTTTAAACATACATGAATGAAAAGTTTAGCGGAAGCGATAATGAGAAAACCTTAATTCTTAAAAAATAATTATAGGGTATAAAATTTAAAATCCATTCAAACACTTTAAATAAATAAAAAAAACAAAATAGTACATCACAATTGTTCGAAATTTAAAACGAGTTCATAGTTCTTGAAATATGAAACAACTGAAAATAAAATATTGTTCTTAAAATTGAAATCTTCGGCTATTCCTCCACATCAGTGCGTCCGTCCACATAATCTGAAAATAGTTTGAATTTAGGGGTGAGTAATCACATACTCAGTAGGGATAAAGATTGTCCAAGCTAAATACGAAAATTGCACAATTACATAAATTAACACATAACCTTTCTCATTGGCATAAGTCGAATAGCACATAACCTTTTCCGTTGGCATAAGCCAAATATCACATAACCTTTCCCGTAGGCACGAATGCCATATTTTCCTTTCCCGTGGCACGAGGCCAAAAATTTTCCTTTCACGTGTCACGAATGCCATATTTTCCTTTCTCGTGGCACGTGGCCAAAAATGTTCCTTTCCCATGGCACGAATGCCATAATTTCCTTTCCCATGGCACGTGGCCAAAAAACTTTCTTTCCCGTGGCACGAATGCCATATTTTCCTTTCCCATGGCACGTGGCCAAAAATTTTCATTTCCCGTGGCACGTGGCCAAAATTTTCCTTTTCAATTGCATAAACATACATTGTAATGAAAAACATGTCATTTATAAAAATTAGGCATATCAAGCATATAATTCACATAATTATGCATATCATGTAATACATCAAAAACATATAATTCAAATAATTATGCATATCATGTAAACATTTAAAATGCGTAATTCACATAATTGAACAGTTTAGGCATTTAACAAAGACAATGAATTATATACACATAAAATGTGATAAGAATCCCTACCTCAATCAGCAAAAATAAAATAGACGCACAAATTGCTCAAATGTAGAAGTCCTAATTGTACGGTTCTTCGTCACCTACAATATAAATTTAACAAGATTTAAGACTGGATATTAAGTAGTAATTTCTAATTAAAATAATTGTACTTGAAAAATAGCATAGTGCTTTTAGTATGTAAAATTGACTAAAAATATATGTTTTAGACCAAATTGAAAGAAATTAAAAGTCAAATTGAGATCATAGACTAAATAGAAAAATTGGGGGCTAAACTAAAAATTCAAAAAGTCTAAATAAGTTATAGGGGTTAATCTGAAAATTTTAAATAAAAATTTAGACTGAATTGAAACTACTCGGGACTAAATTGAAATTAATCAGAAAACAATGATTTGGGAATATGACTTCATTGAAAGCCAAATGAACTCAGTTGAAAATTTTAAAAATATCAAGTTAGTCTAATCCTCATTCAAATTATCAATTAGTAGTCCTTAAGCCATAAGAAATCCTTTTTTTTTCCGTCACTTCCCTTCTCTTTTCCAACTCCGGCCGGCGATAATTGATTCCGGCAAACTCTCTGATGACGCACTGAAATCTCCCCAACACGCACACACCCATTTCATAAACAAAACACACAACTTTACACATTTAAACACACACATACATTACTACACACATACACAACCCACGCACACACACATAATCAATAGTTAAGCACACAACACACACACACACACACATCACTAAACATACACACACACACCCTTCTGCACAACACGTGAACACACAAAAGCACACACAATTACACATTCTGATACACACACACACACATCATCATCAACACACAAACACACAGTCTCAACCACACACCCACACCATCGTACAGTACAACATCTGCCTCTATATCTCCGGTGGACACTGACATGAATGGAAAAAAAAAAACTACTTACTGTTAAGAGTTTTCCCAACTGAGCTTATGGTAAGTTGCCATATTTTCAAAGAAAAAGATTTGTTTGTTTTGGTTTTGTGATAATAGATGATGAAAATGAAAGAAGTTGGAGGTTTTCTCGGACAGAAGATGAAGAAGTGGTTTGAGAAATAAAATAGAAATGTTTTCTTTAAAGTTTGATGAAAACATGGGTAAGTGGGCATGAGTTGGCTAAAGTGGATGATAAAGGCACATGAATGAGGATAGTGGGCTAAAGTGGCATAAAGTGGAGGTATTGACTAATTAAAGCTAACACACTTAATGCTAATGAATGTAAATATAAGTAAATATATATTAATGATTAAAAAAATAAGGTAAAAGTAATTAAATTACGGGTGTTACATTCTACCCCTTTTACAAAAAAATTTCGTCCTCGGAATTTTATGCTTACTCCGTTGATCAAAAAGCTCATGATACTTGGCTTGATGCTCAGCTTCACGTCTCACATTCTTTTTTTTTTAATCATGTCTCTAGTTCATTGGATCTTGACGAGGACGACGTCTCTATTTTTCAACTTGTATACCTTTATGTCAAGAATAGCCATCATTTTTGTTTTTCGTAAGTCATGTCTTGGTTGACTTCGAGTGCTTCATGATTGTCTACGTGGCTTAGATCATTGACGTACTCCATCAACATAGACAAAATACATTATGTACTGCTGCTAGCTCTGGGTATAATGTTAATTTGTAAGCTACATCTCCAACTCGCTCCAATATTTCAAATGATCCAATGAATCTAGGTCTCAGTTTTCCCTTCCTGACAAATCTTACTATTCCTTTAGTTGGTGCAACTTTTAAGAAATTTCTCTCCTGTTTCAAACTGTAGATCTTTCCTTGCATAAGATTTATGTCGGGCTTATGCTATTTTTATTCTAACTTTCTTAATAACCTTGACTATCTGTTCGACTAGCTCAGGACCTAAAACTTTCTTCTCACCAATTTCGCCCCAATAGATAGGTGATCTACACCTTTTGCCATATAGGGCTTCATAAGGGGCAATTCCGAGAGTCGCATGGTAGATGTTGTTGTAAGAGAATTCCACTAGAGGCAAGTATTTCTCCCAATTATCATCAAAATCCAAAATGCAACCCTTCAGTAAATTTTTCTAAGATTTGAATGATTCTTTCAGATTGTCCGTCTACTACGTCATTAACTTTACTAGGATGATAACTGATCTTATAATCAAATCTTTCACGAGTTCTAACTATCTCATTTGAATCTCATGTTCATCTCTTTTCGTGTGAAGAAACACTTCAAAATCTCGTGATAATTGTAAATTTCGCATTTTGTTTTTGTATAAATAGTGGCATCATATTTTTAAGGCGTGCATGACTATTGTCAACTCAAAGTTATGTGTAGGGTAAATGAGTTTATGACGTTTCAGTTGTCTTGAAATGTTGGCAACTACTTTACCATTATTGCATCAAGATACATCATAATCCTTATTTCGATGCATAACTGTATATTACAAAATCCTCTATAGTATTTGGAATTGTTAAAACCGATGTTGAGACTAGACATCGTTTGAGTTTGAAAACTCTGTTCGCACCTCTCAGTCCAAACAAACTTCTCACCTTTCCTTATAAGTCGGGTAATCGAGCCTGTTATTTTTCTTTAACCCTTCGATAAACCTTTTGTAATATCCAACAAGGCCTAAGAAATTATGCATTCTATTGGTGTACATAGTAGCCAACCATTTTTCCATTTTTTTTTAAACTTTTGTTGGGTCGACTTCAATACCTTTCAATGTAACTACATATCCTAAAAAAGACTACTCGATCTAGCCAAAATTTGTACTTCTTGAATTTTACGTACAATTTCTCTTGACGGAGAGTTTCCAACACTATGTTGAGATGCTTCCCATGTTGTTCTCTATCCTTCGAGTACACCAATATGTCATCTATGAATATAATCACAAATTGATCCAAGTATGGATGAAAAACCCGATTCATCAAACCCATAAATACTATTGGGGCATTACTAAGTCCAAAAAGGCATAACTGTAAACTCATAGTGCCCATATCGAGTCCTAAAAGTTGTCTTGGGTATATCTTCCTTCTTAACCTTCAGTTGATGATATCCAGACCTCATATCAATCTTAGAAAATACACTAATTGATCAAAAAGATCATCAGTCCTTGGCAACGTATATTTGTTCTTTATGGTGAGCTTATTCAACTATTTGTAGTTTATAAATATTCTTATTGTCCCTTCTTTCTTCTTTACAAATAAAACTGGCGCTCCCCAAGGCGACACGCTCGGTCGGATGAAGCCAATATCCAGAAGTTCTTGCAGCTGAACTTTTAGTTACTGAAGCTCCTTGGGTGCCATTCTATATGGTGCTTTCGATATAGGGAAAGCTCCCGAAATCAAATCAATTGTGAACTCTACTGATCGAATTGGAAGTACTCCCGACAAATCTTTTGGAAAGACGTCAGCGTACTCATGTACAATTGGGACTTTATAAGGGTTTTCTCGGCAACCGGAGTGGCCATCACATTCATCAGATACCCCTGACAATTTCCTTTCTCCAATATCTTGTCTGTTTTCATTGCTGATATCATTCGGGTATACCACTTACTCTCGCTCCAAAAAATGTGAATTCATCTCCTCTTAAGGGTCGCAAAATAATTTCTCTCTCATGACATTTTATGTTAGCCTTGTACTTATTCAACCAGTCTGTTCCTAAGATGATATCAAAATCCTTCATCCTAATCAAATGCAAATCCGCTTCTAAACCATTCCCGTCAAAATCCAACTCCACATTATTAATCACCAAATCAGTACTTATTGTTTATTCTGGATATGTGGCTCATTTCTAGTGTGTCGCTAACAGTGTAATTCACGGGTTGGATTTTAGCTCGAAAATCAAAATAAATAAAAGAATGCATAATATCAATATCAAATAGCACTAGAGTAGGTGTATTGCCGACATCCCATAGACCCTGGTTGAGTTAAGTGACGAGTTTGAAGTATCTCTACGCGAGAAAATAAAATCTCTAAGTTTAACTCTCATCGTTGAATGATTCTACACGCGTCAGACTTTCTAGTGTTTTTAAATGTACGGGTCAATCTAAAGTCAAAAATTGACCATATTAGTCATTCAACTCTATAACATATTATAAAGAAAATACATGTTTTTCTATGGTTCATCATGAATGGCTATTTTACGTTGTTCTCTATGTCTAAAGTGGCATGCAAGAAATTTAAAATCATGCAATGAATCAAAGAACACATTCGTAAGTTCTAACATGTCACATAAAAGTTCACATAAACTTTCATAATTCACATAGCATATCATATTTTTCCAATTTCCAATGATGTGAAAATTAAATAAATGTTACCTGGTTGGACGGAGCGTGATGGAGAGGGATAGCAAATTTTATTTTTTTTTTCGGAAACAAAAAAATTAAAAATTGCAAGTCTACAGGAAAGTAGACCTGCTCTGATACCATACTGTAACGCCCCATTTTCGAAGTGCATTTTTAGCGTTAATAATATTTTAAGAAAATGCGTATATTTTGTTTTTAAAACATACATGAATGAAAAGTTTAGCGGAAGCGATAATGAGAAAACCTTAATTCTTAAGAAATAATTATAGGGTATAAAATTTAAAATCCATTCAAACACTTTAAATAAATAAAAAAAACAAAGTAGTACATCACAATTGTTCGAAATTTAAAACGAGTTCATAGTTCTTGAAATATGAAACAACTGAAAATAAAATATTGTTCTTAAAATTGAAATCTTCGGCTATTCCCCCACATCAGTGCGTCCGTCCAAATAATCTGAAAATAGTTTGAATTTAGGGGTGAGTAATCACATACTCAGTAGGGATAAAGATTGTCCAAGCTAAATACGAAAAGTGCACAATTACATAAATTAACACATAACCTTTCCCATTGGCATAAGTCGAATAGCACATAACCTTTCCCGTTGGCATAAGCCAGATATCACATAACCTTTCCCGTAGGCACGAATGCCATATTTTCCTTTCCCGTGGCACGAATGCCATATTTTCCTTTCCCGTGGCACGAATGCCATATTTTCCTTTCCCGTGGCACGAGACCAAAAATTTTCCTTTCCCGTGGCACGAATGTCATATTTTCCTTTCCCGTGGCACGTGGCCAAAAATGTTCCTTTCCCGTGGCACGAATGCCATAATTTCCTTTCCCATGGCACGTGGCCAAAAATTTTCCTTTCCCGTGGCACGAATGCCATATTTTCCTTTCCCATGACACGTGGCCAAAAATTTTCCTTTCCCGTGGCACGTGGCCAAAATTTTCCTTTTCAATTGCATAAACATACATTGTAATGAAAAACATGTCATTTATAAAAATTAGGCATATCAATCATATAATTCACATAATTATGCATATCATGTAATACATCAAAAACATATAATTCACATAATTATGCATATCATGTAAACATTTAAAATGCGTAATTCACATAATTGAACAGTTTAGGCATTTAACAAAGACAATGAATTATATACACATAAAATGTGATAAGAATCCCTACCTCAATCAGCAAAAATAAAATAGACGCACAAATTGCTCAAATGTAGAAGTCCTAATTGTACGGTTCTTCGTCACCTACAATATAAATTTAACAAGATTTAAGACTGGATATTAAGTAGTAATTTCTAATTAAAATAATTGTACTTGAAAAATAGCATAGTGCTTTTAGTATGTAAAATTGACTAAAAATATATGTTTTGGACCAAATTGAAAGAAATTAAAAGTCGAATTGAGATCATAGACTGAATAGAAAAATTGGGGGCTAAACTAAAAATTCAGAAAGTCTAAATAAGTTATAGGGGTTAATCTGAAAATTTTAAATAAAACTTTAGACCAATTGAAACTACTCGGACTAAATTGAAATTAATCAGAAAATAATGATTTGGGAATATGACTTCATTGAAAGCCAAATAAACTCAGTTGAAAATTTTAAAAATATCAAGTTAGTCTAATCCTCATTCAAATTATCAATTAGTAGTCCTTAAGCCATAAGAAATCTTTTTTTTTTTTTTTTCGTCACTTCCTTCTCTTTTCAACTCCGCCGGCGATAGTTGATTCCGCAAACTCTCCGATGACGCATCAAATCTCCCCAACACGCACACACCCATTTTATAAACAAAACACACAACTTTACACATTTAAACACACACATACATTACTACACACATACACAACCCACGCACACACACATAATCAATAGTTAAGCACACAACACACACACACACACATCACTAAACATACACACACACCCTTCTGCACAACACGTGAACACACAAAAGCACACACAATTACACATTCTGATACACACACATCATCATCATCAACACACAAACACACAGCTCAACCACACACCCACACCATCGTGCAAAGACAACATCTCCCCCTATATCTCCCGGTGGACACTCGACATGAATGGAAAAAAAAAAACTACTTATCATAAGAGTTTTCCCAACCGAGCTTATGGTAAGTTGCCATATTTTCAAAGAAAAAGATTTGTTTGTTTTGGTTTTGTGATAATAGATGATGAAAATGAAAGAAGTTGGAGGTTTTCTCGGACAGAAAATGAAGAAGTGGTTTGAGAAATAAAATAGAAATGTTTTCTTTAAAGTTTGATGAAAACATGGGTAAGTGGGCATGAGTTGGCTAAAGTGGATGATAAAGGCACATGAATGAGGATAGTGGGCTAAAGTGGCATAAAGTGGAGGTATTGACTAATTAAAGCTAACACACTTAATGCTAATGAATGTAAATATAAGTAAATATATATTAATGATTAAAAAAATAAGGTAAAAGTAATTAAATTACGGGTGTTACATGTTGCTTATGTTGACCGACATAAACCAATTCGGATGAATGTTGGAACAAGCATAATGTAGCTTGACGAGAGCAAAAGCTAAAACTTGAACTATAAATTGAACCATAAAGTGACAAGATGCATCACCTTATTGAATGAGGCAATTAAATGTCAACAACTATTAAGTGCACTTATGAGATTGACAGCTTCACTCGTAATTGTAATGAGATGAAGTTTGACTATTTAATTGTTCTCTTATTTTTCGCTAGTTTCCAAATCTCTCCATGGGTGGATTGTAGATATTGGTTGACTTAGCATACAGTTGAGATTGAGAAAATATGTATGACTATTACTGGGTTGTGCAGCTATAGAGCGCATAAGAGTAGGCTAAAAAGAGTCACCTCAAGCTCAATAGTTGGTGTGAGCAACTTGATGTGTCGATATAGTCTTACTTGGATAAATGTACTTGTAAGATATTTGTTGAGTGATAAGACTTGTGTATCTTTTCTTTGTGATGCTTGGCTTTAGATAGTATTTTGTTTAGATCTTCAAATTATATCGTGGTACGTGAGGTTAGGAGGACAACTATATTAGCTCGAGGAGGCTTCATTGTCTAACTCGCTAAGGTCAATCTCCCTCTGCATAAATATTTTCCAGCGGGATAAGCTTGCTGGAAGAATATAAGATGACTACTTTCCTTTAAAGCTAAGTCCACTGAATTGAGTGCAGACTTATGGGTGTGAGGCACAAATAAATGCATTATATTTTTCTTTATTGCAATCTACGCTATAAGTTAGTACATCCACACTCTCATCAGTTAGAAGCGCCAAATTGATTTGAGCGATTCTTAGCAGATGGAGATATGCTAACAGGAAGCAGGAATAACGTGTCTAATTAGTTTGGATACACAGTTGAAGGAAATAAAGTTGCAAGGTGAATGATGGTTCTAAACATTTTGCAGCTATATGAGCTAGCGAAAAAGGGATCAATATGGTTAGATTTATGATGGCGCAAATTGATTTGTGTATCTTGTTGCTGCCTACATCATAAAATATGTGTCTCCAAATGATTCTTCAACCTTATATGAACTATAGTTTGATAACAAGCCCAAATTAGTGGGTCTTCCTGTTCGCCTTATTTTTAGCTTCACCGCAAGTGTACGGTGTAGTTTATAGAATAGGGTAAGCAAGGTCGTATCCACGGAGACTAATAAATTAATGCGCTAAGTATTGAACTAAGATAGCCTTATTTTTATTTAGACGATCGAAATTGAATGATTGTTGTGGAAAAAAAGATAAGAATAACCACAAAAACACAAGATGAAAATAATAGTGGAATTATCAAGGGAAATGAAATGGATTCCCAGGTTATGGTTTCAATTAATATTCCTCTTGTTTTACGATTTAATCAAAGCCAAAGTTATTATCAATACACCTATAAGACGATCACAATGGTATTTTATCCTCCCTCTTGAGATGTATATAAAGTGTAGATTGAAATATCTATGCTAATATCTCTACTCAACATAAGATACACAACTCCCAAATGCACAAAAGATCAAATATCCTCACAAATATTCACAAACCTCTCGATTATGCAAATATTCATGTCAAGTACTCAAGATCTAATATTGAAACTCATCTCTCGAATTATGAATCAATATATCAAACAAGTTAAATTATTGGCCAAATGATAAAACAAGAATAAGAACAAAGTACTCAAATAGGCTTCAAGACAATAACTTCAACTAAGATTAAAACATTCAACAAGAGTTCAATTAATCTACTTCCAAAACCCGGAAATCACAAGAACAGCTACTCATTACAAATAAACAACTCATAGACAAATTGTTCATATTCATGACAAGCTAAAATGAAAGATTAAAGCACAAAGAATGAGAAAACTTAGGGAAATGGATAATCTCTCGATTAATCTTCAATCCTCAAGCTCCGATTTGACCCGATTCTTCTCTTGGTTCTTCCTTGATGAAGTTGATGTATTTCTTGTGTTCTTGGGTGTATTCCCAGCCTTTCCTTCATACCCTAGATGAAGGCTTCCATGTATCTATTTATAGCCCCTCAAAAGTTCAAGAAAAAGGTGGAGAAACATAGGAAATTCCGCCCAGGGGCGCTGCGGCGCCCAACCATGTCATACGCACAAAAACCCGCCCGGGCCTGCTGCGGGGCGTTGGGCTTGCTTGCGCCCGCCTAACCAAGAAAAACACCATCGCCCTGTATCGGGCGCTGCAGCGCTCGACCGGTTTTTTCACCCACCAAATGTCCGAATTTGATTTGGATCCCTTCATCAAAGTTGTAGCCCTATCTCCTAGCTTTCCATAGCCACTTTAATCATCTCAATATCAAATTTTTAGAGAGAGTTATGGCCAAAATACTAAATGCTGCCAGTAATAGAAATTTCAAACGCGTTTGGACGTTTCTTCAAATCAATCTCTCGTTGTTTGCTTGTTTGTACTTGTTTTGATACACGATTCATTAATATGACTATAAACTCAATATAATTGGCTCTCAACATGGCTTGGCCCCTCAAATGACTCAAAATACTCAAAACAACACAAAACTCAAGTCTAGGAAGCCCAAATCAATGTTATAAAACCAAGTGAACAAATACCCCCAAACTTAAATTGTTGGCCGTCCCGGTCAACACTTTTAAAAACAAGACAAAACATGACTGGGAGTAATGAAAAGTAGAACGCACAATAACTCCATAAAATTCGTATTGTTCATCATAGGTGTCAAGTAACGAATCAACCAAGCCGCAAACATCTAACATAGAGCATACATCAAGGAAACCATGGTAAATGCTAAGAATCACGTCTCTCAAAGATCAAGTGTATACTCTCATCTCGAATGAACATAGGACGTGTTTACGCTCAAATCAATTCAATGTCGCAAAATTACTATAGGCTTGCAATTTGTCTCATATCTCCACCACTAGAATGTATGCAATTTGTGAATCAAAAAGGACTTTTTTCTTTGGTTGTAATGAAGGTTCTTTGGTTAGGGTAGGAAAATATGGATAGAGTGACTCAAACTCGAGCGTATAGACCGGTGAGCATATAAGTCATCTACATTAAAGCTCAATATGCTACTCAAATCATCTCTCATTTTCATCAACTCCTCTTATCTCCATCTCCTTTATTTCTTTTGAGAATCACCTCAAATTACAATCCTTAGCCCCCAAGTTCATTTAAATGAAACTCATTTACAAAGCCGATTTTTTTCCCAACATTTATACGAGTTTTCAACACTTTATTTCTCCTCCTTTTCTTCTTCTTTGTTCCCATCAATCAACTCTAATACCATCTTCTAAAATTTTGATTTCACTCATTCACCCTTATTCAATCCCTTTACTTAATGCTATACGCTCAAGTTTTGGGTAAAAGATTTATCAAGTTAAGGCTTGAATTGTGGCTATCAGAAATTAGGCAATAGGCTCAAGTTGGCTAACTAGGGATTTCAATATCATCATTAGGTAAGCAAAAAGCTTGAAGGGCTAACAAAAATGGCCTTTGATCATTTTCACATTTCGCATACAACATGTGACCTTGACAGAGATACCAGAGCAAGTTCTAGAATTCTAACAACATGAATGAAACACTCAAATCATCAACAAGATTGCATAATGTGAAAGCAGTAAAGGCTCAAAAGCTCACAGGCTTGCAAATACGTAATTCAAAAGCATCAAACCATGTTTTCAATATCCACATGCTCAATATCATTTATTCATGGCTCAATCAACTCATACTCAACACCAAATCAAAACAATACAAATTTTTCAAAAATATAAGCGTCAAGTCTCGTCGCACACGATCAACTCACTCCTTAAAATCTATGAAAACAATAAACGTGCTAAAACTGTAAACGTGCTTCTAATGTAAATGCAACCTAAAATGCTTTACATGAAACTATATGAAAACACACAAAATGCACAATTTGTTTTTTAATATATCCACACATTACATATCAAAATAACTATCTCTCCCCCCAAACTTAAATGAAATTATATCGCACGTAAGAGAAGATAGAATTTCAATATAAACCTGTGTGGATTGGACCTGATTTATTGTGGGGATGGTTGCGGTTCGTGGTCCACGCCCTCCTTGGGCGTCTCCTCCGCATGGGCCATGCGCCTAATGCACGGGCTGCTCGTGTGTGGGGCCGTAGCAACATCTCCAATTCCTCAATCACGCACGGGTCGTGCATTCACGCACGCCCTACCCGTGCATGGTTGCGAAGTAAAATCAGGTAATCTTCTTTTTTTTTAAGAAAACAAACAAAAACAAAAATCACACCACAAACCGTTGGGTTGCCTCCCAACAAGCGCTATATTTAACGTCTTTAGCTCGATGCCTGTTAATTTCATTTTGTACCACCTTTGAATGCATATATTAACTGTTTTGGGTCGTGGTCAAGAACCATTTTTGCATTGTTTGCATCTAGTAATGCATAATTAGGATTTCCAAGAAAGTAGTGGAGTCCTGGTGTTGGAACACTTTGATTTGAATTACGCGCATATTGTTCATGTGCATGCGCATTGTTCGTGCTCGTCTCATTCTGTAATAGTTTCTTATGATATCTTGCACATGCAGTACGGGCGTACACACATGGTTCGTGTGTTTCTTGTCCTGTTTTTGCTCCTTTTCGGTACCACACACGGGCTGAAAGTGCATAGACACATAATCCGTGTTTGGTTCCGAACTTTCTTACTTTTCCAGGATTTTCGGCTCCTTGTATTCGGTACCACTCCTTTGATGAATGGCACTAGATTGTTCCTTTGAGTTGGCTTCGGTGGTGCTCAAAAATTGGCTCTTTTGTTGTTGCCCACCAACAATTGTAACTAATTGGCCCATTTGAGTCTCGAGATTTTTCAATTGTGAATCCATAGTATTGGCCAATTGTGTCAATTGCAACTTCATCTTGTCCATCTTTGCTTCGTTCTTGGTAAAGTTGTTTCTCATTTCCCTCATGAATAAATTTATTTGAATCATGAATGAAGTCGTTTGATTCATGAATGAAATGAGGGCGTCTTCCAAAGATGGTTTTGCCTCTGCATCGGTAAACCCATTTATTACATTGAAGCTTGATGGTGGTGGAATCACATTCTCCGTATTAGCATATGAAAAATCTTCGTAATTCCTCCAATCTGAACAATAGTGTGTAGGAGTAGGATTATTCCAATAATAGAAATTCCGGTTATTGAAATAATTGACTTCTTCCATCCGAACGGTGCACCTATACCAATTCAAAGAAACAAATCAAGCATTGTAGAAGTAGAATTTACAAAAGAAAAATAAAATAAAATAAAAAATGTCTAAATTAAGAATAATTCTATCTATCGCAATATTAGCACCAAAAATTGTATTAGTCCCCGGCAACGGCACCAAAAACTTGTTCGCCTTATTTTTAGCTTCACCGCAAGTGTACGGTGTAGGTTATAGAATATGGTAAGCATGGTCGTATCCACGGAGACTAATAAATTAATACGATAAGTATTGAACTAAGATAGCCTTATTTTTATTTAGACGATCGAAATTGAATGATTGTTGTGGAAAAAAAGATAAGAATAACCACAAAAACACAAGATGAAAATAATAGTGGAATTATCAAGGGAAATGAAATGGATTCCCAGGTTATAGTTTCAATTAATATTCCTCTTGTTTTACGATTTAATCAAAGCCAAAGTTATTATCAATACACTTATAAGACGATCACAACGGTATTTTATCCTCCCTCTTGAGATGTATATAAAGTGTAGATTGAAATAGCTATGCTAGTATCTCTACTCGACATAAGATACACAACTCCCAAATGCACAAAAGATCAAATATCCTCAAAAATATTCACAAACCTCTCGATTATGCAAATATTCATGTCAAGTACTCAAGATCTAATATTGAAACTCATCTCTCGAATTATGAATCAATATATCAAACAAGTTAAATCATTGGCCAAATGATAAAACAAGAATAAGAACAAAGTACTCAAATAGGCTTCAAGACAATAACTTCAACTAAGATTAAAACATTCAACAAGAGTTCAATTAATCTACTTCCAAAACCCGGAAATCACAAGAAGTTTAGCTACTCATTACAAATAAACAACTCATAGACAAATTGTTCATATTCATGACAAGCTAAAATAAAAGATTAAAGCACAAAGAATGAGAAAACTTAGGGAAATGGATAATCTCTCGATTAATCTTCAATCCTCAAGCTCCGATTTGACCCGATTCTTCCCTTGGTTCTTCCTTGATGAAGTTGATGTATTTCTTGTGTTCTTGGGTGTATTCTCAGCCTTTCCTTCATACCCTAGATCAAGGTTTCCATGTATCTATTTATAGCCCCTCAAAAGTTCAAGAAAAAGGTGGAGGAACATAGGAAATTCCGCCCGAGGGCGCTGGCGCCCAACCATGTCATACGCAAAACACCCGCCCGGGCGGCTGCAGCCGCCGGGCGTTAAGCCTGGAGCTGCCAACGCCCGCTAACCAAGAAAAACACCGTCGCCAGATCGGAAAGTTTCGACCGGTTGTTTCACCCACCAAATGTCCGAATTTGATTTTGATCTCTTCATCAAAGTTGTAGCCCTATATCTTAGATTTCCATAGCCACTTGAATCATCTCAATATCAATTTTGTAGAGAGAGTTATGACCAAAATACTAAACGCTGCCAGTAATAGAAATTTCAAACGCGTTTGGATGTTTCTTCAAATCAATCTCTCGTTGTTTGCTTGTTTGTACTTGTTTTGATACACGATTCATTAATATGACTATAAACTCAATATAATTGGCTCTCAACATGGCTTGGCCCCTCAAATGACTCAAAATACTCAAAACAACACAAAACTCAAGTCTAGGAAGCCCAAATCAATGTTATAAAACCAAGTGAACACTGCCCATGTAAGTTCGAGAATATGTGTTCTCACGTGGAGAATCAAGTCGCACAATTTAGTTTTTCCCTCAAATGGATTTCTTGAGCATATGTGAAGTCTAAAGAGATCTTAAAACTATACGAGTTGCAAGATCCTTAGGAGACGCTCGTTTCTCTAGCGAGGATGTTGTATTTTATACTCATCTAGTAATATCTGGGATAGTGAGAGCGACACTAAGTCAGTGGGAGCTAGAGTCTCATACGTAAAGGATTCTCAAATTCCACGAGTAAAGGAGTGAATATGAAATTGTTGGACCTCTAGCGCTACTCGGATTGACGACTGTCCCCACAAACCAACACGAGTCTTTTCTAACGCGTTTTGTCCTCACTCACGCACCACTCGGAAAACTTCCCAGGGGGTCACCCATCCCATGTCTACTCCAGGCCAAGCACGCTTAACCTCGGAGTTTCAATGTAATGGGCACCGAGAAAGAAGATGCATCTGTTGGTATAGGTAGTCCAAATCATATCCTTTAAGCTATCCTTTAACTATGCAATCCAGCGCTCACGAGTTCGAATCGCGGGCCGCGCCTCTTTTAAAGCCCATTGCAGGCAGGATGCTGGACCAAATCCCAATATGAAATATTCCCCCATCATCTATATGAAATTGAGTTGGTATCCTTCACAATTACTTTTTTGGATGTTGATGAGTCGATAGAATATGTGACTTCACTTGATGCCCTAAGTGGATAGTTGTTGCGAAGGAAAAGATGAGTTGAATGGCTAAGAATAAAGTCTAAGAGCTTGTTAATCTTCTGTCTAGATGCAAGACCATTTGAAACATGTGGTTTCGGAAGGTCAAGTGCAATATAAGATGGGTTGATTAACATGTGTGTAACTCGACTAAGCACGAAATGTTTACACCTGTTAGAAGAGCGTAAATTTTTTGAGATGTTCTCCCTAAGTGGTGAGATTGTCTCAATTCGCCTGATATGTAATCTATTATTGCCACTTTCGTCTGGGTTTGTCCTGGATGATTGATGTTGGCATAGTTCAGTGAAAGTTGAATCAGGAGATCTATGTGGATCACCCGATGAATTCAACAAATGGAGTAAGAGCGCATTGATTCTTTGATCAAGCTCGGTTGTGACTTGAGTCATCATTGATTTCATCGAGCTATCATTTTGGTAGGCCTAAGATGGTCAATTAATTCATTGAGCATATGTAGAGTTGTATCTCATTGTATATGGAAAAAATGTGATGACTGGAAAGAACATGGAGTTATCGCCACTCAGTGTTGGCTGACTTTACACTCCATGGTCAAAGATCATATTCTTAGTCAAGAAACGATATCTTCAGAAGATGAAAAGAAATGCTAGATAATTTAAGTAAACATTGTCGAATGTTTGATGTGCACTATGTGCGTACTCAGTAAGTCTTGTACTTAGCAGTGTGATTGGTGAGTGGATATCGAAGTAATCCATGCGCTATTGTGATGCCGACATGTGGATACTTAGATATCTTAACAGATTGGTCTATAATTTGCTAGAGGCAAATTTGGCATCTTGAAATGATACGCATTTCGCGCACATTTATGATGTATTTTGTTGTCTTTGTGATAGTAAAACCACTTTGGTATATGGTTTGGGCGCCGGACATGGATGGTAGACCAAACTTATTTACTCGAGGTTTTACTTCACTTAAGAGTTTTTGTGCATAGTTAATATTGTTCTCAGGCATACTTCTACGAGCGGTGTGGGCGTTCATCCCTTTTATGAGCCTTTGTTTGGAGAAATGCTCCAAAGGCTGTGAGTCACTATGGATTAAGTAGAATTGATCATGTGGTCTATGAGAACATATTGTGATTAATGAGATATGTTGGATTCTCATTGTGTGTTTGGTACTAAATTTGTGAGTTGTCACCAGGCTTTGATTGGCCCTCTCACATGGGCAATCGCCTTGGCGCTAAGAGAGCGAGCAGGATGAGACTTAAAAGATTGTGTCGCATAAGGATGTTTGCGAATGATCGCCTTTGCGCTAGAGCAGTGATGAAGGTTAATAAGTATAATTAACAGTCGCTTTAACTAGAGGTTAAGATGAGATCCAAGTTGATCGAGTATGAAGTATGTCCAAACTTCATAAAAGCCTGTTTGTAGCCAAATGTGCGAGCTATCGTATGACACTTTGGGAGTGATTACGAGTAGTACGCAGGTCAGGCGCTTGAATAGCGACTGGACTAAGATTTGTATGATGACTAGAGCGTGACATTCCTAAATTGAGTGGGAGCTCCATCATAGCATGTATTTCATACTACATGTGCTTTGAGTCGACCGCCTATGGGAAAGTGACTAAATGGGTCCCTGCTTCGTCACTGTGTGAGCCCATATTATTTTCTTGTATCCTTTGGGACTTTGGACCATGTCATGAGGTGTAAGCTTGATGACGCTACTTTAGCATGTATCCAATGGCTATGTCGATTCGGTGCGGGTATATGTCAGGAAAGGCTGTCAAGACCAAGCTAATTGGCATGTGCGGCCGAGGAAGAATTAAGTTGGTAACGCACTTATGTTCTATGATTCATAGCCCGGGTGACTATGTCGAAATGTGTTTGACTAGTCATGAATATAGAAACATATTTGAGTGAGTCGAGCATGCTTTATTTATTTCATTGAGGGATCTAGAGATGCTTGACTAGGTGCGACCACTTGGTTTGGGGTACATAGCGAGTTGTTGAGTTGTAGGGTTATGTTAGTTTGGTGATGACTTAATATAACTCTCCTCACCTATACTTTCTCGCTTGGTCGCACGCCTTATTCCCTGTATGAAAGAAGATACGTGAGATGAGAACTATGAGGATGTGATTCGAATGAGTCGAGTCAAATATGTATGAGTGGGAGATATTGGGTGCAATTAGGTTGCATCCATATTTGAGATAATAGGGAGTCCTATTTAGATGAGGTTTATCTAGAAACCTCTGCCATCAGGACTCTAACTGATACATGGGATTGAGACATATATATTGATATCTCTCCCTACAATCAGACTAAGTAATTAGAACGTCTCCTACACATAGAAGAAGAATTATCTCTCTCCTAAAATTTCTCTCTACGGTTTTCTTCTTGGAGCATCACCAAAGTTCTCCAAGGGTTTAAGGTGTGCACATCAAAGTGAATAACTCTAGTAGTTATTTACACCAATGAGAAATACGGTTCGTGATCTTGTTCGTGGTTCAACCAATATACGGGGTTCGTTTGTTGTTCGGGGTTGAACCAAAGAGAAGGCTTGAAGATGGCTTAATCATGGATCAAAATGAGGTTTGTAGACGGCTCAATCCTGGCTAAGTTGATCGACAATTCTGCTGCAAATAGGTATACTCGATCCATCCTATATGTGCAAATATATGATTTATGTTTCGACCCATATTTGCTAACACAAACAATTTTGCCAAATATTCAAATTCGTCCATCTTTAAAAGATACATAATAATCAAGAAAGGTAGTAAATAATTAACATATATAATCATATATTAATACATAATAACAATAAATGGAAGGGCAAGTCTTTAGTGAGACCGTCTCATGGACTCAATCTCGTGAGAAGGATGTGTTAAATTGAGAAAATTGAATGTGCAGTGGTTGCGGATCTCTTCTTGAACCCCATGATCTTAGTGCTCAAGGTTTGGTTCAATTCCATTTGGTCTCTTCTCACTTTGCCAATTGTTTTTTCCTTGCTGGATTTTCTTTTTTCTTTATATTTTTCTCTTATTATTTTATTCTTGCTATTATTATTATGGTGAAAACCGATTTGTATATATTCAAAATATTATTATTAATATGATTAAAAATATGACAAATAAAGAGTATAACTTTTGAAATAAAATAATATTTTTCATCAAAAATAATACTTGTATATTTAGTATTATTATTACTAATATGTTTAGTGATCTTTTTTCTTTTACTGAAAAATGTAGCTTTCAATGACAAGTGTGTACTTTTGATATTGAAATTGACACATTTTTATATTTTAGTTCATTGTTTTTACGTAATTTAATACTCTTAAACAGTACCATATATAATACCTTATATGTAAAAAGTATCGATTTTTGCTTTACGTATCAGTTTTTATTTTAAAAGTGTCACTTTAAAACGTATTGTTTAGAGTCGAATTGATACTTTGACTAGGCTTAAATCCAATACTTTCAATTAATTCTCGAGTGCTACAAATACTTCAAAATAAAAGTAATACCATTCGAGTAAAAAGTGATACTTTGAAATAATATCAAAAATATTACTTTGCTGTTAACAAGTGTCAATTTTTGCTTTATAAGTATCGATGTTTATTTTAAAAGTATCACTTTAATTTTCCGAATGAAAAGTGATAAATAAAAGAGATTATATATAATATTATTTAATGATGATACTTGTTGAGTAATCCTCAATTATTTTAGTGATATTTTTCTTAATGAAATGTGTAACTTTTAGTAATAAAAGTGTTACTTTTATAGTGCAAAAACTAGTATACATTCTTATATATTAATTGATTTACTTTTCACGTATATACTAATACTTTATAGAATAAAAGTGATACATTTCGGAAAAAAATTGCGATATACTAATACTTTACAGAATAAAAAGTGAAATGAAACTATAAATATTACTTTGTAGGTACTAAGTGTTGGTTTTTAATTTAAAAAGTATCAATTTTTACTTTAAAATTGTCGCTTTAAAAACTAGTACTTTTCATATTAAAAGTGATATTTGTCGAGTAAAAATCCTCAATTTGTATTTTAATATTGAACAAATGAGGGAAAAAATATTTCACAATACAAGTAATTCACAATACTTTTGTTTAGACAGTACGATAAAAATATTCTCTAACACCTACCTTATCAACCTAAAGTTGATAAGCAAATGGAAAAAAAATGCAGAATAGAAGAAAGAAAATTAATAAATAATAATTGTGCACTTAAATTGAAAAATGACGCAGAAAGAGTGGTAAAAACAAAAAACACTCTTATAGGCCTTTTGCAAGAAATGCTTGAATTGAAAACTGACAAAAAAAAATTATCTCAACAAAATAATTTGACAAAATATTGCAATAAATGCTTGAATTAAAAATTACATAGAGTAGGACTTGAGGCCTGGTTGTTTGGCGCAAGCCTAACACTTCTCACCATTTAAACCATAATATCTTTTGTGCTTAGTTACTGGTCGATATATATATATATATATATATATATATATAGTTGACCGTTGACCGTCTCATGAGACGATCTCACGCAAGTATTTGCTGAAATGGAATAGATATTTAACAATACAATTATACATTGATACATAATAACAATCAACCAATGTAATAAATATAGCATATATAATTAAACATAAGTTAACTAAAAAATCATTTATATCACACACAAAAAATCCAAGGGTCAATCCTTAATCGGAATCGGCCCGGAGGTTTGAAACCCAATCCTTAACCATCTTAGGTGGTTAAGGTTAGGGTAAAGCCTCGACCTTAATCGGAAGTTTGAACCGGTCGAACCAGCGGATCAGAACCATAGCCAATACTAGGAGTAACCTATGTGCAAGTGTTTGTAAGGAGACAAACTGAAATTGCCTATCTTGAATGCAAATTGAGGGTAAAAAGAAGAATAAGAACAACTAAAAAAAATGTGGGGCCAAGTCACACAAGCTCCCAAAATATTACATTCTGGTGTTGCAAATTTGCTATCTATTGGATTCTAAACACTTTTTCTTGCTTAAGAACTGAATATACAAAATTAAACTCATCTAAATTGGCTCAACTTTGAAGAAGGACCTGCTTCAACTGATCATCTGGTTCTGATACTTTTGGAGGGGTAGAATGTTCTGCCTGAGAAAATATAATGAGTATTTGCATGAGGATTGTAACCAGAGCCAAGAATACTACACAGAACGCAACTTCTCCCCACGAGAACGGATACATTTCGAATAATTTGACGACACCCAAAAGAAGGAAACACGACCAGCAAATCACAACCTGTCCATCGAGAGTAAAAAGGTTAAATTATGAAGAAAAAAAATGAGTTATACACAATGCATGGAGATCGCAACTAATGAGTCGAGCAAGTCATATATATACCAATAACGATCTTTTTGGCCTGCCAATGTCGCGGCGTATATCATCTCCAAATGTGTCTGTAACAAGATGTCGCTCCAATAACGCGTCCTGGTTAGCCAATCCGTGAGTAAAAAAGAGTTTCCGTGAGAAAAAAAGAGTAAATTAACGTGTAATTAAGAAGAAGCTCAAAAACAGGTCTAATGGAAGAAAACCGACATCCATAACGATCGATATAACTTGTTATATGAAATACATTTTGCTTAAAACATAATTGATGACGCTCATTTAAGCGAAACAGATTTCTTAGATATTCAATAAAGTTGCACAGCTTTTATCATTACCAGAATCCAATTTCATATGTTGTGCAATATATTACCTTTGCCACAAACACATCTTTGCACCATTGTGCGATCCCACTACTCGTTTCTGGTAATTCTTGCATTAGACACCGCTCGATATGCACATGTACCTACAACAGGAGATTAACAATTTTAGCAAGATAGTTGTGAGAACCTAACATAAAACTTAGGCCTACTGCTCGCTTGCATGTGAAGTAATAATTGGTTATTAGTTTATTTTGTTCACAATTAATTCGAGAGGAAATTGTGCATCCCAAACTACCTCGTACTAATATAACTTTCATAAGGCGCAACGAGTTTTTGAATGCCACCAAAATAGCGGAATTCAGAAATGTTTGTGGAGGAAAAGAAAATTCTCAAAAAAAAAAAAAAAAAAAAAATGAAGAAGAGGCAACCAAAAGAAAACTCTTTTGAATATGCCATATTATGATGCACTACAAGAAACTATAGCAATGGTATCATGAAAAGAGTTAGAAGTTCAGACGTGGATGAGCATTCTAACTTCACATCTCATATTGCAATAAACAGTTTCACCGTTGAATCAATAAATCAATACTGAAATCATTGGCATACCACAGAAGAGCGTCCCCTGATGATTCTCAAAAGTGTAGGTCGAGGTTCATTTTTCGGGATATCAACTGTAATATTATAAATTACAGGAACGAATGATCGCAAATGAGTTACTGCTGCAACAAAACCCTGGACAAGCCCCAAAGAAAACAATAAATGAATAACATTAGAACAAATTATCCTTAAAAACTATGCAAAAGACTAGTGGCAACATAAAAATGGTATCTGATTGTTATAAGGATTAAATATTATGTTTCACTAATTCAAAAGCTAACTGGCTTTAATAAACACCAGCATTAGGTCCCTTCAATCGAACTCACTTCCACAAGATCTTTAGGGTGTCAAACAAATCTTAGGGAGAGTTTGCAAAAGCTTATGCTTTAAGAGGAAGTGACTTTTTAGAAGTAGAAGAGAAAAGTAATTGAGAATCAAAAGTCGGTAGAGTTTGCAAATCGAACAAGCTAAAAGTTGAATAAGTGAAAAAGGAGTATTTGGTAAATAAGTTATAAAAATGTTTTTTTGTGTGTAAAAGCCAAAACCAGAAGAATAATCCGAAATCTAAGGCTGCGATTGGATGTGAAATAAATTTCATTTTTGTTCCACTAGAGAATTTTTTTTGACCAAACATGCGATTGTTTATGAAAATTTTCAGAAAATATATTATTATCTCACTTTCACTTTTTCTTATTTTTTCTCTCACCAATCACATCTACACATTTTTTCACAAAAATCTAAACATTATTACACATTCTCCCACAAATTTCACTATTCACTTACTCACACATTTCTAACTACCAATCATATCTAATCATTATTTTACTATTTTTAAATCAAATCAACTTTCATCATTACTTTTTCATCTCACATCCAATCACACTCTCAAAATTCATCTTTTTTCTTTTAAACTTTTTTTTACCACTATACTCTAGTAAAATGAAAATTTTCAAAATGAAAGTATATTCAATCGCGCCATAAAGCACACCTCCCCCTGCTTTTAGATTTTGATTTTAATTATACAAAATCAGAAGTAGAAGTTGGCATTTGAAAATACTGAAAACTACTTTTTTCGGCCAAAAGCTGACAATCACTTTTTTTAAGTGTTTGCAAACACTCCCTTAGTAATGATGCAAGATGCAAAGATAGTTACAAGTGAGTAAGACATAACACAAAACATATATGTCATAGATGATTAGCTTCATGCTCTTCTATACGTTAGTTATAGCAATAACCTTAGTACGAGGAATCAGCACATTTCTCGGAACAGGCAATCCAGCAGAAGCAGCATACTCCTGGGCTGCTACAAGCTTTGCCTGTGTAAAGCGAGTCCCTTCGACAAAAAGAGCTAACCAAAAAGGTACGGGAAAATCATTTAAAGCCTCATATCCTGACTGCAGCATAGGACATCAAGAAGAACAAAATTAATGGACGAAGACAGTTTTCCGGTCCAAGCTGATGGAAAATCATATGGTTAACTGCACCTTCATTGTGTTTTCATCTTTGGCCCAATTTCTCTCGAGAAATATGTAACCAGAAAACCACATTGACCAACCTATAACCTGTATGTATAATAAATAGCAAAGGTCAATCTGTTTGTGCATAGAAAATGAGCTCTGTCGGGAAATTAAGGAAATCAATTCAAGTTTGAATCTATTAATGTTCTAAGTGCAGAGCTTTCCATTAAAAATAAATAGATAAATAAATAAAGTACTAAAATATCAAATAGGGCTACTAATTTAGGGCGTGTTTTCCAAATGAGAAGGTGGGGAAACACACACACACACACACACTATATTAAATAAAAAACTTGCGAATTCAAAAACTCACTGGGAGGAATAACGACGATTTCTTTATTAAGGCTAGTGCACTACCAAGGCAACCTGCACGCTGCCAAAAGTGAGAGAGCCATTCAGTCATATTGAAACAATATATATCCACTACTTAAGAAATGAGTAGTAATAAAATTTGTTAGAACACAATAATGAATTGACACCATAGATTTATTCTAGCTGACTAGCTCACAACCAACATGCTACAATGCTAGTGAAGCATGGGCGAAATTCAAACTAATTGTCCATTTACATGCTTTCGAAATATTACGGGACCAGCCAGTTAAGTTAGTCAGAACTTGTGCATTTGAAAGATACATGATCTTCTTGTGCAGATATAACAGCAGCAAAGGAAACTGGATTGATGCAGTGTCAAGAACTTATAATATCCACCAGGAATACAAAGAATATAAAACCAAAATGGTTGTATTGTTTTTATTTAAATGCTTAATTCACGTGTCTGGAGACTTTTCGCAGGGAAGCTGAGATATACTTGAAAAATTCAAGCATTTTGTTTAAAATTAGATATCTAAGATACGTGACGAGAAGGTGGTTTCGGAGTGAAGGAGATATCTTAAACCTTGAAAAAGGATTGTCAAATTTTATTTAGCAAGCTAATTTGACTAGTTTGGAGTTGATTCCATGCCCAAGAAGAAAAAAGCATCATATAAACTGTTGCATTAAGTCAAGAATTACTTAAATCGTAGGTTTTAGTATGAATCATTAGTAACCTGAGATAGGACCCATCCGACAAGCCAGTCAATATCACTTCTGTGGTTACAAATGAGAAGTGCATGTTCTTTTCCTGAAATAATAACAAACTTAGTTAACACAATGAGCAAGTAATACTTTTTGTAGAATGCGGCAAGTATTCTGAAATTTCGACATTCAGAAATCGCACGCGTATGCACGAGGCAATTCAAAATTTCTTACCCAGCATCTCAAAAGTTTCTTGATCTGCAAATAGCTCAACCTGCCAACCAGTCACTCACATAATTAACTAATACAATATAATGGTACCATATCTCTCATTATTATTCATATTGTATTTTACTTTGTGCAACTAAGCCATAGTTGCACACCATCTAAGCCAAAACTAAGAATTGAAAGAACAATAAGGAGTAGATATACATGAAGAACAAATATAATACTTTCAGAACACCTTAATGTTAGCCCACCAGTCGAAAAGCCAAATAAGCTCCAACCATAATAGTTCTACGATTTCTTTGTTGATCCTTCTGTAAACATTTTTGAACAGTGGACGAACAAGGACAAAGAGAATTGCCTGAAATTGAGTGTACAAGAAATTCTTTTAATGTACCAGGCTGAGGAAATGAATGAACATCTAATCTAACAAACTCTACTGAGGCCAAATTATTCTTGTACTTTTAACAACATATTTTTATTAATATTGGCTGCTACAGAATACTGTCTACTAGTTAGGACTTAGAACTTGAGTAATGAACCAAAAACAGACAAAAGCACACCCTTTAGCACCTTGAAATTGACAGTTAGTTGAAATTTATTGCAAATTGCATTCAATGGCAAGAGGTAAATATAGCTTCCATACTACGTGATATCATAATATGTTTATTAACATCCACATGGTCCTGACAATCTTCATTCTTATAATTTACTATTTTTCTTTACATTGTCATGCTTACAACCGTTTGTAACAAAACAAGCTTAAACAATATGGACCTGAGAGAATCATTTTATGACGTTGATCATACTTTATGGAAACTTTCAAATTAAGTCTTGCGATTTGAGAACTAATAAACCCTTTTCAAAAAACTCGTGTAAATTACCCCAATATCCGACAAACTTTAACAGTCCACCGGTGGTTATTTGCAGGGAATTGAGGATGATAATACTATAATTGACCACTTTAACAAACCATGTGGTGTTATTAGGCTAAGTGGCTAACCATGTGCAGGGGCTATCAAGAGGATTTGCAGACCATTGGAATTAGACACAAAATTCTTAACATTGATTCTGACTATTTCATTTCCAAAACATTTTTCTTTTTTTCCAGTTACATAATCCAGCTGCAGCCAAGAATCTATTGTTAGCAATTCGAACAAGCCGAAGCCAAGGCCGTGGGGTTCCATGAGAAACAAAAGCTAAATGTGTTTCTATCACAAACATAAATCCATATTCTCGATTCAAATATCATACAAAACGTGCAAGATCCACAAATTAACATCAAAGAAGATTCACAATGACACACACACACAAAAAAAAAAAAAAAAACAGATTTGGATTGTTGAGCATATATATATATATATATATATATATATATACCTGAATGAGGTTGACAATGAGGCCCGATAGAAGAAAGAGAAGACCTATAGGGAGAACCACCACTGCTGCGATCGCCATTACAGAACCCACATCAACACAAACTTTATACTTGAGATTTTAATGTACTTCTAATTGTTACAGATGGAAGATTTAATTTGTATGTTTGCAAAATATAAGCTTTTCTTGAGATATTCAATGCTTTTCACTAATTTGGGCAAATCTGATGAATTTGTGAATATTTTCTTTGTGAAAATGAATCTGTGTGTGAAAAAGAGAGAGAGGGGGGGAGTTGGCAAGATGACCGTTTGTCCGAATATGGAGGAACAAAAAACAATTGGTTACAGAGAGACCAACAGAATATGCTATTTTGCGCCGTTGGCATCGTGCGCGACATGATTCGTTAAGGTTTCAAAATAATGCCCACTGCATAAAGCATAAGCTTCAGTTGTAATGTGGTTGTGGATCTACATCATCTAGTTTATGGATGCATATCTACGATTCTATTGTTTTTATATCCACGATTCTCTTGTTTTGGGGAAAAAATGAAAAATAGTCTTTATAAATGGGAAATTTGCAGAAATGCCATCTTTTCACAATTTTTTTGGGAAAATGCCACCCAACCTAAATCCTTGTAATTATACCCCTCACCCATGTAAAATGTCCAATATACCCGTAAGCTCAATTTTTTAATTTTTTCCCAAAGGCTATTCTTCCCTCCTAAAAAAACCCAGTTGACCATACTTCTCCATTTCTCAACTCTCATTCCCGACCGAGCTCACTCACATTTTCACTCAAATTTCAAAGATTTTCCTAAGTGATATTGTTCCGTCTCTCCGCGTTTTTGACTATAGAGCGGTCGAGCGAGCGAAGAGACCCACACACCGCATCGCGTTTTTGTATTTATTTTTTTGCGATTTTCTTGGAGCAAATTGATTTCGATTTGTTTCAAATGACTTCGTTTGAGTTCAATTTTCCAAAGATATTAGGTCGAAAATATGGAAAGAGGTTAGTATTATTTTTCATTAATTTTTTTCCTGTTATTTTGGTTATTTATCAATGATAAACAAGTGCAAATACTGAATGAAGTTCGTGTTATATAGTGGGTAATGCATAATTATTTGAATTTTAGCAATTGTAATCCAATTGAAGCTGTAAAAGTGATTAAATTGCAGAATTAGGTCGATTTTGGCAAATTTTTCTCTGTGTTGTTGTGTGTTGGTCTGATGTTTGCTAAGTAGTAGATTAGGTGGTCGTGGTGTGGTCGTTGGACGGTCGGTGATACTACAACCTGTTAGGCTGCAATCGTTTGTGTGGTCGTTGTGTAGTATGTGCAAGTTTCTGATTTAAATTTGTTGTTGTATTCTATCAGGTGCTGGTTCATGCTCAATATTAATTCTTTGGGATGGTGCATGGGATTTGGATTCAAGTAGTCGTCGTTGGTGTTTCAGTGGGAAGAAAACAAAGCACGTGGTTGTCCCTTCCGATGTCACCTTCTCTCAATTATTAGATAAGGCGTATCTAGTCACCAAAGTGAGTCGGGATGATTTTGAAATTGAGATGACAAGTTGGCTGACATACCAATGTAAAGATTCACTGCCACCATGTCTCGTAATAGATGAAGATGATGTGCAGTTGTTGATTCGTGTTAACACTAACAAATTTTTGTCTGCTCCACTATGCTTGGTAACAAAGTTGAGGGACAACCAAGTATCTACCCAATCAAAAAAGGAACAAAATGAGTCAGAAAGCGAACTCGTTTTGCAGAAGTTGGTGCTCCCATAGGCACCGTAGTTCCAGAAACTCAACCACAATTCATACCTATAATACCTGAACATCGTGTAGGAAATAAAGCAGCAGTTAAACCTCCCCGTGTTGCCTGTCAACAAGGTACAAGCATTAATTTGAATAACGATCCTCATCCAGATGATGATGAGAATGTTGAACATTTCTACGACTATGAACTAGAGGCTGAATTGGAAGAAACATATCCATTTTTCTTTGATGACTTGGATGGCACTTTCTATAGGTGGAGCGGACCTAATGGGGAAAAGGCCCCTGTTGCATCAACGGAAGCACAACCTGTGAATGTTGTTCCTGCTGCACAAGAAAATGATTTATCTCCACCATTAAACGAAATTGCCGTTGATCTTGGGTATGAAGGTGGACCAAGTCAGTTTGATCATTGTACCCGCAAGCCATTGAAAAATTCTGTCGGAACGGGCCATAGTTGCGTTGGTAGTGAGGCGGCAACTCCAGATACAACATCTAACTCCATTTCAGTTGATAATGATCTGCACGTGGACCAAGTGTTTCAAAGCAAGCATGAAATAATTCGGCAGTTGCAAATAATTTCTATGATGAAAAACAGAGAATTCAAGACAAAGAAATCCGATCAGGTTCGTTTCATTGCCATATGCACTGATGATAAATGCCAATGGAGACTACGTGCAATCAAATTGAGTGTTGGCAGTATATGGGCTGTGAAGAAGTACAATAACACCCACACGTGCCCGACGGACTTAATGAACCACCAACACCGTAATGCTAAATCAATGGTGTTGGGTGATCTCATTAAATACAGATTCAAGAGTCCCACTCATGTATATCCACCTGCGGCGGTGATTAGTGAATTGAAGCAATCACTCGGGGTTGAAATAGGGTACGACAAAGCATGGAGGGCTAGGGAAGAGGCATTGAAACTAGTTAGAGGGACACCCGATGACTCATTTAAGAAGTTGCCTGCCTATTTTCATAGACTGAAGGAAGTGAACCCCGACACTATTACACATATTGAAACAGATGAAGATGGGCACTTCAAATACTGTTACATGTGCCTTGGCCAATGTTTACGCGGGTTTTGGACTGCTATTCGTCCTGTTTTAGCTGTTGATGGAACACATCTGAAAGGGAAGTATCGAGGTGTGTTGCTCATAGCTATCGGAATGGATGGGAACAAACAGATTTATCCATTGTCCTTTGCAATTGTTGATTCTGAAAATAATGAGTCATGGAACTGGTTCTTTGAAAAACTGTATGCGAACATTGGACATATGGCCGACCTTGTTATCATATCCGATAGGCATGCGGCCATCCAGAAGGGAGTTCAAGATGTGTTCCCAAATGCACTTCATGGAATTTGCATCTATCACTTGAGACAGAATGTCGTAGCAAAGTTTAAAAAAGCCGACATTTCGACATTGTTATTTTGTGCGGCTAAGACTTATGACGAGGCAGTATATAAGTCTTGTATGAATCAAATCTTAGCTGTAGATAAGGAAGCCTACAACTATCTTACTTGTGATACCAAGGTTGAACAATGGGCTCGTGTGTACTTTCCTGGACGCCAATATAGTATAATGACTACTAACATCGCTGAGAGTATGAACTCGGTTCTTAGAGATGTGAGAGAGTACCCCCTGTGTCATTTTTGGATACAATAGTCACGAAGTTGTCGGATTGGTTTACCAAACGTCGTGATGTTGCTTGTAAGATGAATGGTCCTCTCACAAAATGGGTTGATAAACGAGTGCTAAAGCGCGACGAGTTGGCTCGAAGGTTTAATGTCCGAACACTGCATCATTATATGTTTGAAGTACTGGATGGTCAAAAAAATGCAGTTGTTGACTTGAACGGAAAAACTTGCACATGCCGGAGATTCCAGCTTGACCAAATGGCATGTGCTCATGCTTTGGCGGCGGCTTCAAAAATTAATGTGCCCAAATTTGGTTTGGCATGCCCATATTACACATCTGAATATTTGTTACAAGTATATGCAGAGCCGATATATCCTGTTGGACATGAGGATTATTGGAAAACTCCAGAGGAAGTATCCAACACTATAATTTTGGCTCCTATTATGCGCAGACCAAGTGGTAGGCCACGGAAACATAGGATTGCATCCTAAGGGGAAGAAGTGGTAGCCAAAAAATGCAAACGTTGCAAAAAGACTGGCCATAACCGTAGGACCTGCAAAAACCCAGCTCCTAGAAATGATTAGATCAGTGGATGGGGTTGATAATGGGTCGGCATCATGGTCGACCTGGGGTCGGAGAACCTTTGGGTCGATGGTCCAGTCGGTGAGGCTATAGTTTTAAATTTATTGGTGGTATAGTCGTCGTCGTGATAGTCGAAATGGTAGTCGTTTGTGTGGTCGTTGTAAATTTTTATTGTAACTTTAGCACTGTTTGTACCAATATTTATGTCTTTTATTCAGTTTCTTTGGAGCCTATGCAAGTGTCTGATGTATTTGTCGTTGTAACTTTTTTTTGTAACTTTATCACTGTTTGTACCAATATTGATGGCTTTTATTCAGTTTCTTTGTTTCCTATGCTAGTATTTGATGTCTTGGATTGAATCTTTAGTGTTTGTACTAAATAAATACATCAAACTGCTAATAATACATCAGTTAAATACATTAAAATAGATACATAAAATGTCAATACTAGATAAATACATCAACCTGTTAATAGACCAATATTGTCAAAATACATACAAAATCTCACTCTATAACAACAATATCAGCACTCTTGAAAAGTTCAGAACAAAATCTTTGCCTAAATTGAATGGTCATCCCAGGATCGATTTCAGCCACATTTCTACCCGCTGCCAATGCTTCCATGAATTTTATGGCCAAAACTCCACAAATACTACCGCTTGTTTGTCTGCGCGCGGTGCTCCATCCTTGCAATCTTCCAATCAAAGCATGGACATCCTCGGGTGCTGTTCGGTTCTCCCAAATATTTCCTATATTGCAGATGATGGGAAGTGCCCGTGCTAACGGAACAAACTCCTTTTTGGTCTTTGCAACAGTCGTGGTATCAGACAGGGAGTCATACACCATTATTATGCACATAGTCAAGTCAAGCTCATAAAATACCCAATGATTGCCAAATACATGGGCCACTCCAAAATTTTTGTCACATTCGGCCCATTTCGACCCTAGCTCCTTCGGGTACCGACCACCGACATATTGCAAAATTGTTCCCCCTTCGTGCTGGAAGTCCAATTCTTCATTCTTCTTCTGCGTAGCGATTAACCGATTCCCTAGAGAAATGCTTCTTTGCTGTTGGAATGAAAAAAATGAGATGACTAGCAATTACAGAAATAATTAACATGATTACAAAAAAAAACATACCCAAAATAATGGATCAGTGCAAGTCCATCTAGGCAAGAAAGCATGTGGCGCACTTTTCCTCTTAAATAGCAATAGATAAGTCAATGCATCTAGATTCTGGCAAAAAGAACAAAAATACATTTTTTATAACAAATATTTATGGCAGTCAAATGTAAAAGTACCAAAAAAATAAAAAAGAAACATACCGCATTGTTTAGCCATGCTCTTGGTGTGATTAGTTGGGTAAACCAAGAAGGGGAAACCACCCAATCAACATCAAAGGACAAAGGTGCAACAGGAGTTACAATATCCTGACAAGTGGCCCACCACTCATTGAAAGAGTGCAGTCTTCTCAACGGGATAGCTTGCAGAAGGGTCATATCGACCAACAACAGGTTCCGAATGATGTTCCTCCCCCACATTTTTCTGAGTCTTTCTCTTCCTCTTTTTCGGGGAAATGTGGTGACTGGGGTTGGTATACGGTGACTTCTCTTTAGGCCCCTTTCGTTTTACACGTTCCGGCCTCTTCTGCACGGGGGGAGGGGGATCCACAAAATCTGAATCACCAAACAAATTTTTCTTAATATCAGCATATGGGTCAGGTTGAAGGTTGTACACATCATCTGGTTCGGGGGGTGTACTGATAAAGGCAACAAAATTCTTCAACTTGTAATTGCAGGGGTGTATGCAAAGCGGAGGCATCTTCTTCGACCACCATAGGGACGGTGACAAGGTCCGTACTATGGTGGGCCTCATTTGCTCCCATTGAAGGGTCGACCTGTTCAGAGGTTTGGTCGTTTGTGGGGTCAGATCCCATTTCAACCATCAAGTGTTCGGAAGTTTGGTCGTTTTTGGGGTCGGACACCGATTCGACCTTCAAGTTTTGGTCGGTTTGGTTGACAACAAGGTCGTTTTTCAGGTCAGATCCCAAATCAACCATCACTTGTGCTATTATTTAGTCGGTTGCTGCTGGGGTTAGGTCTTTGGCAGACCCCTCTGCTGCTTGGTCCTCTCCTCCCTTGTCACCCTCCCCCCCATGTCACTCTGTTCTCCCTTCCTATTCTTCTCCCCCCCATCATCAATTTCCTCTACCCCATCACTTTCCTGCCCCTCTTCATCTGCCTCATGAGTTTCTTCCTCTTCCTCCATCTCTTCCTCTTATCATCACTTTCTTCCTGTTCGTTATCATCACTTGCTTCCTCTTCCTTATAATCACTATCATCACTTTCACTCTCCTCTTCTCCTCCAACACTTTCCTTCAGTTCTCCAACACTTTCCTCTTCGTCATCACTCTCAACCTCCTTACAACCCACTTTCTCCATCACTGCTGACAACATTGACTTCAGTGTCAGCATTTCCTCCTCAATCTTGTCAATCTTTTGGCTTATTTTTTCAATTTTATTCAAATCAAAAAGGCCCTGAAACACACATGAAAATATACAGATTCAAATCAATAACCAAAAAACAAAAATATTTGAAAACATGTCTGAATAACTTACATGCACTGATGGCTTTCCCGCATCAACATCGTGCCTATTTTTGGTTCTCTCTTCCCTTGTTCTCATCCTTCGTGTTGTGGACGCATCAACATCCACATTTTCATCAAGATCTTCATCAACTGCAACGGCTGCCACTTGTTCCTGTTGCCACTTTGCTACACTTTGAAAGTAGCCAAAACTCTTTTCAGCACGAGAAAGTTTCAATCTTTTGGCCACTTTCACCTGTGTTCAATTCAATAATGAATTATTTCAATAAGTACAATATTCAAACTCTTTTCATAATAAATAAAAAAATCAATTTGAAAAACCTTACACGACCAGCAACAAGATCACCATGCTTCAAGTTGAAAAAATTTTTTTTTTCAAAAACTCACGGGGGGCATCCTCGCTATCCAACTAGAATCCGGGAGTTGCATCCGTAGAACCCGACACACGTTTCGCACATAATTTACCAAGTTCGGGCATCATTTCGTATGCCCAAACTTGTAAAGCATGTGTGAAACCGGAGACATCGAACTTCTCCACGTTGTGCTCTTTCTTCTTTTCAGCCTCCTTCTTCTCCTTTCTCTTCCAAAAATTTTGTACCCGGTCGGACATGCAAGATCGTATATCAGACACTATGAATTCATAGGAAATGCGACCCCACGAATATGCATTGAAGGCCTTCAAATTATCCACTAAATATATGTATTTCTCATCTAGCTTTTTAGCGGGACCGGAGACCAACAAAACTCCGTACAACACATACAGAAGGGCCAGTTTTAGTGTCACGATTCCCTTGCCATTCTCCTTCCTTGCATGTTCTTTCAATGCACTTACTATGTCCGACATAAAAACACTGCCACTTTTACCTAAATTTTTTTAGTACCTCGGGCTTTGATTTAATTGGTGGTATAGGGCCAAACTCAAGGCCAATTATTAGTGCAAATTCTTCCGGCCCAAAGACGGACTGCTTGTTGTTTATGTGAAAGACAATGTGGTCTGTGGAAAGATTATTTGTCTTGATGGAAGAGCAATTGCGCAGCAAGAAGCTGGCCCCGAACTCAATTGTATCGATTTCAAAAATAACCAAAGCACGAATTCTTGAATTTTTCAACATTATCCCCCTTCAACCGCGCTTTAATGAGATCCATAGAATTGAACCACGACCTACATGACAACTTGCCTTTAAACTGATCTTTCTCCTTCGGAACGAGAGCCATTTTATCCCTGTTAAACAAAAAAAAAAGAACTTTAGGTCGAAATACTAGTCGAAAGTTGGTTGAGGAAGTAGTCGAAAAATAAGTAACGGTCGATAGACTGGTCGCACGGGTGGTCGAAAGGGTGGTCGTATAACATCCGGGTAAAAAACTGACAAAAGACAGGAAATTTAAGGAAGGTGTCAAAAACGCATACAACTTCCAAATTCAAACCCAGCAAACTGATAAAAATCAGAAATAAACTTCCAAACAACACTATTATGCTTTCAAACAGACCCATAAACCCATGAAACCGACTTAAACTGCTTTCAGATTATTTTTTAGAAAAATGCAGAGATCTTTCACCCAAACTCAGCAAACCAAAATCCATGAAAATCAAAAAATGTTTTTGTAGGCTTGAAATTTGCATCTTTTGGTATACTGGAACACATGGTCTGAATAAAAAAACATAAATAAATGTAACAAAAAACCCTAGAAAACCCTAGATTTGAAGAACAGAGAGAAAAAAATCGAACTTAACAGGAAATGCACTTCAAAATGTACGCATCAGTGAGAAAAATGAGACCACTGGTGTGTGTCGGACGACCGGTCGGAAGGGGAGTACAAGTCGTTCCCAAGAGGAGTGTGACCACCAAACTCAGCGCAAAGAGAGGGAAATTCCCAAGAAGAGACGACGCCGGGGATTTGCAGTAAGAATCGCCGGAATATACGCAATCGCCGGATTTTTTTTTTGGGTGGGCAGAGACGGGAAAGAGAGAGAGACGGGGGGTTGTAAATGTTGCAGTTTTTGTTTTTTCCTCCTCAAAAGGTGAGAATGAGAGGGAAATGGATTGATTGGGGTTATTTTCTTTATTGAGGGGTATCTTGGACATTTTACAGGGGTGAGGGGGTATAATTAAAAGGATTTAGGTTGGGTGGCATTTTCCCAAATATTTTGTAAAAAGGTGGCATTTCTGCAAATTTCCCTTTATAAATGGGCAGAAAGGCCATTTATTGTTTGTTCGGGTGCAAAGTGAAAACACTCCGTAGAAAAGGGTAAGAAGAAATGTGCATGGTGTCTTTTAACATCAATGATCAAACCAAGTTATCAATGGGGATGTTGTCTGCGGTGTTTGGTTTTCTCGAAAAATGGATAGAATAAAGGGACATGATTTCAAGTCAAGGCTAGTATTCATTACTATCTCTGCAAGACAAAATCGCCCCGTATAAAGTGCTAACGATTTAGACAATCGTCTCTAAGATACAACGACTATCTAGTTTAAGTTAGCAGCACTTGCAAACTTAAACTTACATTGAACTAATAAGTATTTCCGAACTTTCGAAATAACAGAAGGAAGGATGTGAAACAATATGCTAAAATACATAAGATTTTCAAATGTATTTTCAGATGTAAAAAATGAACATATGGGGTCTGTTTATATAAAGATCTAGATGCCATTTCAAAACATGTGCATCCTTAGGACCGGATCGGTTCGGACTGTTGGATCGTGCCTTCTGATCAACTCAAAGCTCCTCATGACGATGCGTACGTGCGAAATACAAAAAGTGGGCCTCTAAAGTGCCCAACGCGACTAAGTGCAACATGTGCGGGCCCGGCCTGGCTCCAGCTCAGGCTTGGACAGTACTCCGCACCGTCATTGGTGCTATTTGAGCTAGCCAAAGGCTAGTCAAAATTGACTTGGTCCACTAGAGTGTACCATAAGGAGCTCCACATGATTACTCCTAGTAGTGGTGAAGCTCTATATAAACAAGTCAAACATTTAATATGCTTTTCATACGGAATATGCCTTTTAATATTCCCACCAAGGATGTGAAACAATATGCTAAAATACATAAGATTTTCATATGTATTTTCAGATGTAAAAAATGAACATATGGGGTCTGTTTATATAGAGATCTAAATGCCCTTTCAGAACAGGTGCATCCTTAGGACCAGATCGATTTGGACTGTTGGATCGTGCCTTCTGATCAACTCAAAGCTCCTCATGACGATGCGTATGTGCGAAGTACAAAGTGCGCCTCTAAAGTGCCCAGCGCGACTAAGTGCAACATGTGCGGGCCCGAGTCCAGCTCCAACTCAGGCTTGGACGGTACTCCACACCGTTCTCGGTGCTATTTGAGCTAGCCAAAGGCTAGTCAAAATTGACTTGGTCCACTAGGGTGTACCATAAGGAGCTCCACATGATTACTCCTAGTAGTGGTGAAGCTCTATATAAACAAGTCAAGCATTTAATATGATTTGCATATGGAATATGCCTTTTAATATTCCCACCCTTTTATATTCCATATACAAAAGGCATTTAAGTGGCTAATTTTATGCATTATTTTCTCATTCACCCGAAATTATTTTTGAGAAATTCAAGATGCTAAATTCATCTACCCGAGGTATAGATTACGACTATATCATTTATTTTCCAAAACTAATAAATGATCCTACTTAAATAATTGGTCAAAATCGGGTCAGAACTCATCTTTACTAAACCAATTTCCTACAATTCCCCACATGAATGAACATTACTGCATGCATGTATGCAGACTCATTCAAAAGTTTCGATGAACCATTATTGAATCAGGATAGGTAGCTTGTGGCTTTGAACCTTCCTTAGTAAAGTACTATCAGATTTATTGGCTGCTTAGTGGCACGATGTCTTGAACTATTCAGTCGTTTGTGTAAACCAAGACAACAATACTTGTTAGTCCAAGTGGCTAAAATAATCTAGAGGGGGATAAATAGATTATGCCGATTTTCAGATTTTCGCCCTCTTTTTCGAATGAAAAATGACAACAAAAATGAAAGTGCGGAAATATAAACAACACACGTTGATTTAGAGAAGTTCAACCCACCTAGGGCCTAATCTTCTACCACCCCTGTATATCCGAAGTGGATTTCGAAAAAGAAAAAAGAATATTATTAATAGTACCAAACTATTACACATTCACCTTGAAGAGCACCACACTCTTCTTACAACACCACCTTGAAGATTACAACAATCTTCTTTCACCTATGAAGAGTACCACACTCTTCAACACCTAAAATCACCTGAGTGTGTTCTTACCAAGATTACACTATGTTCGAAAATATTACAACTCAAAAGTGCAAGTGTAATCAAGAAGGAAGCCTAATACTAGGATGTGCAAGTGTAAAACTAGGCTTAAAATTACAACAAGAAGTATGCTAAGAAAGAATGAGAATTTTGCTATGAATTTCTTGTTGTTTGATAGCTTGTGTGTTGTACATGATCCTTCAAAGCCTTCACGTATTTATAAGAGAGTCTTCAAGATTGAATCTCCAACATAGGCTCCTTCATCTTCACTTTTGTCATAGAAAAAGAGGATTACAAGATGTACAAATAATGTACAAAATGGTAAAGTGATAAAAGTAAATCTTGTTGTCTCCCATTTGCTCAAAATCATCTGATTTTGAGTGGGTCGACCGGTCAATCAGTATAAAAGATTTGAAATTGTTCCGTTGAGTTTGAATCATGCACAGGTCGACCAGGGGGTCAACTGGTCGACCTGTCCCTGAGCAATTTATAGAAAGGAACAAATTTGGATAGACGACTTGCACACAGGTCGACTGGGGGGTCAACCGGTCAATCGAGGGGGTCGACCTATCCCTGGAGTGTTTTTTGTTGAGAAGTTCAAATCTTAAAAGCTCAGGTACCGGTTGACCAAGGGGGTCGACCTACTCCAGGAGCGTTCCGGTCCGTGAAAAATTTCGACTTCGTCTTTCGGGCTCCGTTTTACCTTGATGGTATTCGGTAATAGTTAAAAATACTTTAAAACATAAAAATCAAATTTTATATAGCCCGAAAAGATTTGTTTTGATAATCGAAAATATATTTAAGGTGAAATCATCAAAATCAAAAATAGTTTCATTCTAACAAACTCCCCTTTTTTGATGATTTCAACTCAAAGCAAATTTGATTGGATATTTTTTAAAAACTAAAAACAAAACTCTCCCTATCAAGGTATACTCCCCCTGTCAATAATGACCCAAAAAAATCACTTTTATAGAGACAACAAGATTTTATAAACTCTATCAATTTTTCATTTTTCCTTAAGTGAAGTATGATAGAAATCAAACAAATAAGCTCAAGACAATTTATTGGACAAATGTAACAAAATCGTAATGTCCAAAAAATTCGTTTTTCAAAAATAATTTTCAAAACAACTTATGCTATCTGAAAACAATTTAAGAAACTAAACAAAAAGTACTTTTACCATCAAGTACTTTACAACAACACAATAAGCTTATAAGCACTTTTACCATTACCATCATTATAAGTTAAGCTCATAAGGTTAATAACCATACCAAGCAAAAATAAGCACTTTTGCTTATTTACCAATGCCAACCACAATAAACACTTAACCATATCAACCAAAATAAACACTTTTGCTTATGTTCTTTTTCTCCCCCTTTGAAATCATCAAAAAGAATATTAGCATGATAAAAAATAAAAACATATCAAAGTGCACATTTTAATCGAATTATCGAGCTTTTGAACATAAAGCTTAAAATTCCAAATAATAAGGGAAAATTTGAGAAGATGATTTCGAAAAACTTGTGATTGATAAAACATGATCTCTATAAACATATAAGACATTTGGAATCAAGAGAATCATGTAATAGATGGAATTTTTATTTAAACATTTTGTCAAACACTTGGTGTGCGTAGAATAAAATATATATATATATATATATCACTTGTAAATATAATCATGCCCAAAAATTAATCACCAATCACAATTATACGATCACAATATATCAACATTCATCATGTTCAACACAATTATACAAGAATTTCACCAATACATCAAGTATACACAAGGTTCTCAAGTGTTCAACCCAATTGAGATTAAAAGGGAATTAAACTTACCAATTGATTGGAGAAGATGAATAATATGGAATATATATACATTATACAAGCCCAAAATATAGTAGAATTTGCAAGAGAAAATCATTTTGAGTAATTTGTGTGTGAAATGATCGAAGGGATGTGAAATTTGAAAATAATACGAACAAAATGGAAACGAGGGGCATAAACATTTTATCCTCTAAAACTGCACTTTGGTCGATCGGTCCCTAGTCAGGTCAACCGGTCGACCTCTTGGTCGACTGGTACCTGATTTCCAGGCTAGTTTCTGTCCGAATTTTGGTTTAAAAATGCGATTTTTTCACCTCTAGGTTTTAAAAACGCACAAAATGCAATCATTGACCTTATTCAATATGCATTATACCTAAACAAGCTCGAATTGAAGCAAAAGACTCGGTGGTTAATGGTTTTGTAAAAATATCCGCGAGTTGATCTTGAGACGGAACGAAACACATCTCAATTTTTCGTTTGGAAACACAATCCCTTCAAAAATGATGACGAACCTCAATATGTTTAGTTCGGTTATGATGAACCGGGTTTTGAGCAATACTTATAGCGGACGTGTTATCACAAAAAATAGGAACATTTTCAAAAGAACATTTATAATCCGCTAAGGTTTGTTTCATCCAAAGAAGTTGAGTGCAACAAAAAGCCGCGGAAATATATTCGACTTCCGCCGTAGATAAAGATACACAATTTTGTTTCTTAGAAAACCAAGATACTAGGCAATCACCTAAAATTTGACATGATCCGGAAGTACTTTTCCGACCATCAATATTTCCCGCATAATCCGAATCACTATATCCTTTTAAAGAAAAATTTTCATTCTTTGGATAAAACAAGCCATACTGAATAGTGCCTTTCAAATATCGAAAAATTCTTTTAATGACACTTAAATGAGATTCTTTGGGATTGCTTTGAAAACGAGCACATAGGCATACATCATGAAGAATATCGAGTCTGTGAGAGTAAGAGAATTTGATGAACATACCTCGATTGTTTTTCCGTCAACTAATTCAAACTTGACCATTTTGATGTAGATAATCATTGATATCTCTACGATTGTTTGTCCTTTAACACCCAAGTATCTCCTACAAAATTTTAAAAAATTCTTGCACAAAAATTTAGTAGTACCGAATAATATAGACGATATGATATAGACCAATTTAGAAATTAGACAAGTAGCACATACTATGCTTTTGTAAGAACCAACAAAAGTTTGAAATAACATGTAAGTTCTAATGAGCTTATAAAAAGCTATCTAATGTCTTTTTCAAATTTGAAAATATAGTTGAGACCTCATTTTTAAGAAACATTTTGAAAAAGAATTATGAGAATCAAGACAAGAATAAAGACATGAATATGTGCAATAATTAAATAAAATGCATAATTCAAGAAGAGGATAAGAGTTACCAATTTCTCCATTGCCAAAGGTTGTATCTTTCCCATTGTTGATTATACCTTCTTCTTGGAAAATGATTTTGTTGATAATGTCTTCTCCTTTGATCAAATGGCGCGAACATTTGTTGTCTATTTGACGATTTGAATTTCCTTTGACTTTTATTGCGCCGAGTACCTAACATGAAATTATCTTGTGGTACCCTCAAGTGTTTGGGTCCATTGGGATTAGCTTTGAGACTTTTAAATCTCCAATAATAATTTGAACTATTTCTAGCCCGACAAGTATTTACCGCGTGACCACTTTTACCACAATAAAAACATGTAATAATTCTAGAAGTATGATGATTAGCATAAGCAAAAGTAGGTACTTGATTATTTTTCATATCATTGATAACATTTGTCTTATAACCAAGTCCTAGTTTCAAATGATCACAACGTTGAACATCAAGAATTTTGGTCATTTTGTCGGTACTCAAATTAAACTTCATCATATCATTTTTCATGCAATCAATGTCCTTAGTGAGGGTTTCATTTTCTTTTACAAGGTTTCTAACCTTATCAAGTGTAGTAGTGTGAGCACAAGAAAGTGATTCATATGAAACAAGTAAACTATCCTTTTCATTTTTCAACGTGTTGAATTCCTTTTTCAAATTTTTGTATCTAAAAAGCATGCTTTGGAATTCATTTTGAATCTCATCAAAATCATCTTGCAATTCATTAATAAAAGAGATAGAACAATTAGAGCGTACCTCACTGTCTTCTTTGATGCCCATTAGACATTGCTCGGGTTCCTCATCATCGGATGTTGCAAGAAGCTCATCCCAAGTTTTTGCTTCGGCTTTGGCATTCAAGGCTTTTAATTTTCTGTGGAATTTCTCCTTCTTCCTTTGTTCTTTCTCCGCTTTTGGACAATCGGCAACATGGTGTCCGAGTTTTCCGCATCTAAAGCAAGACTTGTTTCTTGCTTTCCTTTCCTTGTTTTTATTTACAAATTTTGTAAATTTTCTAATAAGTTCCTCATCTTCATCTTCATCTTCATATTTCTCATCACTTGAATAATAATTTTTCGATTTTAAGGCAAGACCTTTTGGAATTGATCCCATTTCCGGTTGAGAAGTCGATGCTTTTGAATTACTCCTTTCATTGGTACAAACTTCATAGATGAGAAGATTGTCGATAAGCTCATCAAAATTTAGAGTTTCTAAATTTTGAGCTTCCGTAATTGCGGTAACTTTTCGGACCAAAAGATGGGAAGAGCATTTAGAACTTTTGCAACCTTATCCTCTTCGGAAATAATTTCCCAAGTGCAACTAGAGGATTTACAATATTGTCAAGCCTTCCAACCATTTTGGAAATATTTTCTCCAACATTCATTGTGAAATTTTCGAACTCTTTGACCAACATGGTCTTTCGAGCTTGTTTCACTTTTTTTGTGCCTAACTTTATTTTTTCCCATACATCATGAGCGGATCGAATTTCTCTAATACGATTATACTTCGTAGCGGTAAGAGAACAATGAAGAATGTTAAGAGCTTTACCGTTTGAGGAAAATATTTTCTTGTCTTCATCATCGAACTCCTTGAGGGCTTTGGGATTTGAGTTCTATCTTCCTTTTTCTTCATCGGGATGGATACTCCATTTATAACCACATTCCAAATATTGAACCCGCAACTTTGTAAGAAGTACTCCATTCTATCTTTCCAAAATGCATAATTGTTGGAGTCGAAAAGAGGCGGTCTATTGAATGAAGCACCGGTTGGAAGATAGCTCTCGTTTGTAGCCATGGATCTTTCCTCTTTACTCGCAATAGAAAATGAGCTTGATAAAGAATTTGGCTTTGATACCACTTGTTAGTCCAAGTGGCTACGATAATCTAGAGGTGGGTGAATAGATTATGCCGATTTTTGGATTTTTGCCCTCTTTTTCGAATGAAAAATGACAACAAAAATGAAAGTGCGGAAATATAAATAACACACGTTGATTTAGAGAAGTTCAACCCACCTAGGGTCTAATCTTCTACCACCCCGATATAGCCGAAGTGGATTTTGAAAAAGAAAAAAAAATTATTAATAGTACCAAACTATTACACCTTTACCTTGAAGAGCACCACACTCTTTTTACAACACCACCTTGAAGAGCACCACAATCTTCTTTCACCTATGAAGAGTACCACACTCTTCAACACCTAAAATCATCCAAGTGTGTTCTTACCACAAGAACACTAACAAGGATCTATTGTTTTGGATGATTGAGAATTACAATCAAGATTACACTATGTTTGAAAATATTACAACTCAAAAGTGTAGTGTAATCAAGAAGGAAGCCTAATACTCAAGATGTGCAAGTATAAAACTAGCCTTAAAATTACAACAAGAAGTATGCTAAGAAAGAATGAGAATTTTGCTGTGAATTACTTGTTGTTTGATAGCCTGTGTGTTGTACATGATCCTTCAAAGCCTTCATGTATTTATTTCAAGATTGAATCTCCAGCATAGGCTCCTTCATCTTTTCATTTGTCTACAAAAAGAGGATTACAAGATGTACAAATAATGTACAAAAATGATAAAGTGATAAAAGTAAATCTTGTTGTCTCCAATTGGCTCTAAATCATCTGATTTTGAGCGGTCGACAGGTCGATCAGTATAAAAGCTTTGAAATTGTTCCATTGAGTTTAAATCACGCACAGGTCGATAGGGGGTGAACCGGTCGACCACTTGGTCGATCTGTCCCTGAGCAATTTACAGAAAGGAGCAAATTTGGACAGACGGCTTGCACACAGGTGGACTGGGGGGGGTCGACTGGTCCACCACATGGTCAACCTGTCCCTGGAGTGTTTTTTGTTGAGAAGTTTGAATCTTAAAAGCTCAGGTACTGGTTGACCAAGGGGGTCGACCGGTCGACCTACTCCAGGAGCATTCCGGTCCGTGAAAAAATTCCCACTTTGTCTTCCGGGCTCCGTTTTACCTTGATGGTATTCAGTAATAGTTAAAAACACTTTAAAACATAAAAATCAAATTTTATATCGCCCGAAAAGATTTGTTTTGAATAATCAAAAATATATTTAAAGTGAAATCATCAAAATCAAAAATAATTTCATTCTAAAAGTACTTACACAATAACAGTTCAAACACGTTTTGTTCTCGCGTTGTGTCCATTCGACCTTGGACCATATCTTAGATTCATAAGTGTTACAAGTAGACGCGGCCATTACTTCTCACTTACATAGGTGATCTCCTATAAAGAGTATTTTGTCATACTCCACCTTTTAGGTATATGAATCATTAAAAGATAAACTTAACCCCACCACACTCTGCAGGATTTTTCACTTGGATGTTTTGGGAATGAGCTGAAACAAGTTCCACGTGTTCATCTGGACATTCATAACTCAATTGTCCCATTGAACCAAGGTATTGGGATCTCCAATTCACAAAGTCGGGTTACCGCTATGAACATACTTATTTTGTGGATTTTAAACTCATTCTCTTTAACAACTTGTACGTTTGATCTCCATTTGTACCTTTAGTTAGCGGATCTGCTAAGTTTTCCTTTGACTTCACATAGTCAACTGAAATAACCCCATTCGAGATCAATTGTCTAATGGTATTATGTCTTCGATGAATATGTCTAGACTTACCATTATACATACTACTTTGTGCCCTTTCAATTGCTGATTGACTATCAATGTATCAATACATCAGGCACTGGTTTATTCCAACAAGGAATATCTTCTAAAAAAATTATAAGCCATTCAGCTTCTTCTTCAGCTTTATCTAAAGCAATAAACGCGGATCCTATAGTGGAACGAGCTATACACGTTTACTTAGAAGATTTCCATGACACGTTCCTCCACCTATTGTGAACACATAACCACTTGTGGACTTGGAGTCTTTTGTGTCTGATATCAAATTGGCATCACAATATTCTTCAAATATTGTTGGATATCTCATATAAAGTATTCCATAGTTCATGGTATACTTTAAGTCTAAGTACCCTTGGCAATGCTTTCCAGTGATCCTTACTAGGGTTACTTGTGAAACTATTTAGCTTGCTCACTGAATATATGCAATGTCTGAACATATACAATTAGTTAAGTATATCACTGCTAATTATCCTTGCATATTCAAGCTGAGAAATTGAGTTTCCTCGATTTTTGGCTAAATTGTAGACTTAGATCTACAAGTGTCTTAGCCAGAGGAGTATCAAAAGCATTAAACTTTCTAAGTATACTTTCGACAGAGTGGGATTATAGCCAGAGGAGTATCTGAAGTTCTAGAGATTTTAATCTCTAATATAACATCAGATAGTCCCATGTCTTTCATGTCTAAGCTCTTCTTTAACATATTCTTAGTATTCATGATTAAATCATGACTACTACCCATAATCAACATATCATCTATATAAAGGCATACTATGACGTAATCATTTGCAATACCTTTAATGTAGACACACTTGTCACATTCATTGATTTTGAAACCATTTGACAACATATTTGTGTCAAACTTTTCGTGCCATTGCGTAGGTACTTGTTTTAGTCCAAAAGTGACTTAACAAGTTTACACACCTTTCTCTTTTGTCCGGGTGCATCGAACTCTCAAAAGCATTAAACTTTCTAAGTATGCTTTCGACATAGTGGGATTATAATAAGACAACTCCATCTGAAGTTCTAGAGATTTTAATCTCTAATATAACATCAGATAGTCCCATGTCTTTCATGTCTAAGCTCTTCTTTAACATATTCTTAGTATTCATGATTAAATCATGACTACTACCCATAATCAACATATCATCTACATAAAGGCATACTATGACGTAATCATTTGCAATACCTTTAATGTAGACACACTTGTCACATTCATTGATTTTGAAACCATTTGACAACATATTTGTGTCAAACTTTTCGTGCCATTGCGTAGGTACTTGTTTTAGTCCATAAAGTGACTTAACAAGTTTACACACCTTTCTCTTTTGTCCGGGTGCAACGAACTCTTTGGGTTATTCCATATAAATATTCTCTTCAAGCTCACCATTCAAAAAGGCAATATTCACATCCATTTGATGTATCTCAAAGTTATGCAAAACTGCAATAGCAATGAGAACACGAATGGACGTGATCTTCGTATGTAGGTCCCAAGGGGTGTAAGTAAGGTTTAGAAGGGGGGTTGAATAAACCTTACCAACTTTTTGATTTCAGTCCTTTAAAAATATTACAGAGTTAATACACAGCTAAGTCCTTGAGGGACAATTTAGTTAGTTAATCAACAGAGTTAGCCACTCAACAGACTCAATAGAGTTGTTGATAGAATAACTCAGCTGTTTAGTCTAAGACTTAACTTGGTTGTGATAAGTTTTTCAGCGGAAGACTTAACACCCTTGAATTTGATTTAACTTTGTTTTAACACTTAATTTTAGCACTTAGTAATTTATCAGTTGGATAGCAAATTATCAGCAGATATATAAAATATGTGTGCAGAAATGTAAATATCTGAAATGTAAATGACACAAGTAAATTTTATAGAGGTTCAAAGATGGGGTAATTCTTCTACTCTTCTCTTCTCCAACTCCTGGAGGAATCCACTAAGTAATGATCAATTCACAAAGTGGTTATCAGTCTAGAGACAAGTCTTGATCACGCAACCAACTTGCACCTTGGACTCAATCTGGAGATGCCTTGGTCACACATCTAGCTTCTCGTCCAACTCAACTTCTTCACAGGGCAGCTGCCGTGTAACTTCAACTCACTTTCTCAAGCTTCTTGGATTTGATCACGAAGCCCTCCGATAACTTGAGATTGGTTCGACCTTGAACCTTCCTACAATCCTCCTTGGAAAGTAGACCTATTTTGATTCTTCAAAAGTTTCCTCTTCAATAGTTTGAAGTTGTTTTTCCTTCACAGCTTGGTGTTGGATCAATTTCCTTCGAGATTTTGGCTTGAGGATTCTGCTTGAATATCTTGAGAATATTTTGCAGGTTACATATTTAATAATGCTTGATTTCTCAGGTGTGCAAGGTCACCTTTTCTCAATGAAATTCCTCAGCCTTTTATAGTGAACTTTCAAAAATCTGCCCGTTGAAGAGATAGGCTAATTTTCAAAAAGTTACTTGTGTTCGTTGGCTTGTCTTTTCTTGGTCTTCAGTCTTGAGATGTATAACCTTTCCTCGTATTAAATAAATGTGCAACTTTTCAGGATCTGACACGAGGTGCAGTGCTTCCCATTGGTTTATTCCTTTTGCACGCTTCTGGGATTGAGCACTTTAAGACATGGCAGCATGGAAGTATTACTTATTTAAGTAAAGTTCTTGACTTTTGTACAACGGATTCTTTTCAGTTAACTCCTCTTTGCAGCTGCCTTTTCCCCAGGTGACTTGAGTCTGCTTCAATCATTGAAAGACTGATCTGTCACTTCAACTTGTGATATGGCTTTTCAAGTTGACTTAACTGACTCTTCACACAGCTGTCCCTCAGCTGTTACATCTGCAATCGAGTCCTTGGTTTTCTATCTTGTTGGGAAATTTATTGTTTAGATTTTGATGAATGTCATGTAAAACTTAGAATAGGAAGTTCGCACCCCATTTTCGTTGTAAACTCATTGTAATAAATAGGGCTGGTCAAGCCGAGTTAAGTCGACTATGCCTAAACATGCAAGAAGACAACTGGAGACTAGAAGGAAGACTCATTGCAAGACATCCGAGTATGGCAAAGAAGAGAAGACGGAACTCGATCAAGGAGCATCCGAGATGCAAATGAGTAGAGTATCGGTCAAGTCAACTCAAGATAGCCAAGTCTCAAGTTGAAGTGACATAAGAGTCATCCAATGATTGGAAGGCGACTCTAAGTCACCTGGGAAAGCAAGGAAATGCAAATCAAGTTGAGATAATTGGAAGAGATCCGTTGCACGTAAATCAAGGGAATTACTTAAACAAGTAATACCTCCATACTACCTTTCTCGAAGTGCTCACCCCAGAAGCGTGCAAAAGGAATGAACCAATGGGAAAGCACGCATCATGTCGAACTCAAAAGTCAAGAACAATTCATACGAGGAAGTGGCAATTCCAAGGATGCAAAAAGACAAGCTAACGACCACAAGTGACTTTCAAAAATAAGCCTATCTCTTCAACGGGCAGATTTTTGAAAGATCACTATAAAAGGCTGAGGAATGACTCTGAGAGAAGGTTACCTGAACCACGAACATTCAAGAAAACATTTGAATCAGAACCAAAAATATTCTCAAATCATTCAAGATTAATCCTCAAGCCTACATTACGAAGCAAATCAATCCAACACTCACCTGTGAAGGAAAGATAACTTCAATCAGTTGAAGAGGAAATTATTGAAGAATCAAGGGGTCTACATTCCATGGAGGATTGTAGGAAGGTTCAAGGTCGAACCGGTCTCGTGTTTTTGGAGGGCTTCATGATCAAATCCAAAGAGCTTGAGCAAGTGGGTCAGTAGTAGCAAGGCAAATGCCTGCGTGAAGAAGCCGAGTCATACGAGAAGCCACCGAGTGATCAAAGCATCTCCAGATCGAGTCCCAAAGGATCAAGTCAATCGTGTGATCAAGACTTGTATCCGGACTGTTACCACTCGTATAATGATCAATACTTAGTGGATTCCTCCAGAGTTGGAGAAGAGAGGAGTAGAAGAATTACCCCATCTTCGAACCTCTATAAAAACTTATCGTGTCATTTACATTTCAAAGACTTTAATTTCTCGCATCTTATTTATTTAACTCTGTTGATAAATTTGCTATCCACTTGATAATCTCTAAGTATTAAACCAAATTTAAGGGTGTAAAGTCTTCCGTTGAAAACAAATCACAATCGAGTTAAGTCTTTAGTCAAAACAATTTGAGTTACTCTATCAATGGCTCGAGTCGAGTCCGTTGAGTAACTAACTCACGATTAACTAACTTAGTTGTCCATCAAGGACTCAGCTGTGGAGTATTGACTCTGAATATTTAAAAGTTGGTAAGGTTTATTCAACCCCCCCTTCTAAACCTTACACTCACACCCCTTGGGACCTACATATCTTGGCCATACTCATTTGTTCCTCAGCGGAGTCTTCACTTCACTTCTTCAGTTGACTTATTGTATTCCTACCATAGTCGACTTGACTCAAATTCATTCAAATTTCCTATCTATTACAATGAGAATTACAAGGAAAATGGGTGCCAACATTCGAATCTAAGTTTTACATGGCATTTATCAAAATCTACAAAATAATTTCCCAACAATTTTCCCCTTTTTGATGATGCCAAAACTTAAAATCATTAAGCAACATGTAAACATCACAGATACATACAGACAATACAGTAATAAAGAATGTATGCGTAGAATCAATCATTTTATTGATCATAACATTCTTATCCTTTACACAACTGTTTACAAGGTGTATTAGAACATAATCATATTCAAGCAAACTTCAAGCATCTATGCTAAGATACAACAATAGAGAGAAAATACAACAATACGTTATTGAATGTACAGATGACTTACACACATATGTATTTACAAAAGTAAAATACACGAAGGGGTTAGCAGCAACACTTCACCGCCTTCACTGCCTCCTTCTTTCCTCTTTAGCTCTGTCATCATCTGCTCTCTTTCTTTTCTTTTCATCTTCAGCTGTTTTCTTCTTTTCATAAGCTCTCTTCGCAGCTTCGTCTTTTCTTTTCCTTTCTTGCCTTTCTTGCCACAACTGATCTTGCCTTTTATTTTCCTCCTCGATTCTTTTCACATATTCAGCATTCTTCCTAGCCACTTCCCGATTGGCTACTTCATCATACACAGCCCAGTAGAACCTTCCCTTCTTGCCTGGATCTACATATTCAATGTTTTTGGGTAGAGGTCTAGGTTGAAAACCTCTTCCTCCACCACTTCTTTCTCCTCCTCTGGGCGTATATTGTACTGGAGTTGAGAGCTGAGTCTTGCCAGTCTGCTGCAGCATGTGCCATTTGAAATTTAGAGCGAGTGGCTTTCGATTCAGCTGCCAGCAGTTTCATTTCAGCCATGAGAAGGCTAAACTTCATATTCATGTTCTCCTCAACACACATAATTTCTTTTCGATGAAATTCATGCAGCAACTCCATTTCAGTTGTGTGAGAGGCATGCATTCTGTCAATATTAGCCTGCATCCTCTGCTTCATATCAGCATTATCAGCACTCCAAACCAACATCTTGTTGTACAATGCCTTGAAATATTGGACTTGTTCATATCGCATTGTACTCTGCTGCTGACACCATTCCCTAATCTGTACCACAATCCCTCGTAAATCTGCTGTGAGGGTGGTATCCCTATTGTCCAGACACATATCTAATGAGGCCTGTTGCCGTTCGATCTTCTCAATCTCTCCATAGATTTTCTTGAAGACTTCACAGATCTCAACTGTCACTTCGGATTCAGCTGGCGGCCATGCAACATCAAAATCAAAGTCTGCTGGAACAATGGAGTCGGTGGGAATTGCTAGATCTACTCGGATGTTGAAACGTCGCTGCTCTTGAGCTGTCTCTTCTTCCAGGTCGGGAAGCTCAATCGAGAAAGTAAATGTTTCCTCAAATGCATCATCGCACACATATGGGACTGATTGAACAGTTGTTTGTGCCTTTGATGATCCTGGTTGAGTCGATCCTGCTGCAGCTTTGGGAGTCTGCGCAGATGACTCGGTCTCAGCTGGGCCTGGTTGATTGGATTGGCCAGCTGACTGAGCCTCAGCTGTCTTAACAGCTTCTTCGGCCTAAGTAGATTCTGCTAAATGAATTTCCTTGTCCTTAGCTGCACCATCAGCGTCCTCGGAGGATGATGAAGCCTGAGGGCTTGGTTCGTCATCAAAGTTGAACTTTTGACGAGCAACTTTAAAAGTTGCCTAACTCGTCTGTGGAAGAACATCCTCAGCTCAGTTCTTTTGATGAGCAATAGGAGTGGACTCAGCTTCGTCTTCAGATCCCAGAAAGGATATATCAGGGTTGTCCTGGGAATCATGAAGAGCACTAATCTCCTTTTTCGATTAGGCAATGATGACAGGAGGAATGCTCTTATCTTCTTGAGTTTTACCCAGGGAAGTCTCAACCTCCCTTGGGCCTTCAATACGTCTAGCAGTCTCAACTGCAGTGAGGTTTTCTACAATCCCTTCAACGCAGCTTGTCTTAGGGTCTTGGACAGTGGCATCCGAAGGAGTCTCAACCCCTTGGATTGCACTTTTAGTGCCCAAAGTGTTAACTCCCTGGGCATTTCCAACATGTGCCTCAACGCACCAAAGAACGCCCTCACCGCAGCGCTTGGCACTTCACTGGGACAAACACAACTGCTCGAGCTTAACAAGTCGATGTCGATCTGCTTTGTGATTCTCTTTCATTTTCCACTTTGTCTCCTTTCTGCAATGTGGAGTCATCTGCAACATTCTCCGACCTTGCTACAGTGGAGTGAGTTTGCCCCTCAGTTGGCACACCAGCTGAGTGACTGATGGTGGGGTCACTCTTCTACAGACTCCCGACTGCTTCCGTTGAGTGCTCAGCCGTGGGGGCAGGTGGTAAAACACCTTCAGTAGGGGTTGGCTCAACTTGGGTGCCCAAATTCCCAGTCTCATTGCCAAGTCCCTTGGACCCATCTTCTGAGTATACTGGGGACGTGGTCGCAACAATAACTGTGGCATTCTGCTACACCACTCCCAACGGGTCTATCTCAAGGAGAGATTTTGAAGACTCTCCTGGTCCTTCCATCAACTGATGCTCATGCATTAGCCTGGATTCCCTTAGAGCTTGCTGCATATTGGACTTTTCTGTTGCAGCCATGGGATCCAAGTCTTCATCAGTGTCTGACAACATATCTAAATGAGGATGCGTATATTCCAGAGTTCCAGTGAGGGTACATATACTGGCTTTCTCACGCTCTTCTGCTTCCTCAGATGCTCTGGCCTTTTCTTTCTCCTTGCAGATGTGGAGGATATTCATGCAGTTATCCTCATCCAGAGCTTGAAGTACAGTGTCAACCTCAAGGAACTTGAACAACTTCTCTTCTTCCTCAATGAACTCAGGGTGTTCAAACTGCACCCTTGAGTGACTCAGTTTCCATGCCCTCCATTCTCGTAGACGGCGCTGAATGTCTGGATACACAAGAGAAACCATAATTACATCATCATCTTCATCCTCTTCTTCCTGACCTTCCTTTTCAGGGATAGAAGGTAACAAACTTTGCTACTCTTCGCCTTTTGCAGCATCTGTGGCAGGTGGAGAGACAACCTTTTCAACATGAGATTCTGTTGTCTCAGCTGCTTCTTTGGTAAGCCTCTGTTGATCACTTTCAGCAGACTTGGCGGTTTCATCAACAACTTCTGGAGACTGCACTTCGTCAGCAGTCTCAGGAGTTCTCTCCAATTGAGTGGCGACTTAGTTTGTCTTCTCAAGCTCTGAAAGCTTGGAGTTTCTTCTTCTTCTCTTGGTTCTCACTAGAGGAGTTTCTAGTTCTGATTCCTCCTTTTCAGGTTCCTTGGCGCCAGGGACCGGAGCATCTTTCTTAAATGGAGCTGCCTTTCTAGGCTTGGCAGTCCTCTTATTTTTTATGGCTGGAGAAGGTATTTGGGCTTCCTTCTCCGCCTCGACTGTGGGGACAGGAGACACGACTGCTCGGGCAGGTGACTCGGCTGCAGGGGTAGGAGCGTCCGTTTTCTTTCTTTGCGAGGGTAGCTTTTCTTCTTAGCAAATTTTCAGGGGGTAGCTCTCTTCTTTGGAGGGGAGGAGACAGCTGTGTCCTCGAGTTCAGCTGATTCCCCCTCACTATCCGCCCTCTTATCATGGGCTCTTTTCTGGGCTCCTGAAAGATTAGCCCTGAACATCTTATTGTTCACATGGAAAGGCTTTCCATGTTGAAGGGGAATGCCATTCACTTCCATCAGATGGCCAATGACTAGGCCATAGCCAAGTGATCCTCCAAAGGATCCATCCTCCTTGTATGTCTTGTTTCCAACATTCTGACAGAGTTTGCTGTACACAAACTCAGCCCAGTCAACTTTCTTTCCTTGCATGATCTCAGCCATGACGATCAGCTTTGTCTTTGACAGTTCATTGAAACTGCCAAACTTCATATCTACACACTTTGCAATGACGTCCATCAACTTGTAATGGTCGTCCTTCATCAGCTTCTTCTCAGCTGTTTAGATAACTTTCGCAGTGTACTCTGGTTTGGCTACTTATTTCCATGCAGCAACCAAGTTGACATCAGCTTCGTATATTTCCGGCATACCCTCGGACGACAATAAACAGTGCTCGCAAGGTCCTTAGTAGTAATCAAAATGTCCTTGCGGTGGATAAAAGACTTGATGCCTTCGTCCTGCACCTCAACATTGACATAGAGCTGCGCCACCTCTTCAAGATACGTGTGCGAGTACTCCATTGAACCCTGCTTTATCATTCCTTCGAAATCTACAGTCGATCCAGAGTGGATTTGCTTCGATAAATTAACAAAATCGAGTTTTGGTGCCATTTTTAGAGAGTTTTACCGAATAAATCTTGATAAACCTGCTTGTGAATTCGTAGGGTTTTCGAGAGAAAAGTACTTGCTTGTTTCTGCTTTGAAGATGAACAGTTTTGAGTGTGAGAGAGAGAAAACGGAAAAATAAGTATATAAGGGTTATGAAAGGACGTGTTTTTAATTTTTGAAATTTGATCAAGATCAACGGCAGATTTAGCATGCCGAACCACATTTAATTCCTCGCATTTAATGCGGTGATAGGTGTGAGTTTTGCATGTCTTTTAAGGTTTAATATGGACAAAAATGGTGATTAAACATGCATAAACTCATATGAAATAGTTTGTATCCACTCTTTGTGGGAAAGATATTATGGTTTGCTCGTTTTGAAGGAATTTAATGATATATGAAGTAATTTGGAGACAAATACGAGCATAGCGAAGAAGAAATACCACAAATGAGGCCAAAACATAGAGGACGCACGGGTAGGGCGCGCGCCTGAGCGTGGCCCGTGCGCCCCTGGGAAGGGATTATTCAGGGTACGACAATGCGCATGGATAACCCGTGCGTACACGCACCACCCGTGCGCCATTGAAGACTTGGAAGTTGCCTACGGCAATGCGCACGAGTAACCCATGTGTCGACACACGACCCGTGCGCTGGTTGGTGAAAAGCAGGTTTGGCCTACGGCATGACGCATGGGTAGCCCGTGCGCCCACGCACGACCTGTGCGTCCCTGTTGTATTGCAGTACCATGACAACAATGTGCCCTAAAACTTTCTAAAAGGTATATAAGCACTTTTTGGGGCGCACACCAAGGGACATTTTGACATTTTTGGCTATAGCACACAAGACAAAGGTCTATTCTTGGAAGAAGATATCAAGGAGACAATCGGGTTGCATTGGAGCTCAAGGAACGGAGATACATCGAGAGATTGTCAACTTTCCTAAGTTTTTCTTGCTTCTCTTGTAGTTTTAATCTTTCATTTTAGTTTGTCATGACTTTGAACAATTTGTCTATGAGTTGTTTAGACATCATGTGTAGTTAAACTCTTTAGATTTCTGGGTTTTGGAAGTAGATTAATGAACTCTTGTGGAATGTTTTAATCTTAGTTGAAGTTATTGTCTTGAAGCCTATTTGAGTACTTTGAGCTTAATCTTGTTTTATCAATTGATCAATGATTTAACTTGTTTGATATATTGATTCATAATTCGAGAGATGAGTTTCAATATTAGATCTTGAGTACTCGACACAAATATTTCCATGAATCGAGAGGTTTGTAAATATTTGTGAGGATATTTGATCTTTTAAACTTTTGGGAGTTGAATACTTCATGTTGAGTAGAGATACTAGCATATGTATTTCAATCTACGTTTTATATGCATCTCGAGAGGGAGGATAAAATATTTTCATGATCGTCTTATAGGAATATTGATAATAACTTGACTTTGATTAAATCGGACAACAAGAGGGATATTAATCGAAACCTTAACCCGGGAATCCATTTCATCATCTTGATACTTCAATTATTTGCATGGTCTTAATCTTGTGTTTTTAGTAGTCTTAATTGTCTTAATCTCGCAACAACCACCATTTTACGACCGTCTAAATAAAAATAAGACTATCTTAGTTCAATACTTAGCATATTAATTTATTAGTCTCCGTGGATATGACTTTGCTACCCTTTTCTATAACGTACACCGTACACTTGCGGTGAGCTAAAAATAAAGGCGAAAAAGTTTTTGGCGCCGTTGCCGGGGACTAATACAATTTTTGGTGCTAATATTGCGATAGATAGAATTACTCTTAATTTAGACATTTTTAATTTTTTTGATATTTTTGGTTGACTTAAATCCTTTATTATTTGACTTGTTTCATTTAGTTTGGTCCAGGTAGTGCATGAACACTCGCTCTAGGCGAGGAGATTTAATACCGCTCATACCGGAAGTTGAGGCTTTCGCAAGGAGAATTAGTGCAACTACTAGACAGCCGAAAGACAACAAAATCGAATATGGGGGACGTGGACGAAGAAAATAGGGGTAACAATGGGATCAACGAGTTACCAATACCGGTTCAATAGCAAGCTATCCGTGATTACTTTCGACCTCAAACGAATCATAATTACGGTGGTATTGCTCATATTCCGATAAATGCCAACAACATCGAGCTTAAACCAACACTGATAAACATGGTACAACAGAACCAGTTTGGGGGTTTCGCAACTGAAGATCCTAATTCTCATCTTGCACATTTCATCTAAATATGCAACACAATAAAAATGAATGGAGTTTCGGATAACGCCATAAGATTGCGCCTATTCCCTTTCTCTTTAAGGGATAAGGCGAGGAATTGGTTGGGTACTTTGACGCAAGGAAGTGTGAGCACATGGGACGATTTGAGCCAAAAGTTCTTGTATAAATTCTTTCCACCGAGCAAAACTTTGCAGCTCAAAAGCGAGATTACTCAATTCCGACAGTTTGACTCCGAGCCTTTGTATGAGGCTTGGGAACGATTTCGGGATTTGTTAAGATGTCCACAACATGGCTTTCCGGAAGATCAACAGTTATGTTTCTTCTACAATGGTTTAATGGGGCAGACGAGGGCCTTTGTTGATGCCGCAGCGAGAGGAGCATTGTTGGCAAGGTTTCCACAAGACGCCTTAAACCTTCTTGAAGAAATGGCTATGAACAGTTACCAGTGGCCATCTGAGAGATCCAATGTACAACGAGTAGCTGAAATCTCGGATTCAGACCCAATTAAGGCGTTGACTGCGCAAGTGGCGGCATTGACAACCCAATTGAGTGTTTTCACGAAAGGGCCAGAAGCAAGCACGAGCACGGGTAGTGAAGCTCTTCTATATCCGATGGAGGAGGTCAATTATGTGAATAACCGGAATTTCAACAATTTCCGGAACAATCCAAACCCAACACACTACCATCCGGGATTGAGAAACCATGAAAATTTTTCTTATGCCAATACAAAGAATGTGTTGCAACCACCGCCGGGATTTAATGCATCAAATGGGGGTGCTAATGTAGAAGGCAAATCATCTTTGGAAGATGCACTCACATCGTTCATAAATCAATCAAATGCATTCATGAGTGACACGAGGAGTCGCTTCGCTAGGCAAGATTCTAGGATGGATAAGGTAGAGCTACAAATGACCCAAATGACAAGTTCGATAAAGAATCTTGAAACTGAAGTGGGCCAATTGGCTATAATTGTTGGTGGGCAACATCAAAAGGGTCAATTTCGGAGTAACACGGAAGTTAATCCTAAGGAGCAATGCAAGGCTATTCGGTTAAGGAGCAGTATGAAATATGAGGGGCCTAAAGAAAAATCTGAAAATCTGAACATTTCGGATGAAGCATCCAAGGCGGGAGATGTTGAATCGGTGATGAAAGATGGTGTCGAAGTCGATGGGGAAAAAGAGAGACAAGAGTAGGAACAAATCAAATGAGAAGCTTAAATCATCGTCTAACTCTAATATATCTAAATTGCCTATCTCTCTTCCCTTCCCTCAAAGATTTCAAAAGAAAAAACTTGATGATCAATTTGCAAAATTCCTTGATATATTTAAGAAATTGCACATTAACATTCCTTTTGCAGACGCACTAGAGCAAATGCTAAATTACGCAAAATTTCTTAAGGATGTTATGTCGAAGAAGAGGAAGATGACAAACTCTGAAACGGTGAATTTGACGGAAGAATGTAGCGCGATAATCCAAAGGAAGCTACCACAAAAACTGAAAGATCCGGGGCGTTTCACTATCCCTTGTCCTATTGGTGGTAACTTCTTTAATAAAGCGTTGTGTGATTTAGGGGCAAGTATTAATTTGATGCCTTTGTCCATTTTTAGGAAGCTTGGACTAGGCGAAGTGAAGCCAACCACGGTGACATTGCAACTTGCGGACCGGTCACTTACATATCCAAAGGGAATTATAGAAGACGTGCTAGTAAAAGTTGATAAATTTATATTCCCTGTGAATTTCTTGGTTCTTGATATGGAAGAAGATCGTGATGTTCCATTGATACTTGGACGACCATTCCTTGCTACCGGGAAAGCCTTAATAGACGTACAAAAAGGAGAGCTCACTTTACGAGTTAATGATGAGCACGTTTTATTTTCTATATATAAGGCAATGAAATTTCATGATACGGTGGAGAATTGTCATTTTTTAGATATAGTTAGTTCATGCATTGAGGATTATGTTGATCATACATTGTCTACGAATGATTTGGAATTTGGTCTAACCCACTCGTGCTCAATGTCGAGTGTTGTGCTTGATTTTGATAACCAAGATTTGTACGACTATGTTTGTGCCTTAGATCATATGCAGGAACTACCTAGGAACGCAAGAGGTGAAAACACAAAGTTGGAGATAAGAGGGTCAAACCTACAGCAATGCACGACCCGTGCGTTCACGCACGGGCAACCCGTGTGTGATGCCTCAGGAAGAATTGAGAACCCTGAAGAGCGCACGGGCCGTGTGCCGGAGCACGGGCAGCCCGTGTGTGATGCCGAAGGAAAATCTGGAGATAAGGGATCACGCACAACCCGTGCGTCTGAGCACGGGCAACCCGTGCGTGATCCTGAACCAACAACGTCGACGCCGGAACTCAAGCAGTTACCCGAACACCTCACATATGCATTTTTTGGGGCGAATAATGCAAATTCGGTAATCGTATCATCTCTTCTCACTCCTACTCAACTTGATAAATTGCTAAGGGATTTACGAAAACATAAGTCGGCACTAGGATGGTCAATAACTGATTTAAAAGGCATAAGTCCATCTATTGTAATGCATAAAATTTGGATGGAAGATGTTTATAAACCATCAGTGCAAAACCAAAGACGACTAAACCCTATCCTGCAAGATGTGGTTAGGAAAGAAGTGTTGAAATGGTTAGATGCTGGAATCATATATGTTATATCTGATAGTTCGTGGGTAAGTCCGGTACAAGTTGTGCCGAAGAAAGGGGGTAACGGTCGTGAAAAATGAGAATGAAGAATTGATTGCTACTAGAAAACTAAATGATGCCACCCGAAAAGATCATTTTCCCCTCCCCTTTATAGATATGATGTTGGATCGTCTAGCATGTTATGATTATTAATACTTTTTAGATGGTTTTTCCGGGTATAATCAAATCATGATTGCGCCGGAAGACCAGGAAAAAACGACATTTACATGTCCTTATGGCACATTTGCATTTCGCCGCATGCCATTTGGCTTATGTAATGCACCTGCCACATTCCAACGTTGTATGATGGCTATATTTCACGATCTTATTGAAAAAGTTATGGAGGTGTTTATGGATGATTTCTCTGTGTTTGGTGACTCTTTTGATAATTGTCTTCACAATCTTTCCTTAGTCTTACATCGATGTGAAGAGACCAATCTTGTACTCAATTGGGAAAAGTGCCATTTTATGGTGCGCGATGGTATTGTACTTAGTCATCGAGTCTCTTCTACAGGTTTGGATGTAGATCGGGAAAAGATTGTAGCGATCGAGAAGTTACCACCTCCTACAAATGAAAAAGCTATTCGGAGTTTCTTGGGCCATGCCGGTTTCTATAGAAGGTTTATCCGTGACTTTTCAAAAATTTCTAAGCCTTTAAGTCAATTGCTAGAAAAAGATGCTGCTTTCAATTTCTCCAATCATTGTTTGTAGGCGTTTGAAACTTTGAAGAAGGCATTGGTGACCGCACCTATTCTTGTCGCCCCAGATTGGATCCAACCATTTGAATTGATGTGTGATGCGAGCGATTTTGCGGTAGGGGCTGTTCTCGGTCAAAAGAGGGAAAAGTTGTTTAGATCCATCTACTATGCTAGTAGAACGTTGGACAGTGCTCAACAGAATTACACCACCACCGAGAAAGAGATGTTGGTGATTGTTTTCGCATTTGATAAATTTCGATCATACTTGATTGGAACGAAAATGATTGTTCACACCGACCATGCGGCCATCAAATATCTTTTTGATAAGAAGGATGCGAAACCAAGGTTGATTAGGTGGATCCTATTATTGCAAGAGTTCGACGTGGAAATCAGGGACCAGAAGGGATGCGAAAATGTGGTGGCAGGCCACTTGTCTAGGATTGAAAATCAAGAGGAGGCGAAAAAAGGTACGAAATTAATAAAGGAGGAATTTCCAGATGAACGGTTACTCATGGTAGAAGCAAAATTCCCATGGTATGCGGATTTTGTCAATTATTTGGCTGCGGGAGTTTTGCCTCCAAATCTATCGTCATATCAAAAGAAGAAGTTCTTCCACGATGTCAAATTCTATATGTGGGGCGACCCCCTACTCTTTAAGAGGTGAGCGGATAAAATCATCAGAAGATGCGTACCTCAAGAAGAATGGGAGGGAGTCCTACAATAGTGTCATTCCTCACCCTCTGGAGGATATTTTGGTCCAACTCGCACGGCGAAGAAGGTATTGCAAAGTGGGTTGTACTGGCCCACTTTATTTAACGATTGTTATTTGTATGTGCAACAATGTGACAGGTGTCAGAGGATGGGAAATATTTCCAGGAGACACGAGATGCCGATGACAAATGTAATTGAAGTTGAATTGTTCAATGTTTGGGGGATTGATTTTATGGGCCCATTTCCATCATCTTCGGGCTATCAATATATTCTACTTGCGGTAGAGTATGTGTCCCGTTGGGTAGAGGCGATTCCTTCACAAACAAATGACGCCCAAGTTGTGATGCAGTTCCTCAAGAAAAATATATTTACTCGATTCGGCACTCCAAGAGCTTTAATTAGTGATGGAAAGTCGCATTTTGTAAATAAATTGATGAGAAGCTTGTTGGCAAAATATGGGGTGAAACATAAAGTTGCATTGGCATATCATCCTCAAGCCAATGGGCAAGCCGAAGTGGCCAACCGGGAGATCAAACAGATTCTTGAGAAGATGGTGAACATCAACCGTAAGGATTGGGCATTGAAATTGGATGATGCTCTATGGGCATACCGGACTGCATATAAGACACCGTTGGGCACATCTCCATATCAACTTGTTTTTGGGAAGTCGTGCCACTTGCCGTTCGAGTTGGAGCACAAGGCATTTTGGGCAGTCAAGAAACTAAATTTGGATTTTAAAAAGGCCGGTGAAGAGAGGTTGCTCCATCTAAATGAGATGGAAGAATTTTGGGATGAAGCTTACGAAAATTCCCGAATTTACAAAGAAAGAACCAAAAGGTGGCATGACAAAATGACTAAGAAACGAGAGTTTTTACTGGGGGAACCAGCTCTCTTGTACAATTCACGCCTTAAACCTTTCCCGGAAAACTCAAATCTAGGTGGTCGGGGTCATTCGTGATAAAGAAAGTATTGAATCCTCCAGGAGTCGTGGAATTTTTAACAAAAGACGGTGAGACTTTCATGGTAAATGGCCTGAGGATTAAGCATTACTTCCACCGAGGTAACCAAGAGGAGGTGACTTCCATCACCTTGCGAGACCCGTGACAGAATGAAAATAGGCGTCAAGCTAAAGACGTTAAATATAGCGCTTGTTGGGAGGCAACCCAACGGTTTTTAGTGTGGATTTCATTTTTGTGTGTGTGTTTTGTTTTAATTTTGTGTGATTTGTGTAAAAAAAAAAGGAAAAAAATACCTCAGTATTGCACTGCCTAGGGACGCACGGGTAACCCGTGCTTATGCACGCCACCCGTGCGTACTAGGAGGGGAACAAGTCGAGCTACGGCAATACGCACGGGTAACTCGTGCGCCAACGCATGGCCCGTGCACACCTGGGGGAAATGATCTCTGCTCCTACGGCATGACGCACGGGTTGCCTGTGCGCCCACGCATGGCCCGTGCGTCATCTCGCTGAACGTTAAAAGGAGTCTGGCAGACTCTGTTTCTTCAAAAACTCATTCTCTTTCAAAACGAAAAAAATCGCCATTTGCTAAATTTCGAAAATTCCAGTAAGAACTTCGTTTTTTCTTGTGAATTTCTTGAGAATTATGTATTAGGGATTATGTAGGGTGCTTGTGTTGATATTTTTGCTATGTTTTGGATGAATTCTTCTTTAAGGCAAATTATCAAACACCTTGTGAGCATGTGAATTGAGACATATTTGGACGAATTGATGATGAATTAGGCATGAGCTTTAATTGCTAGGGCTTTTAGATAATGATTCTCTATATTTGCCATACTAGTTGATTGCTTGGAGCTTAATTGATTGGTCAAATTTATATATGAGAACCATTATGCTCCATGTAACTTGTTTACCTACATTCATCTTACTTGTGTTTGTATTTGGTTTGTTTTGGGTTGCTAATACATGTTATTCCAGGTACCCATTCACAAGTAATGGCGAATACACAAAACCCTCAAAGAAGGAGAAGACGTCATCGGGCGGAACCACCACAAGAAGTACAACCCGATAGCCCGGCGGCCTTTGGAGTTGTACTAACAAATGCGGATGCTCTAGAGCGATGGAATAAGCTAGTCGTTCGAACGATGGCTCCCTCAAAATACGCCAATGATGATTGTACCCAACTTTTTGGGATACACGAGGATGTGTGGAGGTTATTCAAAAGGGTCGGTTGGACAAATTTTATGAGGAGAAAAAGGCCTAGTTACAAGAAACTCACGCTCGAATTTTTGAGCACAGTAAAGATGATTAAAAATATAGGTGGAGAGATCATTGGGGTAACTTTTCAGTTGGGGAATGTGGAGTGACAATTATCCACAGCAGAGTTGAATGCCATATTTGAGGTTCCCACAGATGCGCCTTTCCGACCAGTTTACCGATACGACCAATATGAATTTTGGTGCCTCCTAGTCCAAACGCCAGAAACAGGGCCCATGCTATACGAGGCCCGCACTGCGAAATCTTCTTGAATCCAGAATCCGGTCTTCCGATATATACAGCGGGTCACGCCAGCCTCTATTTTTGCGAGAGAGAATATTGGGGGAATGACGGTCAGAGAGCTATATTTGCTATGGTGTATGCTAATGAGTACACCCTACAACACGGCCGCATACTTCATTGAGCAAGTAGATCATTTAGCAAAGCGGGGAGGTGGTGCTATTTCTATAGGGGGTTTGATTACCCCTATTGCCCGACACTTCAATGTTGATTTTCGAGGCTTGGAGCCTATACCGGGCAGCACTCGGGTCAATATGGCATCATTGCACCACATGAAATTTATTGCCAATGAAGATGGTGTGTTGGTTCTTCTACAGAAGAAAGGTGCCGCATTTCCATTGCCCAACCAGAGATACACCACAGTAGATACCTTGGCGGACACAACCAACTTCCTGCTTAACTCTGAAGCACATACCAGAGTTACGGATGCTATCAATGCAAGGAAGAGGCGCCGAGTTGAAGGCTTCCCGGATGTCGAGGATATGGTGGCGGAAGAAGAGGAGATAAACAGACAAGAAATGGGAATGGAACCACATCACCCTCAAATTGGGTATGACATTCCCGAGTCCTCACGAGGAAGAGATCACTCCAGACCCTCACATAGCGGGGATCGTACCGGAACTTCTTATGGTGGCGAGTCCCAACGCGGCAATGAATTCCACGACATGCTTTACACATTTGGGGAGGACTTGCGTCACCAAGGGGAAGAGTTGTGGCAACATCGGGCTGATTTCCGTGCATTCCGGGAGGACTATAATCGGAGGACCTTGGAACTTGAACACATATATTTGGTCCAAGAACAGCGGTATGTGGTCCAGGAGGAGAGGTATGCGGTTCAGGAGAAAGATATGCGGCCCAGGAGCAAAGATACGTGGCCCAGGAATGAAGGGAGTTGGAGACGTGGCAAGTAATCCAGCAGATACAAATGTGGCACATCTCACAAGGCCACTTCCCGCCACCACCTCCACAGTGACTTAGATATATCTCCACTTTTCATTATTGAAATTCTATTTTTCCCCTTCAGTACAATATAATTTCATTCAAGTTTGGGGGGAAAGGTAGTATTTTAATACATGAAAAGTGTGGATAGAAAAAAAAATTGTTGCATTTTTATGTGTTTTCATATAGTTGCATGTAGAGAATTCTAGGTTGCATTGCTTTAGAAGCACGTTTATTGCTTTCATAGATGTTAGAGAGTGAGTGGATCGGGCATGATGCGACTTGTTGTTTGTGTGTTGATTGAAAATTTGTATTGTTGGGAATGGATGATGGGTATGAGTTGATTGAGCAATGAATAGATAACATTGAGCATGAGGATAGTAAGAACATGGTTTGATGCTTTGATTTACATATTTACAAGCATGTGAGCTTTTGAGCCTTTACTGCTTACATCTTATGCAGTCTTGTTGTGATTTGAGTGTATCATTCATGTTGTTAAAATTCTAGAACTTGCTCGGGTATCTCTGTCAAGGCCACATGTTGTATGCGAATTGTGAATGTGATTAAAGGCCATCTTTGTTAGCCTTTCAAGCCTTTTGCTTACCTAACGATTTTGAAATTCCTAGTTAACCAATTTGAACCTATTGCCTATTTCTTTGATAACCACAAATTTAACTTAAACATGATATATTCGTTACCCTAAACTCGAGTGTATAACATTGAGTAAAGGGAGAGAATGAGGTTGAATGAGTGGGAATTGAAAAATTGGATAATTGGGCATATTTGGTTGATTGGAACAGAAGAGGAAGAAAAGGAGTTGAAAAGAAATGTAAAAATTCATAAATGAGTCGAAAAACAAAAATCGACTTTATGATGTGAGTTTTCATTCAATGAACTTGGAGGCTAGGAATTGTAATGTGAGGTGATAATGTTTACAAAAGAAAGGAGATGGATATGAGTAAAGTTGATGAAAATAAGGGATGATTGGAGTAGCATATGGGATTGTAATGTAGATGATTAATATGCTCACCGGTCTATATGCTCGAGTTTGAGTCACTTTATCCAAAATTTCCTACCCTAACCAAAGAGCCTTCATTACAACCAAATAAGAAAGTCCTTTTTGATTCACAAATTGCATACATTCTAGTGGCGGAGATATGAGACGAATTGCAAGCCTATGGTAATTTTACGACATTGAATTGATTTGAGCGTAAACACATCCTATATTCATGCGAGATGAGAGCATACACTTGATTTTGAGAGATGTGATTCAGAGCATTCACCATGTTTTGTTTGATACGTGCTCCATGATCAGATATTTGAGGTTTGATCGACTTGTTGCTTGACATCCATAATGAACAATATGAATTTCCTTTTTGAGTTGTTGTGTGCACTGTCATTCATTACTCCCTGTTGTGCTTCATCTTGTTTTCAAAATAGTTAATCGGGACGGTCAACAATCTAAGTTTGGGGGGTTTTGATAGGTGTGAGTTTTGAATGTCTTTTAAGGTTTAATATTGACAAAAATGGTGATTAAACATGCATAAACTCATATGAAATGGTTTGTATCCACTCTTTGTGGGAAAGATATTATGCTTTGCTCGTTTTGAAGGAATTTAATAATATCTGAAGTAATTTGGAGACAAATACGAGCATAGCGAAGAAGAAATACCACAAATGAGGCAAAACATAGGACGCACGGGTAGGGCGCGCGCCTGAGCACGGCCCGTGCGCCCCTGGGAAGGGATTATTCAGTGTACGACAATGCGCACGGATAACCCGTGCGTACACGCACCACCCGTGCGCCATTGAAGACTTGGAAGTTGCCTACGGCAATGCGCACGGGTAACCCATGCGTCGACACACGACCCGTGCGCTGGTTGGTGAAAAGCAGGTTTGGCCTACGGCATGACGCACGGGTAGCCCATGCATCCCTACTGTATTGCAGTACCATGACAGCAATGTGCCCTAAAACTTTCTAAAAGGTATATAAGCACTTTTTGGGGCGCACACCAAGGGACATTCTGACATTTTTGGCTATAGCACACAAGACAAAGGTCTATTCTTGGAAGAAGATATCAAGGAGACAATCGGGTTGCATCGGAGCTCAAGGAACGGAGATACATCGAGAGATTGTCGACTTTCCTAAGTTTTTCTTGCTTCTCTTGTAGTTTTAATCTTTCATTTTAGTTTGTCATGACTTTGAACAATTTGTCTATGAGTTGTTTAGATATCATGTGTAGCTAAACTCTTTAGATTTCTGGGTTTTGGAAGTAGATTAATGAACTCTTGTGGAATGTTTTAATCTTAGTTGAAGTTATTGTCTTGAAGCCTATTTGAGTACTTTGAGCGTAATCTTGTTTTATCAATTGATCAATGATTTAACTTGTTTGATATATTGATTCATAATTCGAGAGATGAGTTTCAATATTAGATCTTGAGTACTCGACACAAATATTTGCATGAATCGAGAGGTTTGTAAATATTTGTGAGGATATTTGATCTTTTAAACTTTTGGGAGTTGAATACTTCATGTTGAGTAGAGATGCTAGCATAGGCATTTCAATCTACGTTTTATATGCATCTCGAGAGGGAGGATAAAATATTTTCATGATCGTCTTATAGGAATATTGATAATAACTTGACTTTGATTAAATCGGACAACAAGAGGGATATTAATCGAAACCTTAACCCGGGAATCCATTTCATCATCTTGATACTTCAATTATTTGCATTGTCTTAATCTTGTGTTTTTAGTAGTCTTAATTGTCTTAATCTCGCAACAACCACCATTTTACGACCGTCTAAATAAAAATAAGACTATCTTAGTTCAATACTTAGCATATTAATTTATTAGTCTCCGTGGATACGACTTTGCTACCCTTTTCTATAACGTACACCGTACACTTGCGGTGAGCTAAAAATAAAGGCGAACATGCGGCATCATTTATATCCAATCATATACTTACTATGCAGCTTTTGACTGTACCCGTCATTATTACGCTGAAGTCATCCTTAAAAACATTCCCGCTCATTAAAAATGACTGTGTTTTTGTCACTTAGCTATTAAATGACTCGACTTATGTCAAACGTGACTTAACTCAGCTTCTCTCCTTTCATTAAGCTACTCAGTTGTCCGCTAACTCGATACAACTGACTTCCCGATATGGCTGATTTGCTTGGCTGATTTGAAAACCTTGTTCATTTCTCACTTTCTATCTTTCATCTCTTCTGACTGAGTCTTCTGAGTGTTAACTCACTCAATTAACCCTAGCTCATGCTTAAGCTCTTCAAATCTTGATTCGCATAAGGGCTTGGTGAAAATGTCAGCTAACTGTTTATAAGTTGAGATGTATTCCAAAATGATATCTTTCTTTTCAACATGATCTCTTATGAAATGATATTTGACATCAATGTGCTTTGTTCTTGAATGCAACACAGGATTTTGAGTTATTGTAATAGCACTTGTGTTATCACACATAATTGGAATCTCTTTTTCTTCAATTTCATAATCTCTCAGCTGATGTCTCATCCATAAGACTTGGGCACAACAGCTGCCCGTAGCTATGTACTCTGCTTTAGCCGTGGATGTGGCTATTGAGTTTTGCTTCTTGCTAAACTAGGAAACCAATCTGTTTCCAAGCATTTGACATGTACCTGAATTACTCTTCCTGTCGACTCTACATCTAGCATAGTCAGAGTCTGAATAACTAATAATCTTGAATTCACCTTCCTTTGGATACCATAAGCCAACTTCCTGGCATCCTTTCAAATATCTTAGGATTCTCTTAGTTGCAGTCATGTGGCTCTCCTTTGGTGCAGATTGAAATCTTGCACATACACCTACTGCAAATGTGATGCCCGGTCTCATTGTCATTAAATAAAAGCATGACCCAATAAGTGCTCTGTATCTTGTTTGATCTACAGATTTGCCATCTGCATCCATGTCCATCCTGACTGATGTATTCATTGGTATTTTCACAGAAGACTTCTCTTCCATACCAAATTTCTTCATTAAATATCTAGTGTACTTTGTTTGACTTATGAAGGTTCCATCCTTCAGCTGTTTAACTTGAAGTCCTAGGAAGAAGGTCAGCTCTCCCATCATGCTCATTTCAAATTTGCCTTGGATGAGGTTTGAGAACTTATCACACAGCTCTTTGTTTGTGGATCCAAAAATGATATCATCCACATATATTTGAAAAACCAGTATACTCTCTCCATCTTGAATTCTGAAGAGTGTTTTGTCCACTTTGCCTTTGGTGAATCCATTGTCAGTTAGAAATTGAGACAATGTGTCATACCATGATCTAGGTGCTTGTTTCAATCCATATAAAACTTTCTTGAGCTTGTACACCTTATCTCCAATGGTCTTCTACTCAAAGCCTGTAGGTTGCTCAACATAGACTTCTTCTTCCAACAATCCATTTAAAAATTCACTTTTCACATCCATTTGATATACAATGAAGTTCTTGTGTGCAGCATAGGCAAGAAACATCCTTATTGCTTCTAATCTGGCAACAGGAGCAAATGTTTCATCAAAATCTATTCCCTCTTCTTGGCAATACCCTTTGGCTACCAATCTTGCTTTGTTTCTTACCACAGATCATTCCTCATTCATCTTGTTTCTGAAAACCCATTTTATGCCAATAACATTTTGATGGGTTGGTCTTTGCACCAATTCCCCTACCTTGTTCCTTTCAAACTTATTCAGCTCTTCTTGCATGGCTTGAATCCAATGTGTGTCATCCAATGCTTGGGACACATCTTTTGGCTCTATTTGGGAAATAAAACAAGTGAACATTGCTTCTTGATGAGCTCTGGATCTGGTTCTTACACCATCTCTCACATCTCCAATGACTAGTTACGTGGATGGTCTCTCGCCATCTCACATCGAAGTTGAAGTAAATCACCGGGTTCAGTCTCTTGCGCTTGTGTTGTCTTGAGAAGCTCTTTCATCATCATTCAATCAACATTTTTCAAATTGTCTTTGAGATTCAACTATCTCATCTTCATCTTGGTTGATTGCTCTTGCTTCAGCTTCAACATAAGGACTTTTCTGCATAGTTGGTTGATTCAGCTTATCACCTAACTCTTCAATATGTTCTCCATTCACATTAGGTTCATCAAAAACCACATGAATAGACTCTTCTGTTACCATAGTCCTCTTGTTTAATACTCTATAGGCTTTGCTTTCAACTGAGTATCCCAAAAAGATACCTTCATCAGCTTTAGCATCAAAAGCCTTTAGATTATCCTTGCCATTGTTGTGGATGAAGCATTTACATCCAAATATTCTGAAGTACCCAACATTTGGCTTTCTCCTTGTCCAGATTTCATAGGGAGTCTTTGTCGGCTGTCTATTAATCATGCATCTATTTTGAGTATAGCATGCAGTGTTGATGGCTTCACCCCAAAATCTTTTAGGCGATCAACTTGACTAACATGGTCCTTGCAACTTCCTTTGAGAGTTTTGTTCCTTCTTTCAAATTACTCCATTCTCACAAGGAGTTCTTGTCGCAGATAACTCATGAGCAATACCATTTTCAACACAGTAGTGAGTTATTATCCCATTGACAAACTCAGTCCCTCTATCAGAACTTATCTTTATAATGGTTTGGCTCTTTTCATTTTGAACTCTTTTCATCAGCTAAGGTAGTTTCTGCAAGGTTTCTTTCTTTTTGCACAAAAAGATTGTCCGTGTGTATCTTGAATAATCATCCACCACCACTAAAGTGTATTTATTTCCACTTATACTGGCTGGTTCAACAGGACCAAATAAATCCATATGCAACAGATGTAATATCCTTGTTGAAGATGGACTAGACTTCTCTTTGAATGATGATTTGATCTGTTTTCCCATCTGGCATGCATCACAAACACTTTCCTTCTTGTACACTGATTCTGGCAATCCTTCCACAAGATGACTCCTTGCAAGCTTGTTGATTGTCTTGAAATTCGAGATGACTTTTGTGCCACAACCAACTTGATTGATTCTTTGTACTCTTTGCTAACTGGACAAGTGCTTGGTGTGGTCAGAGACCAAGATACCACATACATGTTCTTCTATCCGGATCCTTGCAAAGACTATTTCATTTGATTCAAGATCTTTAATTTGGCATACTCCCATATTGAATCCAACATTATAGCTTTGTCACGAGTTGGTCGATGCTTAACAGTTGAAGTTGAGACCTTCAATATATGCAACATCCGTGATTTCTAATCCATTTTTCTTGATGGATCCAGTGCCTCTTATTTCCCCTGGAGATTCATTTCCTCTAAATATGACTTTTGTGCCTCTAATCTCCTTGAATTTTGACAGATTTTTCTTGTTTCCTGTCATATGTCTGGAACAACCACTATCCATGTACAAGGTTCCTTGGCACTTAGCTGTTCCTTGAACGTGCAATCAAGGAAATTAGGTTTTAGGTACCCATGCTTGTCTGGGTCCTAAGGGGTTAGTGCTATAAGATGATCCAACCAACCTATAGCCAAATGACTTGACTCTAAGAGGTTGCCATCTATCTGTGCCATAATCATAACTTACTTTGGCAAATTGCTTGGGGGCTTTAGGTTCATACAACTGTCTCTTTTGTCTGTATGCATGTGTGTGTGTCTTAGCAATTGCCTTATTTGGGTAGTTGTGATGTTTTTGAGTATAGTGCCTAGGTGCAACTGTGTGCTGATAATAGTTCTTTTGCTTTTGGAATGACCTTTGCTGAGTTCTAGGTCTTTGCCATTTGGGTTTGTATTCCATTGGTCTTTGCTGATATGTCACATTATTCCAATCAGCTTGACTTGGGTAATTTCTACCATTCCCATCATATGTGTTTCTTTGATAAAACTTCTGGGGTTTTTGGTAGCTCTGTTTATTCTTCACAGAGTACTTGCTATTTGGAGTTTGCTGAGGAACTCTGCTGGATTTCTTCTCAGCTGTCCTCTCAGCATTCTCAACTCGTTGTTTTCCTTTTTCTTTATATCCAAGGCCAGTTTGTTTGTGATTGTGCTTTGGAGTGAATGTGGGTGCAACATTTGGTGTTTTGGGTTTTTTTAGATGCTTCATTACTTGAAGATCCTTTTTCCAAAATCACTCTAGGAGCTTGACTGTGCACAAAGGAATTGAATCATATACCTATCTTATCTCCACACTCTTTTTGGCTCATAATAAGGTCATCCAATGATTTAGATGCCTTTGTAAATGAGGCAATCACATTTTTGAGATCATTTTCCCTCTTTTCTATAGCAGCTATCTCTGCTATTAGTTTAGCATTCTCAGCCTTCAGCTCTTTGTTCTCATCAGCTATGTGACTCGAGTACTCGGCTCCTTAGCAAACGTGTGAGTTTTGGCTTTTGAGCTGGTTGTTTTCCTCATTTAATAGTGTGTGTGAGGATTTAATGTGCTCAAAGTCTTTCATCATTTTGCCAAATGAATCATAAAGATCAATGGGTGATGAAGTGTGTGTGTCACAATCACTATCACTAGAATCTGAGTGAGATGAGTTAGAGTGTACCTCATCTTCTTGGTCTGGTTGATCTTGTTCTTTAGCCATTAGACAGATCATTGCTTCTTCTTCAGAATCACTTGAGTAGTTAGCTTCACTACTCTCTGAGTCTACTACTACTTTAGACTTAGTTGTCTCAGCAGCCAACATAGCCTTTTTCTTTTCATGTCTTCTTTCTCTGAAGATTTTTCTATCTTCTTCATTCATGTATTTATTGACTCATCGGATATGGGCCAAATCAATAGCGAAGTGTCCTGGTTGTCTGCAGCCCAACACGAGGTTTTTCACTCTTTGGTCATTTCTTTCAGTCATTGAATTATCGGCTCTACGATATTCAACTTTTGATGCTCGACTCTCTTGGGTGGCCTATCTTCCTTGACTTGGAGGAGTCAATGTCTCTGAGGTTTCACCCTTATTTTTCTTGTAGTTCTTATTAAAGAACTTGTTGAATCTTTTAACCATAAGGGCAATCTCCTCCTGGTCAATGGCTTCCTTGACCTCAGTTCTCTTCCCATCCTTGGCTATAAGTGCAGCTGTTTTGGGTACAGCTCGTTTGTTATTTTAGTGAATCTAGCATCCAGCTGATCCAAGGTTTCACCTGCAAGCATTTTAAAATTTTCAAATTTACGTACAACAACAGATTTTTGTTTTCTTTAATTTGCTCGAGATCCTTCACAAATTAAAGTTAATTTATCCCAATTTGTTTTGCGATTTGGCAAGATTTAACTTTGTTGAACATTGCTTTGTCCAAGGTTTTGTAAAGTATGTCCTTGGCTACATTGTCCAAGTTGTATCTTTTTCTGTCCTCGTTTGTCCACTCAGTCCTTCATCTGCAGCTGCTCTCCGTATGGTTGTGTTCACTTTCAGTATTTGCAGTGGCCCATCCTCTATCACTATCCACATTTCATCATGTAAAGCAGATAGATGAGCCTGCATACGAACATAGGAATGCGTGTCAAATTTGCTTCCATGATAATAACTTTGCTGAATAAAAAAAATGATTTTTGAAAGAGCAAGTGTTAAAAGTTTCTTTGAAAGATTGGAGATCTAGTTCAGTAACCAGTGCGGAAGGCTCAATAAACCAACCGCTCTGATACCACCTGTAGGTCTCAAGGGGTGTAAGTAAGGTTTAGAAGGGGGGCTTGAATAAACCTTACCAACTTTTCGATTTTAGTCCTTTAAAAATATTACAGAGTTAATACACAGCTAAGTCCTTGAGAGATAGCTTAGTTAGTTAATCAGCAAAGTTAGCCACTCAACAGACTCGATAGAGCTGTTGATAGAATAACTCGGCTGTTTAGTCTAAGACTTAACTTGGCTGTGATAAGTTTTTCAGTGGAAGACTTAACACCCTTGAATTTGATTTAACTTTGTTTTAACACTTGATTTTAGCACTTAGTAATTTATCAGTTGGATAGCAAATTATCAGCAGATATAAAATATGTGTGCATAAATGTAAATATGCTGAAATGTAAACAAACAAGTAAATTTTATAGAGGTTCGAAGATGGGGTAATTCTTCTACTCCTCTCTTCTCCAACTCCTAGAGGAATCCACTAAGTAATGATCAATTCACAAAGTGGTTATCAGTCTAGAGACAAGACTTGATCACGCAGCTGACTTGCTCCTTGACACGATCGAGATGCCTTGTCACACAAATGGCTTCTCGTCCGACTCGAAACCTTCTTCACATGGCGGTATGCCTTGCTACTTCAGCTCATTTTCTTAAGTTTCTTGGATTTGATCACGAAGCCCTCCGATAACTTGAGATTGGTTCGACCTTGAACCTTCCTACAATCCTCCTTGGAAAGTAGACCCCTTTTGATTCTTCAAAAGTTTCCTCTTCAACAGTTTGAAGTTGTCTTTCCTTCATAGCTTGGTGTTGGATCGATTTCCTTCGAGATTTAGGTTTGAGGATTTTGCTTGAATATCTTGAGAATATTTTGCAGGTTACAGATTTAATAATGCTTGATTTTCAGGTGTGCAAGGTAACCTTTTCTCAATGAAATTCCTCAGCCTTTCATAGTGACTTTCAAAAATCTGCCCGTTGAAGAGATAGACTGATTTTCAAAAAGTCACTTGTGTTTGTTGGCTTGTCTTTTCTTGGTCTTGATCTTGACCTTGAGAGTTCACAATTGCCGCGAGCAAACATAGGAATGGTTCTCCTTCCCATAGTCGATTGACCTTTCCTCGTATTAAATGAATGTTCACTTTTTCAGATCGACACGAGGTGCAGTGCTTCCCATTGGTTTATTTCTTTTGCACGCTTCTGGGACTGAGCACTTTAAGACATGGCAACATGGAAGTATTACTTATTTAAGTAAAGTTCTTGACTTGTGTGCAACGGATTCTTTTCAGTTAACTCCTCTTTGCAGCTGCCTTTTCCCCAGGTGACTTGAGTCTGCTTCAATCATTGAAAGACTCATCTGTCACTTCAACTTCGACATGGCTTTTCAAGTTGACTTAATCGACTCTTCACACAACCGTCCCTCACTGTTACATCCGCAATCAGTCCTTGGTCTTCTATCTTGGCCATACTCGATTGTTCCTTAGCGAGTGTTAGGAAATTTATTGTTTAGATTTTGATGAATGCCATGTAAAACTTAGAATAGGAAGTTGGCACCCCATTTTTGTTGTAAATCGCATTGTAATAAATAGGTGGTCAAGCCGAGTTAAGTCGCCTACGCCAAACATGCAAGAAGACAACTGTAGACTAGAAGGAAGACTCCGCTGCGAGACAAAAAGAGTATGGCAAAGAAGAGTAGACGGGAACTCTACTCGAATGAGAAACTGAGATGCGGTGAGTGGAGTATCGGTCAAGTCAACTCAAGAAAAGCCAAGTCTCAAGTTGAAATGACAAGAGTCATCCATGATTGGAAAGTGACTCTAAGTCACCTGGGAAAGCAAGGAAATGCAATCAAGTCGAGATAATCGAAAAGATCCGTTGCACAGAAATCAAGAGAATTACTTAAACAAGTAATATCTCCATACTACCTTTCTCGAAGTGCTCAGTCCCTGCGTGCAAAAGGAATAAACCAATGGGAAGCACTACACCGTGTCAAAACTCCGAAAAGGTGAAGAACAATTCATACGAGGAAATGGCAATTCCAAGGATCGCAACAAGACAAGCCAACGACCACAAGTGACTTTCAAAAATAAACCTATCGCTTCAACGGGCGATTTTTGAAAGATCACTATAAAAGGCCGAGGAATGAATCGAGAGAATAAGACCAGAACCAAAAACATTCAAGCAATTATTAGAACTGAAAACCTGAAATATTCTCAATCCTCACCTACACTACGAAGAACATCAATCCAACACTCACCGTGAAGGAAAGATAACTTCAATCGGTTGAAGAGGAAAATCTTGAAAAATCAAGGGTCTACATTCCACGAAGGATTGTAGGAAGGTTCAAGGTCGAACCAAGTCTTGAGCTTTTGGAGGGCTTCGTGATCAAATCCAAAGAGCTTGAGCAAGTGGGCTGTAGTAGCAAAGGCAAAGCGCCCTGTGAAGAAGCCGAGTCGTCGAGAAGCCACTGAGTGATCAAGGCGTCTCCCGACTCGAGTCCCAAAGGATCAAGTCACCGTGTGTGATCAAGACTTGTATCCGGACTGTTACCACTTTGTATATGATCAATACCTAGTGGATTCCTCCAGGAGTTGGAGAAGAGAGGAGTAGAAGAATTACCCCATCTTCGAACCTCTATAAAAATCTCATTGTGTCATTTACATTTCAAAGACTTTAATTCTTGCATCATAATTGTTTATTTCTTGTTTGCTATCCATTAGATAATCTCTCAGTACTAAATCAAGCTCTAAATCTCTACTTAACCAAACTTAAGGGTGTTAAGTCTTCCACTTGAAAAACAAACCACAGTTGAGTTAATTTAGACTTAATAACTTTGTTATTCCAAAGAATCATTGAGTCTGTTGAGAGACTAACTCTCTTGATTAACTAAATTGGTCATCCACCAAGGACACAAATTTAGTAAGATCAACTCAATATTTAAAAGGACTAAATCAAAAATTTGGTAAGGTTTATTCAACCCCCCTTCTAAACCTTACACTTACACCCCTTGGGACCTACAAGTGGTATCGAGCCGTTGGTTCATTGAGCCTTCCGCACCGTTTACTTCTTGAACTAGATCTCCAAACTTTTCAAAGTCTGCTTTAGTACTTAAACTTTCAAAACTCTTTTTATCATTAAAATTTATTATCATGGAAGTAAATTTGACACGCATCCCTATGTTCACAATTGAAGAATTTGATGATTGGAAAATTCGTATGCGAAAGCTCATCTATCAAAGATTACATGATGAGATGTGGATAGTGATAGAGGATGGGCCACCGCAAATTTTAAAGGTGAACACAGCTTGTAAGAAGAGTTGCGGTGAAGGTGAAGAGGATGTTGTCCCTAGACCAGCCATGGTTGAAAAACCAAGAACTGAATGGACAAATGATGACAGAAAAAGATACAACCTGGACAATGTAGCCAAGGACATCCTTTACAAAACCTTGACAAAGCCATGTTCAATAAAGTGAAATAATGCAAAACGGCTAAAGAAATCGGACAAGCTAACATTGATTTATGAAGGCTCGAGAGCAAATCAAAGAAAACAAATTATCGGTGGTCATCTGAAATTTGAGAACTTCAAAATGATCTCGGGAGAAAACCTGGATCAACTGGATGCTCGGTTCACGTAAATCACCAACGAGTTATCCGCACTTGGAAAGGAATATACACGAGAAAATGTGTATGAAGATCCTAAAAAGTCTTCCAAATTAATGGGAAATGAAAGTCATGGCACTAAGACATTCCATGGACCTATCAAAGACATCCAACCATGAACTATTCTCGGACCTCAAAGCCTACGAGTTTGAGAGAGAAGAAAAGACCAGGAAGAGACAGTTGTACCCAAAACAGCCGCTCTAATTGTTAAAGATGGGAAGAGAGCCGAGGTCAAAAAGTCATTGACCCGGAAGAAATAGCCCTACTAGTAAAAAGGTTCAACAAGTTCTTCAATAAGAACTACAAGAGAGGCAAGGGCGAATCCTCCGAAGACACTCGACTCCGTCCAAATCAAGGGAAGATAGGCCAACCAAGAGAACAGATCATCAAAAAGATGAATATCAAAGGGTCGACAATCCAAGAATGGAAAGAGCTGATCAAAAGGTTGAATATCTATCTTTGAACTCGTAGGCAACCAGGTCACTATGCCATTGATCGCCCATATCCTTAGTCAACAAATACAGAATGAAGAAGAAAGAAAGGTCTTCGAGAGAAAGAAGACAAGAAAAGAAAAAGGCAATGTTGGGCAGAAAAAATGCAGAGTCAAAAGACACAAAATGATTGAGAGAGCGATGAAGCCGACTACTCAAGTGACTCAAGAAGAAGCCTTGATCCGTTTGATGGCCAAGGAACAAGATCAACTCGACCAAGAAGATGAGGTACACTCTAACTCATCAAACTCGATTCTAGTGATAGTGACTCGTGACACAAACACTTCATCACCCACTCGATCTTTATGACTCATTAGGCAAAATGATGAAAGATTTTGAACATATTAAATCCTCACACACACTATTAAATGAGGAAAACAGCTACTCAAGAGCCAAACTCATAGGCGACTAAGGAGCCGAGTACTCTAAGTCAAATAGGCGATGAGAATGAAAGTTTAAAGGTGAAAAAAGCCAAGCTAATAAGCGAGAAATTGATGCCATAGAAAAGAGGGAGAATGACCTCAAAAATGTTATTGCCTCATTCACTAAGGCATCTAAATCATTAGATGATATTATTATGAGTCAAAGAGAAATGTGGAGACAAGACAAAGCTTAGATTTAACTCTCTCGTGATATGTCAAACTTCGAGAGTAATTTTGGAAAAAGGATCTTCAAGCAATGAAGAGTCTAAAAATCCAAAACTCTAAATGTTGCACACACATTCACTCCAAAGCACAATTACAAGCAAACCGGCCTTGGTTATAAAGGAAAAGGAAAATGACCGATTGAGTGCGGCAAGGACAAATGAAAAAGATTCACTTTCTCAAAGAAAATCCAAACAAAAATACTCTGTAAAGAAAAAGCAGAGCTACCAAAACCCCGTAAAATCTATAAAAGAAATACATATGATGGGAATGGTAGAAAATATCCAAGCCAAGCCGATTGGAATAATGTGAACTATCAAAGATAGACTTATGGAATATAAGCCCAAATGGCAAAGGCCTGAACTCAAAGAAAGGCCATTCCAAAAGTATAAGAGCTTTCATCAAGACACATATGCACCTAGGCACTACATTCAAAGACACCACAATTACCCCAAAGAAGCGATTGCCAAAACACATATGCAGCATACAGACAAAAGAGACAAACAAGTATGAACCTAGAATCCCCAAGCAATTTGCCAAGATTAATTATGATTATGGCACGATAGATGGCAACCCCTTAGAGTCAAATCATTTGGCTATAAGTTGGTTGGATCATCTTACAATTCTAACCCCTCAGGACCCAGACAAGTATGGGTACCTAAAACTTAATTTCCTTGATTGCGTTTCAAGGAACAATGAAATGCCAAGGAACCTGGTATATGGATAGTGGTTCCCGGACATATGACAGAAATAAGAAAAATCTATCAAAATTCAAGGAAGTTAAAGGAGCAAAAGTCATATTTGGAGGAAATGAAGCCCCAGGTGAAATAAGAGGCATTGGATCCATCAAGAGGAATGGATTAGAAATCACAGATGTTGCATATGTTGAAGGACTCAACTTCAACTTGCTAAGCATCGATCAACTCGTGACAAGGGCTATAATGTTGGATTCAACATGGGTATATGCCAAATCAAGGATACTTTTGAATCGAATGAAGTTATGTTGCAAGGATGCGATAAAAGAACATGTATGTAGTAGATTGGTCAACCGCTACACACATCACATCAATTGCCTATTAGCAAAAAGCACAAATAATCAAGTTGGTTGTGGCACAAAAAGCCGAGTCACCCGAATTTCAAAACGATTAACAAGCTTGCAAGAAGTAATCTTGTGGAAGGACTTCCGGACTCAGTGTACAAGAAGGAGAGTATATGTGATGCATGTCGAGAAGGGAAAACAAATCAAATCTTCATTCAAAGAAAAGACATGTCCATCTTCAACAAGAATATTGCATCCGCTACATATGGATCTATTTGGCCCAAAGGAACCAAAAAGATAAGTGGAAAGAAATACACCTTGGTGGTAGTAGATGACTACTCAAGATATACATGGACAATATTCATGTGTAAGAAGAAAGAAACTCTACAAACTACCACACTGATGAAGAGGATTCAAAACGAGAAGAGCCAAACCATTATCAAAATAAGATCGACAGAGGAGGAAATGAGTTTGTCAATGGAATAATAACTCGATTGTATTGAAAATGGTATCGGTCATGAACTATCTCGCAGCTGAAGGACTCCACAAAGAGAATGGAGTTGCGTAAAGAAGGAATGAACTCTCAAAGAAGCAAGCTAAGACCATGTTAGTCAAGGTGGTTACCAAAAAGATTTTGGGGTCAAGCAATCAACACAAATTTTGCTACACTCAAAACAGATGTATGATAAACAGACAAACGGTGACAAAGACTCCCTATGAGATTTGGGGAAGAAAACCAAATGTTGCGTATTTTAGAATATTTGGATATAAATGCTTCATCCACAACAATAGCAAAGATAATCTAAAGGCCTTCGATGCTAAAGTCGATGAAGGTATCTTCTTGGGATACTCAAATTAAAGCAAAGCAAAGCCTTAGTACTCAACAAAAAAGGACTATGGTTGCGTAAGAATCCATTCATGTGGTATTCGATGAGCCAAATGTAAATGGAGAAGACATTGAAGAGTCACCGATAAAATCATCCAACCATACTGAGAAGTCCCTATCAAGTCAAGTAAATTATAAACTCGTAAGAAGATGAGATAGTCAATCTCAAAAACAAGAAAATTTGCGCTACAAGTGACTACGAGAGAGTTATCAAAGCAACACAAAAATTGCTAGACGATTGAACCCAGCTAACTTACTTCAACCTTTGATGTAAGATGGCCGAAAGACCATCCACCGAACTTGTCATTGGAGATATAAGAGAAGGTGTCAAAACGAGATCCGAACTCAATAAGAAGCTATGTTCACATGTTTCATCTCGCAAATAGAGCCCAAAGATGTGTTACAAGCATTGATGACACACATTGATTCAAGCTATGCAAGAAGAGTCAATCAGTTTGAAAGAAATAAAGTATGGGAATTAGTTCAAAGACCCACACATCAAAATGTTATTGGTACTAAATGGGTGTTGAAACAAGATGAACGAGGAAGGTTACGTGGTAAGAAACAAAGCAAGACTAGTAGCCAAAGGATATTGCCAAGAAGAAGGAATAGATTTTGATGAAACATTTGCTCCCTGTAGCAAGATTGGAAGCTATAATGATGTTTCTTGCCTATGATGCTCACAAGAATTTCATTGTATATCGATGGATGTAAAAAGTGCATTCCTAAATGGTCTATTGGAAGAAGAAGTGTATGTTGAACAACCTCCGTGATTTGAGCGAGAAGACTCTTGGAGATAAGGTATACAAACTCAAGAAAGCTTTGTATGGATTGAAACAGGCACCCGAGCATGGTATGACACTTTGTCACAATTCCTAATCGAGAATGGATTCACAAAAGGAAAAATAGATAGAACACTTTTCTTTAATTCAAGACAAAAAGAGTATACGCTTGTTCAAATATATGTGGATGACATCATTTTTGGATCCACAAACAAAGAGTCGTGTGAAAATTTTCAAACCTCATGCAAAGTAAATTTGAAATGAGCATGATGGGAGAGTGACATTCTTCCTTGACTCCAAGTGAAACAACGAAGGATGGAACCTTCATAAGTCAAACAAAATACACGAGAGATTTAATGAAGAAATTTGGTATGGAGGAGAAGTCTTCGTAAAAATACCAATGAATACATCGGTCAAAATGGACATGGATGCGGATGGCAAGCCAGAGATCAAACAAGATACTGAGCACTTATTGGATCATTGCTCTATATCACAAAGAAGCGTGCGGACATCACCTTTGTTGTAGGTGTATGTGAGATTTCAATCGCTCCAAAAGAGAGTCATATGACAAAGAACTAAAAGAATCCCGAGATACTTGAAAGGAAGCCAAGAAGTTGGCTTATGGTATCCAAAGGAAGGTGGATTCAAACTAATTGGCTATTCGACTACTATCTTTGGATGCGGTGGAGAAGAAAAGACCTCGTGCACATGTCAAATGCTAGAAACAGGCTGATTTCTGGTTTAGAAAGAAGCAAAATTCAATAGCCACCTCTACAAATGACGGAATACATAGTCTGCGGCAAACTTTGTGCCAAGTCCTATGGATGAGACAAAGAAAGAGAGACTATGAAGTTGAGGAAAAAGAAATTCCAATCATGTGTGATAACACAAGTGCAATTGCAATTACTCAAAATCCTCGTGTTGCACTCAAGAACAAAGCATATCGATGTCGATATCACTTCATAAGAGATCATGTTGAAAAGAAGGACATCATCTTGGAATATATCTCAACCGATAAACAATTGGTGACATCTTCACAAAACCATTATGTGAGTCTAGATTTGAAGAACTCAAGCATGAGTTAGGGTTAATTGAGCCGAAATGACACTCTAACAATCAAAGAAAAGAAATGGAACACAAAGAGGGAAAAAGAGTCAACTCACAAATCATCCTAAGTAAATCACCAGATCGGAAAGACAACTATACCAAGTCACCGACAAAGTCACAAAGAGGAATGTGAAAAGAAGAGCTAAACCAAGGGCAAAAGTCAATCATTTATGAGCAAAGTGACAAAAACGCAATGTTTTTACTAAGCGGGAATGTTTTTAAGAATGACGTCGGATAATTATGACGTGTTGCCGCACACCAAGCTTATGATTGGATATAAATGCCGCCGCATTAAATACGAAACATTAAATGCTCAATCGGCGTACAAATCTAAGCCGTTGATTTCGATCCCATTTCAAAACCACCCGCACGCCCTTTCATAAACCATACTTAAACCATTTTTCGTCCGTTTCTCTCACACACTACCAAAACTGCTTCATTTATCTCTCTTAGAAGCAAAGGCAAAAATTTTCCCAAAACCCTATCTATCTTCAAATCAATCTCTAAGTTTTCTTCGGTAAAATCCTGAAGGATGGCACCAACCTATGATTTTGTCAAGTTAGGAAAACAAATCCACACCGGGTCCACTTGTGGATTTCGACGGCATGGTGAAACAGGGTCCGATGACACCCTAGTGAAGAAAATTGCTGAGAAATTGGAAACGCCTGGCCGAAATCGTTTCGCCGAATATCCGGCGACCTATGTGGAGGAGGTCGCATACTTCTGTGAATGCCGAGATTCACGATGAAGGATAAAGTCATCTGCTCACGGAAATAAGCTCACCATCTCTCGCCAAGGATTTGGGTGAACACCGCTCACTACCAACGGAAGGAGCATCGAAATTAACGGCCGATGTAAACCTGGCCGCTTGGAAGGATATTGCCAAGCCCGACTATACTTGATAAAATAGTTTACACAAAGAAACAAGAGGTCACAAGTAGGATTATCACAAGTCGTTGGACATAGTTGCCAAATGTATTGACATCAAATTTGGCGACTTTGACCAACTATCAAAAAGCAAAGTTGATCGTGATGGCGCGATCATTGAAGAAAGGAAAATAAACCAACCGAGTTTGTCTACAATGCATATGCCGAATGTAGGAACAAATCCTTCAAGGAAGATGGCACATTTGGAGGATCTCTAGGATATGGCCTGTGATTGGCCTACTGATGGAGGTGAAAGGAGTCCCTCTTGACATGGAAAAGCGTTCCATGTAAACAAGAGGATGTTCGAGATCAAACCTCTCTCGCGCATGACGAAGAGAGCCTACGCCAAGAGAGCCGACACGAGTGAGGGGAATCACCGACTCAAGATACAAATTCCTCTCCACCAAAGAAGAAAGTTGCCCCCGCAAGATGCTAAGAAGATCATCGCCGCTCCCGCAGCAAAGAAAGAAAGTCAAACTCGCTTCCCGCCCGCAGCAGAGTCACCGCCCTCGCAGCTCGTGTCTCCCGCCTCAAAGAAGCCGTAGAGAAGGACTCTCAAATACCTTCTCCGATCATCAAAAAGAGGAGAACGATAAGCCAAGACGGCCAGCTCCTCGAAGAAAACACCAAAGACCAGCCCCGCCACCCAAGACTCGGAAAATCGTCTCTCGAACCGAAATCCCTCTCGGTACAAACTAGAAGACGAAGAAGAATCATCAAGCGCTCCGAGCTTGAGAAACCGGCCGAGTCACCACTCGCTAGAACAAATACTAAACCGCTCAAAAAGAGTCCCCGATGTAATTGATGAAACAACTAAGTCTGGCCAAGGCGATCATCGAAGCAAATCAAGAAATAGATGTAGTCCGCGCAATGAGACACAAGAAGAAGTTCGATAGAGTCCGATAGCGATGTGATGATCCTATCCCCACCTTACCCGGACATCCAAAATCGTGGGAGAGTGGAGGAAATGGAAATTGAGTCGATCCAGGAACAGCCAACGGCCCGAATTTATCGAAGAAGAAGAGGAATCACCGAACTTCCTAGGAGTGACCACTGCTCCAAGCATCGGGATAAAGAAAAATCGCACGAGATATCTTGCAGATCTTCAAGGACAAGGAGAAGGAAAGACAGCAGGGAAGGCGAGGCACGTGAGAAGGCCAAAGATCTCGCCTCTATCACCGCACCACGTAACACACACATCATCTCCTTGATGTCTTATCCGACAAAGCTGATGAGGATCCCACTCTGCCGCCGCGCCACGTAAAAGTTGCAAATGCAAAGAAGCATTGCACGAATCCGAATCCTTCACGAGAAAGATTGATGGAGGGACCAAGAGTCCTCCAAAACACAATCGAAATTGATCCAATGGGAGTGGTTCAAAAAATCGCCACCGTTGTTGCCGCCACCACTTCCCCACTCACTCGGAAGGAGGAATTAAGGAACGGCAATGAAACCGGTTAGTGGGGACCCCATTGAGCTAACCCCTAACGAAGGTATCTTACCACCGCCCCAACGGCCAACACTCAAGAGAAAAGCAGTGGAGTTTGGAGACGAGTGACCCCATTCCAAGTCACTCACCGGTGCGCCACCGAGGGGAAACTCCCTCCACCGCAGAAGGTCGGAGAATGCCGCACCGACTCCACAACGAATCCAGGAGGCGAAGTGGAGAAAGTACAAACACCAAACGAACAAAGAAAGTTGCCATCAACGAAGCTCGATATGAGAGACTATCTCACCGAGGTGCCAACCGCTCCCTAATGACGCTTCGATGTAGTCGAGGCACGAAGGAATGTACGGGAGTTAACACTGGCGATGACAAGGCAATCCATGGGGTTGAGACTCCAATGGATGCCACCTCGAAGACCCTAAGACAGATGACACCGCACAAAAGGAGGTCCAGTGCCTCGCCGCAGCTTGAGACTCGCAGAGGTAATGAAGGCCCACGGGAGGTCGAGACTTCCCGGGTAAAGAAGTCAAGAGAGAACATCCTCCCGCTATCATTGACTCATCCGAAAAGGAGATAAGCGCGCTTCATGATTCCCAGGATAATCCTAATGTAACCTTTATGGGATCGAAAGGTGACGAAGAAGGTTTTCAGTCATCCCCGTGACCGATCCAAAAGACTCACCAAGGGATGTTCCCAAAGACGAGCAAGTCCGATATCGAGACTACTCTTCAAACTTTTAACTTTGATGATGAGCCACCAATGGAAATCTCATCATCGTCCGATGACGCTCGATAAAGGCCGAGGACCACCAACTCAATTGGTGAAACCACCGAGACCAACGGTTGTTGAGACAAACTGAGGCTCAAAAGCAAGTTTTCCACTTCACAAAAGACCCCAAATTAAACAGAGTCTACAAAGACAGCTCCTCCAAAACAGCAGTTCGACTCCAAAAGGAACTTCACGCGCACCTCTCATCATTGACCAAATCCCAAGAGTCGTGATGATTCCTTTGTAGAATCTTTTCCTTTCTCTCTGAGGTACCCGACCTCCCCAAGAATCGTGAGAACGAGCTCGCACGCCTTCCACGTTCATCTCGCCGCACCATCGTTCCAAATTTACTATGACTTTGACGTCACAGGCCATCACCGCATCAAGAAACAAATGAAGTTCGGGAGGTGTTCAAAGCATTATTTGGCCGAGATTGAACGGATGGAGAGGCACTGTGCCTCTATGGACATGCGATCGACAACAGAGATGCCAATCTTATCACGACTTGAGAGGCATAATATGATCGAGGATCGTGAATGGTGGCAACAAAGAAGAAAACAATGCGTGTGGAACAAGTTAGATACTTCGAGACATTGTTCAACAAGCTACCGGTATGGAGAGTCGAGAATGCTCTGATGCAAAAACGAAATTGAGAGAACACATTGAGCACATGCATGAAGCTCACACCGCCGAGATAAAGTCGCTGCGTGAGCAAAATAAGAGTGATCTCCAAATCTAGAAGCAAATATGGACAGAAAATTCAGCCTTCTCATGGCTGAAATGAAGCTAATTTCAAAGAGAGTCAACGCTACTCGCTCTGAATTTCGTGCCGCATACTCCGCAGCAGACTGAGACGAACTCCGACTATCGCCAGGCTCGACTTCCGCTTGCCGATGTTTCCAGGCGTTCCTCTCTCCTTTGATGATGCCAAAAAGGGGGAATAGGAATACCTTAAAGCCACGTAGAGATCCGTCGAAAAAGAGGTTGCAATGCGAAGGAAAGACAAATGAGGAAGTGTTGAAAGTCGAGGAAGTGTTGAAACAAAAGAAAGGAAAGTCCGCTGAGGGGGAAGGATCGAAAGATGTGACCTTGATGATCGCACAAACCCCCCAACAAGGTCTTGTCACAATGACATTATCGCAAGAAACTCCCCGTGACTTTTTCCAACACTCTGTATATCTATGGTCAAAAGAGAAAGACAATTGAAGCGAGGGATGGAGGAAGTGGAAGGAAGAATGGATGCCCGAGTTATGAACATCTTGAAACAACATGGAGGCATTCCAAAGAGATGAGACACTTATGCCATCTCGGATGTCGGGACAGAGCCACGATCGCTTGATGAATTTAAAACGCCGCATCTCAAGGATACTTTGCAAATATGTCTATGGCTCAAGCTTGGGACTTGTATCGGGAAAAGGGTCTCACGTTATGTGAAGAAGGCGACAGCAAGACTACCACCGATCCTCTGCTGGTCACTCCGCCGGTCACTCACCGAAAGAAGAAGACCCAAAGACAATACACGCCTGCAGGTAGAGGAAGAAGCAAGCGGTGGAGGAAGAGAGTTTCGGACTGGGCCTCCGCCCAAAAACATTGAATACGTAGATCCGTGCAAGAAAGGAGGGATCTCATCAATGGGTCTTGACCAAATAGCAAATTTGCAAGTGGCTAAAAGTAATGCTTTGAGTATGCGAAAAGGATAGAAGAAGAAAACAAGAGACAAACTCAGCTATGGGAGGAAAGACAAGAAAGATTAAGAAGAGATGAAGCTGCCCGGAAGGCATATGAAAAGAAGAAGAAGGCAAAATGACGATGAGAAAAAGAGAAGAAGAGCGTAAGATCTTTGAACAAGATGAAAGAAGGAGACAATGGGAGATGAAGTGTTGCTTTATCCACCCCTTCATGTATTTTATTATGTAAATACATACTACGTAAGTCTTCCGCAATAAAGCTATAAATTCTTCATTTTTTGTGTAGACAAATGGTTGCTCGATACACCTTGTAAACACATTGTGTAAAAGAACAAGAATGTTATGATCAATAAAAGGATTGATTCTACGCATACATTCTATGTGAATACACTATCTCAGTATGTATCTTTGCTATTTACATTTTTGAATGGTTTAAGTTTTGGCATCATCAAAAAGGGGGAATTGTTAGGAAATTTATTGTTTAGATTTTGATGAATGCCATGTAAAACTTAGAATAGGAAGTTGGCACCCCATTTTTGTTGTAAACTCGCATTGTAATAAATAGGGTCGGTCAAGTGAGTTAAGTCATATGCCCAAACATGCAAGAAGACAACCGAGACTAGAAGGAAGACTCACGCGAGACAATTTGAGTATGGCAAAGAAGAGTAGATGGGAACTCTATCAATGAGCAAACAGATGCAACAGTGGAGTATCGATCAAGTCAACTCAAGAAAAGCCAAGTCTCAAGTTGAAATGACGGAAGAGTCATCCATGATTGGAAGTCGACTCTAAGTCACCTGGGAAAGCAAGGAAATGCAATCAAGTCGAGATAATCAAAAAGATCCGTTGCAGACAAAATCAAGAGAATTACTTAAACAAGTAATATCTCCATACTACCTTTCTTGAAGTGCTCACCCCGAAGCGTGCAAAAGGAATAAACCAATGGGAAGCACTACACCGTGTCGAACTCAAAAAGGTGAAGAACAATTCATACGAGGAAATGGCAATTCCAAGGATCGCAACAAGACAAGCCAACGACCACAAGTGACTTTAAAAAATAAGCCTATCTCTTCAACGGGCGATTTTTGAAAGATCACTATAAAAGGCCGAGAATGACTCGAGAGAATAAGACCAGAACCAAAACGTTCAAGCAATTATTAGAACTGAAAACCTGAAATATTCTCAATCCTCAAGCCTACACTACGAAGAACATCAATCCAACACTCACCTGTGAAGGAAAGATAACTTCAATCAACAAAGAGAAAATACTAAAATCAAGGGGTCTACATTCCACGAAGTAGGAAGGTTCAAGGTCGAACCAAGTCTTGAGCTTTTGGAGGGCTTCGTGATCAAATCCAAAGAGCTTGAGCAAGTGGGTCTGTAATAGCAAGGCAAAATGCCTGCCTGAAGAAGCCGAGTCATACGAGAAGCCACCGAGTGATCAAGGCGTCTCCATCGAGTCCCAAAGGATCAAGTCACTGTGTGATCAAGACTTGTATCCGGGACTGCTACCACTTTGTATACTTGATCAATACCTAGTGGATTCCTCCGGAGTTGGAGAAGAGAGGAGTAGAAGAATTACCCCATCTTCGAACCTCTATAAAAATCTCATTGTGTCATTTACATTTCAAAGACTTTAATTATTGCATCATAATTGTTTATTTCTCACGACATATTTGCTATCCATTAGATAATCTCTAAGTACTAAATCAAGCTCTAAATCTCTACTTAACCAAACTTAAGGGTGTTAAGTCTTCCAAAAAACAAACCACGCTTGAGTTAATTTAGACTTAACAAATTGAGTTATTCAAGCAATGTACTCGATTGAGTCCATTGAGAGACTAACTCTCTTGATTAACTAAATTGGTCATCACCAAGGACACAAAATTGTAGTATCAACTATGAATATTTAAAAGGAGTAAATCAAAAATTTGGTAAGGTTTATTCAACCCCCCTTCTAAACCTTACACTTACACCCTTGGGGACCTACACGCAGTCTTCACTTCACTTCTTCACTGACTTCTTGTATTCCCACCATAGGTGACTTGACTCACTCATTCAAATTATCTATTACAATGAGAATTACAAGGAAAATGGGGTGCCAACATTCTAATCTAAGTTTTACATGGCATTTATCAAAATCTACAAAATAATTTCCCAACATCGTAACATGGAATATGTATCGAAAAAGTCACATCTTTCCTTTATTTAAACCCTTTAACTATCAACCGAGCTTTGTACTTATCTGTAGATCCATCTGCTTTGTACTTTTTTTTAAGGATCCACTTACATCCTAAAGGTTTGCATCCCGGATGGAGATCATCCAACCCCCAAGTATTATTGTGCAAGATGGAATCTATTTCAGTGTTGATATCTTCTTTCCAGAGAGGAGCTTTTGGACTGGACAAAGCTTCTTGAATAGTTCTCGAATCATTTTCTGACATATAAGTTAGAAAATCAGGACCAAAAGATTTAGCTATTTTTGTCCTTTTACTGCGTCTTGGTTCCTCTTCATCACTTTGAGATAAACATGCAGTTTCATAAGTTCTTTTGTTAGAAATTTCTTCTTTCCTTTCTTTGTTAGGAAAGATATCCTCAAAGAATACAACATTTCTTGATTCTATGATCATCCCCTCATTTATATCAGGAATTGCTAACTTGTGTACTAAAAGCAATACACACTACTATTGTTTGCATATCCAATAAAAACACAATCAATCGTTTTAGGACAGATTCTAACTTGTTTTGGCTTAGGTACTTCAACTTTAGCCCGAAACCCCCACACTTTAAGGTATTTATATGACGGTTTTCATCCTTTCAATAACTCATATGGAGTTTTATTTTTATCTTTGTGTGGTATCTTATTAAGAATGTATTTTCAGAAAGTATAGCTTCCCCCCCAAGTTTTGGGGTAAGCCAGAGCTTCTTAACATCGCATTCATCATCTCCTTAAGAGTATGATTTTTACATTATGCAACACCATTTGATTGATGTGAGTAGGGAGTTGTCATTTGATGAATTATACCCATGACCGAGCATAATTCTTCAAACGGAGCAACATACTCTCCGCCTCTATCATTGTGAATCATATTAATTTTCAAATTAAGTTGATTTTGAACTTCATTCTTATAAGTATTAAAAGCCACTAAAGCTTCATCTTTGCTTTTCAAAATATAAACATAACAATATCTTGTGTAATTGTCAATAAACGTTATGAATTACTTTTTTCCACCTTGGTTTGCACAAGTTTTAAATCACCACATCTGTGTGAATTAACTCAAGATGTTTGGTACTTATCGTTACCGAATGAAACAGTGCTTTAGCCAATTTTGCTTCAACACAAACTTCATATTTGTCTTGTGAAACGGTTTTGAACGTTTGTATTAATTCCAGATTCACTAACATTTTAATTATGTTGAAAATTATGTGTCTTAATCTATCATACCATAAATTAGATCAATCCAACAAGTAAACATAAGTAATATTCTTATTCTTCATCTCTTGGCGGAAAACATTCATTACAGACATTTTGAAAAGCCATTTATCAAGGTATCCTAAAGAAATCGATCATTCTTAGCCATTACAAACTTGTCGAACCCAAAACTAGTCTAAAATCGGTCTTGCTTAACAGGGACCGAAAACTAAGTTCTTGTGAATATCTAGGACATGCAAAGACATCAACAAGTGTAAGCTCTTTTTTAAAGTCATCTTTAGCGCAATATTTCCAAGCCCCACACCCCATGAACAGCTTTTCTTCCATTTATCAGAGTGTAGGTAGAAAACATCTCCTTCTTGGCACAAATGTGACGAGTAGCTCCGGTATCTATCCACAATTCCCTTGGACTATCTACCATATTGGCTTCAAATACAATGGCGGTGAAATCAAGCTCCAACATATCTATCGGAAAAAACTTGTCCTCGGTCACATTGGCTTGTTGTTGGTTGCCATTTTGCTTGTCTTTCTTAGGATATCGACAACCTTGGCCATGTGATTCGGCTTGCCACAGTTGTAGCAATTGCTTTTAAACTTCTTGGCCTTCCCCTTATCTTTTCCGGAATACTTTTGTTTCTTGCTAGTGCCCATTCTACAAGATTGGCTTTGGCCTCTATTCCAGTTTTGTTGGGTTTGACTTCAGATTTTCGGTTGTCTTCCTCATTCCATAGCCAAAGTATCAAATCCTCAAGCCCCATTCCTTGAGCTTGTGTTTGAGGTAGTTCTTAAAGTCTTTCCACAACAACGACAATTTTTGGATAATTGCAGCCACTTGGAATGACTCATTCAGAATAATCCCTTCAGACACTAAGTCATGAAGTATGATATGAATTTCCTAAACTTGGTTGATTACCATTTTGGTATCGACCATCTTGAAATCCAGAAATTTGCCGATAATAAATTTCTTTGTGCCGATATCTTCTGCTTTGTACTTATTTTCCAAAGAGTCCCACAACTCTTTGGATAATTTGAATGAGTTGTTGATGTTATAGAGGGTATCTTCCAGCCGTTCAGGACATAGTTGCGACACAAAAGGTCGATGTTGTGCCCTGCATCTATAGCAATCCACCTTTGGTTGCCCGTCTTTTCTTCTGCAACAGTCGGAGGGTCCTCCTTCAAGAACCAGGATAGACCCAAAATGGTTAACTAGAAAAACATCTTATGTTGCCTCATCTTGAAGTCAACACCAGAAAACTTTGTCGATTTTTGCCATGCGTAGGAGTAGCAGCCATCAAAGTGATGTTAGCCATTTTTCAAGAAAAATAATTTCGTCTTGCGATTGTTGTCTCATGTGTTTGGTTTTCTCGAAAAATAGACAGAATAACGGGCAAAATTTGAAATGTTTTAGAACTTCAAAAAAAAAAGAAGGAATTAGGTGAAATAATATGCTAAAATGCAGATTTTTAGATGTAAAAATGAACATCCTAGAGGTGAAATAATATGCTAAAATGCAGATTTTCTTATGAACATAGAGATCCAGATGTCCTTTCAGAACCGGTGCATCCTTAGGTCCGGATCGATCTAGACTGTTGGATCGTGTGAAGTGCAAAGTGTAAGTCCAAGCGGCTACGATAATCTAGAGGGGGTGAATAGATTATCTCCATTTTCTCGATTATGCCCTCTTTTTTAAATCAAGCAAGCCAAGACAAGAATAAAGGTGCAGGAAGTAAATAACACGCGTCGATTTATAGAGGTTCAACCCACTTAGGGCCTAATCCTCTACCACCCCAGTATCTCCGGGATGGATTTCAAAAAGAAAAAATATTTTATTAATTACCACAAAGACCTTACAACACCTCTTTTGAGATTACCACAATCTCACTTGAAGATTACCACAATCTTCAATGGCACCTTGTGAAGATTACCACAATCTTCCGACTTGAAGAATACCAAATTCTTCAACACCTCAAAGAGCACCACACTCTTCAATAAGAAGATCACCACAATCTTCTTGCACCGATCACCTAGATCATCCAAGTGTGTTCTTACCATAAGAACACTCACAAGGATATCTTGTGTTGAATGATAACCCAAATTCAAGATTACAACTCGATAATGAATAATACAATATTGAGTGCAAGTGTAATCAATAAATAAAGCCTAGACCTCAAGATATGAAAGTGAAAGACCTTAGGCTATTACAACAAGAATATTGAAATTGAAGAACAAAAGTGTTTGCTTGAATGTATCTTGTTGTGTTGCTTCAATTCTTCATCCATTTATAGAAGATGTCTTGGCTTGATTTCCAGACATAGGCTCCTCATTGGGGAGTGATATTCTGCAAAAGAAGCCTTTTAAAATCAAGATTATAGTTGTTAGAAATTAATCCCACAAATTAGGGAAAAGCTGTCTGAAAATACAATGGATAGTTTGCTGATAAAAGAGGTGTGCAACCGGTCGCGCAGAGATAAGTTTCAAAAGTATTTTACACGAAAAATACATAGGGGGACCGGTCGACGGGGGGTCCGACCGGTCGTCCCCTATGTTGAACAGTTGGAGGTCTTTCAAAATGAGAAACAAAGAGTCTGTTCTTCGAGGGGGGTTCCCAGGCACCGGTCGCCCTATGGTCGACTTGTGGGTCGATCGGTCGCCCCCCTTAATTTTCCCTCCGTCCATTTTTCTGTTTCAAAACTCAACACATGTATGGGTTGCCCTATAGGGCGACCGGTCGAGCATGAAACAGAAATATTGTCCAATTTTTATCGAAAATAAACTTCAAGAAATACTCCGAAAAAATAGTAAAAACATTTTAAATCGATCGGGAGTATTCGGACAACATTTAGGAATATTGTTTTGGTGTAAAAACTCGTTTGAACAAAATCATCAAAATCATGATAAAAACATTTATCTAACAAACTCCCCCTTTTTGATGATTGCAAACCAAAACAATTTTCAAGAGGACGATTTTGAAAACAAAGCAATTTTCCGGTCTATGAGTAAACTATCCGTTTAAAAAGGGGTTAAGATTTTTAAAAAATATTTTACAAAAGCTCCCCTCTCAACAAGCACATCAATAAGAATAATATAGAAGCAATCAACCAAAAGCTAAAAGCTCAGCTTTTACATTTTGAGCTTAAGTATCAAAAGCTTATAAGCTCCCCCTGTCAATGAAACATCATTAGTCATGTAAATAAGTCCATAATACAACAAATGGACTAGCTATTATCCACAACTTTTGGCTTTTAATATCCACAGCTTATAGCTTCTTTTTCGAGCTTATTTTAGCTTCTTTGAGCTAATGAGCTTATAACATGTTTCTCCCTCTTTGGAATCATCAAAAAGAATGTTAGCATGATAAAAACATCATGTATCCATATCAAAGTGCGCAATTTAACCGAATTATCGAGCTATTGATCATTAAGCTTAAGAGTCCAAAAGCTAAGGGAAGAGTTGATCATATGACTTGTAAAAACTTATGAAAACTCATTTGATTTGTAAAACATGATCTCTATAAATAAAGAAGACATTTGAACACGAGAGAATCATGTAGGTGATGAATTTTTCATTGAAACGTTTTATCGAACACTTGGCGGGCGTCAAAAATAGAAGAAGATATATAGCCCTTGTAAATGTAATCAAGCCAAGTTTTTTATCACCAAAAATAGTTTTACAAATATCATTCATCAACAATCATTATTCACAACACAATTATGCAAGAATTCCAACAAAAATCCATACATAAGCATTTTCTCAAGGGTTCCACCCAATTGAGATAAGAGAGTAGAATTCTTACCATTTAATCGGTAAAGATGAGCAACTATGATGATAAACGAGCAAGATAATCCCCAAGATATATAATTTATGCAACAAAACACATTTGAAGTGAATTGTGTGTGAAAATGGCAAAGGGGACGAAAAATGAACCAAAAGAGCCAAAGTAGCTAACTGATATAACAGAACCATTTTGATCACAAAAATGGCTATGGGCGACCGATCCAGGCTGAGGGAGACCGGTCGGAGCTGAGGGCGACCGGTCGGCCTCAGCCCAGGCAGCCCACTGGTTCAGTCTGTTTTGAAAAAATCTGAAGTTTGAACCAAAAATTCGATTTTTCGCCCCTAAGTTTTAAAAACGTGCAAAATGCAAACGTATACCTCATTCAATCTACATTATGTCATAATCAAGATCGAAATGAGGTAAAAGAATTGACGGTAAATGGTTGAAAACAAATGTCTGCGAGTTATCCTTGAGACGGAATTAAACACATCTCAAATTTTTGTTTTTAGAAACGCAGTCCCTTAGAAAAAGATATCGAATGTCAATAGGTTTAGTTCGATTATGACGAACCATATTTTGAGAAATTGTAATCACCGGACTTGTTATCCTGAAAAAATATGAATGTTTTAAAACTTTGGATATACAAGCCATAAGAGGAAGTGCCTTTCAAGTATTTGTAAATTTCTTTTAACGGCACTTTAATGAGATTCGTTGGGATAGTTTTGAAGTCGAGCATATAGACATAAGGCATAGAAAATGTTGAGTCTAAAGGAGTAATAAACATAGATAAACATACCTCGAACTTGTTTGTCAATCAATATGCCTTCCTCAACCTTTGTCAAACTTTACATTCGTAGCCATAGAGGTTGAGATGGTTCTTCCTTTTTCAATGCCTAACTTCTTCAAAGATTCTATTATATACTTTGATTGTGAAATATAACCATCTTCTTGGCATTGTTTAATTTGAAGTTCAAGGAAGAAATTGAGCTCCCTCATCATGCTCATCTCAAGTTCACCTTGCATCAACTTTGAGCTACTAACCTCCCCTTGGTCATCAAACTTGTTCCAAAATACCAAACATTTCTGCAAAATCTTAACAAGATATCTTTGCACAAGAGCATAGTAATATCGAATAATAGAGATACAATAACAAGTAACACATACTATGCTTTCAAATAAATCATCAAGAGTTTCATAAAACATGTAAGTTCAAATAAGCTTATAGGAAGTTATATAAGGTCTCTTTTGAAATTTGAAAAATTCAAGAGCATATATTTGAGACCTCATTTAAAAGAAGCATTTGTACAAGAGTTTTGACAAGAATGAATTTGAGCAATCAAATGAATAATTTTGAGATAAGGATGAAAATCAAATGTTTTATCAAAACAAAATATAATCCTTTACAAGTCTCGGATAACACAAGCTTTATCGAATAGTGCCTTTCAAAAATCGAAAAATCCTTTTAATGGCACTTGTGTGAGATGCTTTGAAATATCTTGAAAAGCAAGCACATAGGCATATGTCAAAAATATATCGAGTGTATAAGATGAATACCAATGATGAGCGTACCTCGATAGTTTATGCTCCTCTTGACACATTATGACATAAATAGCCATTGGTGAAGATATATATATATCCTACAAAATTCTTAAAACAAATCTTGCACAAAACCATAATGGTACAAGTGTAGGCTAAGAAATAAGAGATTTCACAAATATGCTCATGCTATATAAATCTACAAGAGATAATAAAGCACATTAGCCTTAATAAATGCACAAGAGTTTTAAAAACATCATGTAAGGTCTCCTTTTCAAAATATTTTAAAACACAAAAAATTATTGAGGACCTTAATTTAAAAACAAATATTTGAAAACTCATTTTGACAATAAAGGCACAAATAAAAATATGCATAATAACAAAATAAAATGCATATTTAAATAGGGAGATACGGTTTACCAATTACGCCATTTTCATGGGTTGTATCTTTCCCATTGTTGATGATATCTTCCCCTTTGAAAAGCATCTTGTTGATGATAGCTCTTCCAATTGGTCCATTTCCAAGGATTATGTCCTTCCCATTATTGATAGTGTCTTTCTCTTTGAAATTCATTGTGGTGATGTCTTCTCCTTTGATCAAATGAGACGGTCATTTGATGTCTTCTAGGCGGTATGAATTTTCCTTGATTATTATTCCACCGGGTACCTAATATGATGTTGCTTTGTGGTACCCTCAAGTGTTTGGGTCCTTTGGGATTAGCTTTGAGACTTTTAGGTCTCCAATAATAATTAGAGCTATTTCTAGCCCGACAAGTATTAGCCGTATGACCTTTTTTACCACAATAAAAACAAGTAATAATTCTAGGAGCATAATGACCAACATGCATAGAGACTTGATTCTTATTCATATGATTGACAACATTGGGCTTATGATCAAGTTCTAGTTTCAAATTATCACAACTATGAACATCAACAATTTTGGTCATTTTATTGGTACTCAAGTTGAATTTTGATAAATCCTTTTTCATGCAATTAATATCATCAACAAGAGTACTATTTTCTTTTTCAAGGTTTCTAACCTTATCAAGTGTGGTGGTGTGAGCACATGAAAGTGATTCATAAGAAGTAAATAAACTATCCTTATTATTTTTCAAAATATTGAATTCCTTTTTCAAATTTTTGTATTTAACAAGTAAGCTTTGGAATTCATTTTGAAGCTCATCATAATCATTAAGCAAATCACTATAATCATTGTGCAATTCATTATCATAAGAAGTAGAAGGTTTAGAACTTACCTCGTTTTCTTCGAAGCCCATAAGACATTGTTTGTTTTCATCATCGAAAGTTGTATGAAGCTCATCCCATGTTGTTGGGTTTGTATCCATGTGAGAAGTAGATGCTTTTAAGTGGCTCCTTTCATTTGCATATACGTCTTCTAATTTTCTCCATACTTCATGTGCCGATTTAATTCCTACAATATGATCATATTCCAAAATGGTAAGTGAACAATAAATAATATTAAGAACTTTACCATTTAAGGATATGATTTTCTTCTCTTCATCATTGAGCTCCTTGAGGACTTTGGAGGTGTGAGGTGTATCTTTCATCGGAATAGATTTTCCATTGACGACCGTGTTCCAAATATCGAACCCGCAACCTTGTAGATAACATTCCATTCTTTCTTTCCAAAATGCATAATTTTTAGAATCAAATAGTGGTGGCTTGGTGGTGGAGGCGCCGGTAAGGTAGACTTCATTCGTAGCCGATGATCGTTCCTCTTTACTCGCGATGTGGAACGAGCTTGCCAAAGAGTTTGGCTCTGATACCACTTGTAAGTCCAAGCGGGTACGATAATCTAGAGAGGGGGGTGAATAGATTATCTCCATTTTCTCGATTATGCCCTCTTTTTTAAATCAAACAAGCTAAGACAAGAATAAAGGTACGGGAAGTAAATAACACGCGTCGATTTATAGAGGTTCAACCCACCTAGGGCCTAATCCTCTACCACCCCAGTATCTCTGGGATGGATTTCAAAAAGAAAAAAGATTTTATTAATTACCACAATTAATACAATAACACCTTACAACACCTCTTTCGAGATTACCACAATCTCACTTGAAGATTACCACAATCTTCAACGGCACCTTGGGAAGATTACCACAATCTTCCGACTTGAAGAATACCAAATTCTTCAACACCTCAAAGAGAACCACACTCTTCAATAAGAAGATCACCACAATCTTCTTGCACCTATCACCTAGATCATCCAAGTGTGTTCTTACCACAAGAACACTCACAAGGATATCTTGTGTTGAATGATAACCCAAATTCAAGATTACAACCGATAATGAATAATACAATATTGAGTGCAAGTGTAATCAACAAATAAAGCCTAGACCTCAAGATGTGAAAGTGAAAGACCTTAGGCTATTACAACAAGAATATTGAAATTGAAGAACAAAAGTGTTTGCTTGAATGTATCTTGTTGTGTTGTAGTTTTCTCTCTTATTGTGTTGCTTCAATTCTTCATCTATTTATAGAAGATGTCTTGGCTTGATTTCCAGACATAGGCTCCTCCTTGGGGAGTGATTTTCTGCAAAAATAAATATTTTAAAATCAAGATTATAGCTGTTAGAAATCAATCAAACAAATTAGGGAAAAGCTGTCTGAAAATGCAACGGATAGTTTGCTGATAAAAGAGGTGTGCGACTAGTCGCGCAGAGATAAGTTTCAAAAGTATTTTACACGAAAAATATATAGGGGGACCGGTCGACAAGGGGTCCGACCGGTTGCCCCCTATGTTGAACGGTTGGAGGTCTTTCAAAATCAGAAATAGAGAGTCTATTCTTCGAGGGGGGTTCTGATGAGAATCCAGTCACGAAGGATCCGGGCAACACCAAATGCAAGTTATCTCGAGTTCTTGAAGACTATGTAATTGAGTTCTTGAGTTCTTGTATTTGTTTATCATAGATTAGGTGTTTATTTTACTTGTTTTGAGTCATTTGAGTGTCCAAGTTGATGTTAGAGGCCAAGTATATTGAGTTTAGAGTCATAGTAGTTAATCATGTGTCGAAAGGAATCATTGACGGTCGAACAACAAGAGGATTCCTTCAAAAACGTCCAAGCGTATCAACAGTCTTTAGCACTGGCAGGGTTTAGCATTTTGGCCATAACTTTCTCTAATAAATTGATATTGAGGTGATTCAAGATGCTATGGAAAGCTAAGAGAAAGGGCTACAACTTTCATGAAGACCCCAGGAGCTAATTCGGACTCTAACGGACAAAACAGAGGTCGACACGGCCTGGCCGTGTTGACAAGCACGGCCGTGCTCTGCAGCAACTCGATTTTTGGCTCCCCAATACATCAGGGAACATGGCCTGGCCGTGTCCCACGAAATGGCCGTGTCAGAGGGCGGATTTTTGAGTTTTGACAAGTTTTTATTTCCTTTTTCGATTTTTTAAGTTGTTTCCTAGTTGGTGTAGGGTTTGTTTTGATTTAGGGTTTGTTTTGAGTTGCCTATATAAGGAAAACACTTGTTTATTTTTCATAACAACTTTGATATTGAATATTGAATTGAGATTTTTCTCTTCAACCCTTGGGGTTTTTACAAGAGCTTCAAGATTGTTCATCTTGTTGTGAATTCTGACTTATCAAGCGAACTTACACATTCGTTTGTGGCATCTACGCATACCGAGGTTCTTGCTTTGCTAAGCAACGGGTCGAGGTTTCCACCATGTTTAACCAAACTAGTGAAGATCTTGGGTTAACAACATATTGTTGTTGGGTCGTATGCACAGTTGTTGCTGCGGTTCGGCCTCTGTTTCGTCCGTTAGAGTCCGAATTAGCTCCTGGGGTCTTCATGAAAGTTGTAGCCCTTTCTCTTAGCTTTCCATAGCATCTTGAATCACCTCAATATCAATTTTGTAGAGAACGTTATGGCCAAAATATTAAACCTTGCCAGTGTTAAAGACTGTTGACGCGCTTGGACTTTTTGAATGAATCCTCTTGTTGTTCGACCGTCAATGATTCCTTTCGACACATGATTAACTGCTATGACTCTAAACTCAATATACTTGGCCTCTAACATCAACTTGGCCACTCAAATGACTCAAAACAAGGAAAATAAACACCTAATCTATGATAAACAAATACAAGAACTCAAGAACTCAATTACATAGTCTTCAAGAACTCGAGATAACTTGCATTTGGTGTTGCCCGGATCCTTCGTGACTCGGATTCTCATCATTCCCCTCCTCTTGAAAGGGATTTGTCCTCGAATCCAAACGTTGGACCCCAAAGGTTGACCAATTATATCAATCCACCCGGATCAAATGTGAAACGGCACGCATATTCATCCGGTTGCCCAAATCCCTGTACATGAGCAACAATAGAACTAGGCAAAATATTATCAAATATGTCAGCATTCAAACACTCTCGCCTAATGTCTCTCATTTTAATCATAAGCACAAATTTTCTCTCTTGTTTTACCTCATTGGCCTTTCCCCCATATTTTTGGCCACTCAAATTTTGTACTCTCATTTTTCTTGGTCATCTCTCGAACCTCACAACTACCCTTGGCCAAACTCTCAATCTCTCTATTTTTATTTTCACTCAATCTCTCATTTTTCTCGGCTTTTACTTCTTTCTTTTGCTCACTTGCCGAATACTCTTTTTCTTTTGACTCACAAACTCTCATCCTCACATGATCATCATAAATTTTTGCAGGTGTAAGAGATGAAAGTATGAACTTTCTCCGCTTATGCTCAAAAGTATAGCAATTAGTATATCCATCATGCACAACTCGCCTATCAAACTGCCATGGCCTACCCAACAAAATATGACAAGCCCGCATTGGCACCACATCACATAATATATCATCCTTATAACCCCCAATTTGAAAAGACGCCAACACTCTTTTAGTAACTCGCACCTCGCCACAATCATTGAACCATTGTAGTGTATATGGTTCTGGATGTTCAAGTGTAGGAATCTCCAACTTCTCCACCAATTTCTCACTAGCCACGTTTGTACAACTACCTTCATCAATGATCATACTACACATTTTATCCTTAACTAAGCATCTAGTGTGAAAAATATTTTCTCGCTGCTCATGATCAATTAGCTTTGGTTGCATATTCAAAACTCTACGCGACACTAGTGATAACACATCGCCCTTCATCGGCTTAACTACCTCTAGACCCTCCTCCTCCACCTTCGGATTATCATGATCATCCTCACTTTCGGACTCTACATCACCATTAGACCGAATCACCATCACTCTTCTATTCGGACATTCGCTAGCTCTATGACCCCTCCCATGATATTTAAAACACTCAATGTCCCTAGTGCGTGAAGTAGAAGGATCAAATTTACCTGATGGTTTTGCCTTGTCCGAGTCCGTCTTGCTCTCCACAACCTTGGGTTGTTGTGAAAAACGCGCGTCATCCATCGTAGGAGTATTCAAACCCCAAGTACTGGTGCTAATGTTGGGATTTTGCCGTGTAAAACCCCTCCTCTTGAGCTGTTGCTCAACTTTAACCGCCATGTGCACCATCTCCTCGAGATCGACACAGTGGTGTAGGTCGACGTCATCCGCTATAGGAGTATTCAAACCCGCAATAAACCTGGCCATAGTCACCTCCGGGTCCTCATCGATATATGCCCTTCATAAGCATCTCCATCTCCTTATGGTAGTCCTCCACACTCTTCGAACCCTGAGTCAACCTCTGCAACCTTTGATAGACGCCCCTATAATAGTGATTTGGAACAAAACGACGTCGCATCAAACTCCTCATCTCCTCCCATGTAGAAACTGGTCGCTCGCCGTTTCTCCTCGTAGAGACCATTAGTTGATCCCACCACACACTTGCGTAATCCGAGAACTCAGTTGATGCTAATTTTACCTTTTTCAATTCGGAATAATTTTGGCAATCGAACACATTCTCAATTTTCCTTTCCCAGTTCAAATAGGCGTCCGGATCACTTTTCCCTTGGAATGAGGGGATTTGCATTTTGATGTTACTCAAATTGCTATCCTCACGTCCCCGATCACCCCTATCTCCGCGCCGACCTCTACCCGAATTATAATTTTGCTCCCTTTCGGAATCAAACTCATCAATCTCGTCTACCCACTCCTCTAACTCGAACCTCCTCGGCCTCCGCGCCTTAGTAGTAGGTTCATCTATTTTCGGCGCCTCCCTGGGATTCTCGTATGTTTCGATCATTACCTTTTTCATGAGGCTTGCAAGTGCCTCCATATCAAGCTTCTCCAATGGTTGTCGGTTTTCGTCTGTCATGCTTAAATCACTCACCTCACGTGTATACGCTCGTGTATCACTCAACTCACAATCCCCAAGTACCCGCACTTATCACGATTATAAACTAATCAGACATTTGCAAGTACGCCTCAACACACCAAGAGAATTACCAAACCAATCAACGGATCGTAAAAGATGAAATTGAAGACTAGGGCTTAAATTTTCGATTTTTTTTCAGAATTTTCGTTTTTTTTTGCACGCGGTTTAGATTTTTTTTACCCACTGATTTTTTTTGTGCAGTTCGATTTTTTTTTATATGTACCCTTCAAGAACTAGGGTTTATGAGAAATTCTGGAAGATAACAAAAATTAAAGAACAAGGATAGACTTAACCTTGCTAGATGGCTCTGATTACCAACTGATGTGAACCGCAGCAACAACTGTGCATACGACCCAACAACAATATGTTGTTAACCCAAGATCTTCACTAGTTTGGTTAAAGATGGTGGAAACCTCGACCCGTTTCTTAGCAAAGCAAGAACATCGGTATGCGTAGACGCTACAAACGAATGTGTAAGTTCGCTTGATAAGTCAGAATTCGCAACAAGATGAACAATCTTGAAGCTCTTGTAAAAACCCCAAGGGTTTGCAAAATAATCCTGTAAGTGGTACTTGAATATCAATTTTGGTCCTAATTTCACCAAAAATTGGGAGTCACATGTGCCGCTCACGTGATCGAAATCCAGTAAATTTTCAAAATTGCCACTGAAATTATGACTAAAATTGAGACTCAAGTATAAGTTACAGGACTATTTTGCAAACTATTCAATATGCAGAACTATTTTGTAAAATCGTACATAGTTACAGGACTATTTTGCAATTCGAGTATTTTACAGGATCTTTTCGCAACCTCCTTTTAGTTACAGGACTATTTTTGCAATTTTGCCATTTTATTTATGTTTTATCGTTTCTATTCAATGAAAACTTGACTCTTTTATATAATCAAGAAATTTAACATACTTGTTTGAGAAAATTACAATATTAGTCCCTCAAGATTTGAGGAGTTGCCATTTTAATCTCATAGTTTGTCTATTTTTGGTCCCAAAGTTTTCTTTTTACACAAATATAGTCTCATAGGAATCTGCAATTGCATTTTTGGTACCATGACCATTAAAAAACTAACAGAGAGCATCACGTGTTGTTAAGTAGTGGACAAACATTGCAGTAATGTTCCCATAAGAGTTAAACACTAAAATTTTTGCCATATTGTTTGCAAGTATAGTCGCAATTTTTTCTTTAATGCAAAATAGCCATGTAAGAATCTAAAATTATTTTTATAGTACTCCATTGACATTTGACCTTTCGATGATAGTAAATGCCCGATTTTTTTAAAATTATTATATATTCTTTATTAAGTATATCTAAATATATTTTTCATTAAGCTAAAATATCTAAAAAATAATAAGAAAATACACATGCAATCTTAAAGGAGAACGTTGTTAGAAGATGTTGATTTTGACGGTTACTCAAATTGAGACTTGATCTGCTAAGAATATAAAAGACCGAGATCCGCCCCTAATCATATTTGTATCTGGCAGGTATGACCATTTAGATCCACTCACTTCATATATTTCACCTTATTTGGTGTGCCTCATACATACAATAGAAAAAATTCCACAAAACAAATAATAAGCAAATTTGCAAATTAGTTTTGCAACAAAAAGACAGTTGTAGAAAGGTCATACAAAAAAAAAATAGTCGGTATTAAAATCACTTTGTTCCTCATTTCACCATAAATTAGGGATTTTCCATAAATTATGACCAAACTTGTGTTTTTTTATAGTTACAAAACTAATTTACAAACCATGCATTTTGTGAACACATATTTGCAACCACCTATAAATTATATGACTAATTTTATAAATTTCTCAATTAATAAAGAAAATAGTTGTTTTAATTCATTAAGATTTTTATCTTATTTTTTAAGATCTTCAGCACTAAATGATGGTTTTGAAGTTAAATAAAAATTTCAAATGATAACAAAGGAGAGAAATTAGTTTAAATTTATCTATTTTAATATTTTTGTTTAGGATAATTACATTTTTGGTCCCATAGGATAGAAATACTTGCAATTTTAGTCTCAATTGCAAGGAAATAACGATGGGACCAAAATTGCAAAGAAAATAACGGAAAACGATGAGATTAATTTTGCAACAAAACCATTCTAGTGGACTGTTTTGAATCCATGGGACCAAAATTGTAATAACTGAAATCTTGTGGGACTAATATTGTAATTTTCTCATACTTGTTAATTGTGTCTAGGGATGAAAATGAATAAAGCTACTCAATACTCAATACAAGACCGATCATTAAAACTCGTTTGAGCTCGGTTCGTTAACAAAATGAATCAAACTTGAACACATTTTTTCCTTTTGATAAGATGTAAAGCTCGACTCGACCTCAACTCGATTAGTAAAAAAGAATAAAATGAGTGTAAAAATATCAAGCTACTCGAGTTCGATTCATGTTAGAAACGCCGACTAAAGCTCGTTTGAGCTCGATTCTATTTATAATCAAATCAAGCTAAAACATAATTTTTTAAGCTCGATTAAAATTCAAGCAAGCTCCAACAGTACTATTTTCAGTTCGACTAGACTCATTTACACCACTAATCGTGCCGACATTAATGAAAGAAAAAAATTATGAAAGAAAGAAATTATGAAAGAAAAAAATTTAGCGCATTGAATTAAATTATAAATTTCAAATTAAACAAGCAGAACTAATAGAATCAAATTTCATAATTTTTTTTTTGACAAACAAATTTCATAAATATTAATAGACATCAAATTTTATAATAGGTGCCTAATTGTTAATTTATATAATTAAGAATTTGAACAATATATTTCAGAATTTGAGGTTCGCGCGATTCGACGGTTTTCCACCAGCCCTAGAAGAATAGCCAAAACCCCAATACATCACAGAGACCACTGCAACGAAAGAATCGAATTATTTGCAGAATACAAGAGAGAAATAGCTGAGAATGAGCTCGCATACGGCGCCGTATCACCAGCCGACCACACTGGAAGAAGTCCGCACCCTTTGGATTGGGGATTTGCCTTACTGGGCAGACGAGAACTACCTCCGTGGCTGGTTTTCGCACACCGGCGAGGTACATATGTATTTCTTAGTATACATACATATAGACGGAGATGTATACTTAATAATCTGGCTATTTCAGTCTTTTTTTTTTTTTTTAACTTTTTCGTGTACTGATATCAATACTCAATGGCCCCATTACTAATTCAGGGTACAATGCATTTTAGCACAATGTACACCGCGAGAATTGCTACGTGATTCTTGAAAATCCCTTTCAAATTTTATGAGAAAACGTAATTTTTTTGTTATGTAGCTTGGAAGTCACGAATGCACAGGGAGTTTTCTATCTACTTTCTGTAGTTTTTAGCTCTAGTAAGTTCTGGTTTAAGGGGACTGGCGGTGTCTTGTGGGTCCAAAACGGTCCAACTAGGTAACTTTGGAGAAATTAGGGTTCATGTTAGTTGGCTTTTTGTTATTTTGTCGTTCAAGATAGCATTTTGTTTATTTTTTTTTAAAGATATTGGTATTGGTTTTCTGATCTTTCTATAGGGAATGAAATTTAAAAATGTAAATTGTTCGGTGTTTTATGGTTTTCGTGTTATTGTATTGAAAATTATGACTATGTTCAATGCAGGTCCTCTCGATCAAAGTAATTCGTAGCAAAATCACAGGTCAACCTGAGGGTTACGGGTTTGTGGAATTTACATCACATCAAGTAGCGGAAAGCATTCTTCAGTCCTATAATGGAACACAAATTCCTGGGACCGAACTAACTTTCAGGTTGAATTGGGCATCCTCTGGGATAGGAGAAAGGCGTCCTGATGCGGGCCCTGAGCACTCTATTTTCGTCGGGGATTTAGCACCAGATGTTACAGATTACCTGTTGCAGGAGACTTTCCGTGCTAGTTATCCGTCAGTTAGAGGGGCTAAGGTCGTGACAGATCCTAACACTGGGCGTCCCAAGGGGTACGGGTTTGTTAAGTTTGCTGATGAGATGGAAAGGAATCGAGCAATGGTTGAGATGAACGGTGTCTATTGCTCAACTAGGCCCATGAGAATTAGTGCAGCGGCACCTAAGAAAACAGCCACTGGTGTCCAACAGGCTAAAGGTTTGCAAGGTGTCACTTTATCCTTTGAGTTGGTTATATCATGTGGGTGCTGGTAGCTTATAGGCTTATTGCAGGTCTTAAACTCTTAATTTATATGTGATTTATGATTTCTTTGTTCTTCTTTTGTTACTTTGAGAAGGGAGAAGTATGCATCATATATGAAATCTTTGTCCTACACTCTTTCTATTATTTGAGATTAATCATGATTTTGCTCATTTTAGTGTGTGTCACTGGTGGATCATCATATAGACTATCATTAAAGGATCATTGTGTCCTGTTCCCTTCCAATTTGGTGCTGACAAATGCTTCTTATACTTATATCTAACTTGGGGCACCCTCACGGCTCACACTCTAGAGTTTCCATTTTTATTTGAATTCAAGTTACACAAAAAATGAGAGCATATTGACTCATCAATGTCATTTTGGGGACAGATTTGCTGTGTTCTTGCTTTGGTTATGCAGTACTTTGTCTTCTATATTCTTATTAGACAGATTGTAAACAAATTGTTATTTATAATTTTCCTCTGTGGCAGCAATATATCCAGCTCAAGTTTACACTGCACCAGTGCAGACAATTCCAGTGGATAACGATATAAATAACACTACTGTAAGTCAACCTCTTAGAATATTGTGGTTCAGCATGAGTTTTTGTTTTAATTTTGTTGCTGAGTTGCAGGTTTTTATTGGTAATCTGGATCCTAATGTAACTGAAGAAGAACTGAGGCAAATATTCATGCAATTTGGGGATATTGTCTATGTCAAAATCCCAGCAGCCAAGGGCTGTGGCTTTGTGCAGTTTGCTGCTAGGTAATTCTGCCTTGCAAAACTTTTATCTGCGGTTAGGTTTTGAGCAATAAGTGAAGAGCAGATCTCTCTCGAAGCTCTAAATGTGTATGTCTGTACAAAATAATCATTCTTTCCTTTTCTTTTTCTCCCACTTTTCTTTTTCTCCCACTTTTCTTTTTCTCCCACTTTAGCGGTGGCAGATGTTACTCATGTCTCAGTAATTTGATTAAGTGGCTCTTTTTTGATTTCCTATGCATAAGTTTTTGACGGTGCACAACCATGTTTTCAGTTTTTACCTTTTTGAAGTGTCTGTACTCCTTTCCTCACGGCTCACATGGGAAAATGATCTGGTACCTTGCTTTTTACTTGCACAGGACATCTGCAGAAGAATCTATCCAGAGGATGCAGGGTGCTGTGATTGGTCAACAGGTAGTCCGCCTTTCTTGGGGAAGGAGTCTAACAGCAAAACAGGTTAAGTTCTACCTGAGACCATCGTGTTTAGGTTATTGTTAATCTGTAGAATATTTATTCATATAGTCGATGTCATTTTTTCCCCTTTTTGTTAATGAAGTAATATGTATATGTGTGTATATATATATATATATTTATATATATGAAGGAAACAAGAGCCTTTTCGGCAGTACTTGACAAACTATTATGTGCTTTAGGATGTTACTGGCGTCTGGGGTCAATCAGCAGATCCAAATCAATTGAGTGCTTATTATGCTTATGGTCAAGGCTATGATGCCTATGCTTATGCATCCACTCAGGATCCGTCAGCGTATGCTTATGGTGCATATGCTGGTTACGCACAGCAGTACCCTCATCAGGTCAGTTCACCTTGTTTTTTTCTCTGATGGTTAAATTATGGTACATGTCCGCGCTTGTGAGACTCGTGTATGATAAAATGTCAGTATGAACCATTATCTTTGCTGAAAGCAGCAACAAATGCGTATAGAAACTTCTAATCTTTTGGTAATGGAACTCGTATAGTACGGTCATTGAATCCTTCCTTTACTTGTAAGAATATTTTAGTATAAAAAGGTGCCATATCAACTTTCATTCTCTGAAAATCTTAAAGCTTCAGCAACTTTGGTTTAGTTTAGCCACCATTTCCATTTTCCTAAGGTCTAATAATTATTGGCTTTATGCTCATTGTCTTCGGGATAATTGCATTGATTAAAATCCAACAGTTCGCTAAACATGTACCAGTAATAGTATTACCGCAAGGCCTGTTTAGAATGGCCATGCTCAAAATGTTTGTAATCTTTGCTTTAGTCTTTGGTCTGAATCTGTTATCCAACGGAATGAAGAGATGCGCTTGGTAAATGACTTTCGTTAGCACAGAGTCTCGTCTCCATCCATCAGCTGCTAAATATAAAGGTTTACTAGTGTTTCTCTGTTTTAAAACTGAAGTGATTGGAGCAGCAATTGATCTTTTTGTTTTCTTCCTTAAGAAGGTTTGTATACTCATGTGACTTTACATAACATATCTCTAGAGTTACTAGATTACCTTCATCTGTAAATGTAATGCTTTTTTCGCATTGATAATTTTTTCTTACCCAGAGAATTCAAATTGTGCAAGTTAAAATGAAATTCTGTTTGAATTCCTTTTCCTTCCTTATGCCGCAAGAATGAGGCTAATTGTACTTTATTTTTTATTGGCACATGATAATTTCTTTTAGATGACCTACTCATGAAAACCCCACTAGCATTTCAAGGCAAGAATTTGTATTTTTTGTGTGCTATAATTTTCTTTTTCTGATCTGTCTTCCAGTTGGAATCATCATCATTTTATTTCAAGTCATTCATTTATTTTGATATCACATTCAAATAAAAAATAAAAAATATATTGGCTTGTATTTTGCTGGATTTACCATTTTTAACTCTTCTTTGTTTTGGTGGTGACTGGTTTATAAATTTCTCTTTATTGTTCAGACGGAAGGGATTCAGGATGTGGCCGCCTTAGCAGGTGTTGCTCCACAAATGGAACACACGGAGGAAATTTATGATCCTTTGGCTACACCAGATGTTGACAAGTAATCTTGTCCTTCTGATTCGTATACTTCACATAATTCTCATCTGACTTGATGACATTTATTGCATTTTTTTTAACACAATAAATGTTTACCCTAGGTTAAATGCTGCCTACCTTGCTGTTCATGGACGTGCCATTTTGGGAAGGCCTTTGTGGCAGACCACCTCTTCGCTGCCACAGCTAACTTAGCGAGATGTGATCAAGAGATAAATGTACTTCCTTTTGCATGTCGGTTGCAAGATAGAAAGTTATAGGTCACATTCAAAAATATTAGGTTGTGACATGTTATGTACAGCATCACAACCATCTTTATGTTGCAAAATATGAGCCCTAGACTCTGGGGAGGCATCTAAATCAGTAGTATTGATACATAACTGCCAGATTGTGTCCGGCGTAAAGTGAGGGATTGTTTTTGAGTTGTAGTAATCTTTGAAATTAAAAGTCACTCTTTTTACCATCTAGGATCGATCTGTTGGACTGATGTGGACAATTCTGTAGTTATAATGAAACATATTACGCGGAGAAATGGGTGTTATCCAGTTGTAGTATATTGCTAGGTTTCGCGTGCTCTTTTATATATAAAGACATCCATGATGAGGTTATATAATGAGTGTTCTCTTCTCCTGGGAATCGGATAGTAGTCCTAACTCAAGCCCGGAACAGATGTCTGGGGTTCAAATCCAACAAAATTCCTCCCCTACCAGGATTATACTAAAAAAGATTGAGTGTTCTCTTCTCCAAATTTCACACGATAAGTTCTTGTTTTTATACGTCGTGTGTAATTCTACTTAAGTGAACTATAAGGATTTTCAATCCAGGTTGATCAGAAAACATATGTTAATACTGCTGGTGATGCTCATTTGTGTTGTGAAAAGTATATTGAGGCATCATAATTGTCAATATGCTGAGATAATGAAATACAGCAACTCAAAACCCCAGCAAAATCTAAACGGATCTCATGGTAAATCAAGTTGATCTTGGAGTTACATACATGAGTTATTTGTTCATGCTGCTACATTATCTGCCCCTTGGTGTTTTCGTACCTAAATCGGTGCTGCTTTCGGTTCAAGCAGTTGGACCAGCGTGACTATTTATAACATACTAAGTTTTAAAGGTCAAAAGAACATATAACTAACCAACAAAATAACTACTTAAAAGTTAAAATCCAAATAACTTGTATACATAACAAATGTCACGTTTAAATTTACTAAAAGAAATAATCGGTATTTAACGGTTCTTGTTCTATTTTGACTGATTATTTGTAGCCAAATCAACCAAACTCACTATCTCGTCTCGGCTGAGCAGCCGATTGGTCCGATTTCGAAAAAAGTGCAGCCCACGATTCACATTTCACATCCAAAAAGGTGAACTACGATCAAAAGATGTCTCGAAAACCAAAATTAAAATTCTAATAAGAGTCTGTATATCAATCCTTCTTTAAAAAATATTAGTTCATATAAATGGTTTCAGCCCACATCAAGTATCACATGGGGAATCCTTTTGAGTAAAAAGATGCAACTAAAATTATCCGCCAGAAAATCTATCATCAGTTGAAAAACAGACTAAATAAATAAAAAATCAAGTGAAATGATGGCACTCATGAATTAGCCAAGTTTGGATCTCAAAATAATATCTGAATTAGAGATACTTGACCAGCCAAGGTAGATCCTTGCTCTCTTTCAGCGCAAAAGTAACATCATCACTGCCAATTATGCAACAAGAATATCACCATTAATGCTATTAACGAACCAGACTGATAAATAGAACTCTAGTTTTAACCTGAAACTTATTTTTGGGATAAACTCACCTAGGATAGTTGAGTTGCAGTTTCTGTAATTTGTGCCGTGTGCTAGCCTCACACAATAATATTCTGCATTCTCCAAGCTTGCATCTGGGAATTAAGACAAAGATGAATAATACTTGAGTCACTTGACAAATAATCTTAATACATGAGGTCTGTGGTTTCCATTTCTGTGTAGAAAAGAAGCATATTTCATTCAAGTCCAAGTTTTCGAATGTAATCTTACTATTGCCAATAATAACACTATCAAGATACCATTTTTACTACTCGTAACCACATAGTGATCCTTTGTAAAGTTTGGTGAAAGAAATAAGATCGAGTGTCATCCACCATAGAACAAATAAAAGTATCGGATAATTAATTACAAATACTACCTATGAGGATTTGTCTAATTACAAAAACAAAAACTCTAAAGTTTGTATTTTAACATATACCCCAATCTTGAGGATGCAATTTGTAAAATAGAAACAAATATCAATGGGGTATTTGTAATGTTGAAAAATAGCTAAGCTTCATGAAAATATTAAACATGTCTGGATGGTCTTTTCTTTTTTAAGTATTGGCAACTTAAGCCTGAGATTTTTCAAGCGCTAGTCAGACTCGTAATGTATCGGCCAACTGACGACAATGAGATCAGAAACATTGGTGTTAACGGTAAAGAAATATATTATAGTAGCTCACCCGACTTTCAGGAGCGTGTCATATCCTGGAAATATTTCTCCATTGCTAGAGCAGAAACATGAGACCGTCGTTGCCAACTGTATGAGTGGATGATACTATCAGAGAAGGCATTCATTGGTTTGAATAAACATAAAACATTGTACATCAATTACTTTCTTCAATTCAATTTATGTACATATATCTATGAGGGGTAACTGCAGGGAGGAGATAAACAAAAAAAAAGAGCAGAACAAGGTAAAATCCTACTGAAATACATCAAACCTACAATGTGACAGTATAAAAAGAAAAGATAAGAAACAGAACAATGAATAGAAGGGAACAAAAGGCTGAACTGTTCAAATGAGTGAGGTGTAAATTTGTAATATTAATTGGAGAAAAATCCAGCAGAAAATGATCAAACACTTTCAGGGTTTTTCCCATCCAATGCCGAGTACCCATGTATAGTTGAGGACCCCAATCAATTGAATTATCATGGCAAGCAAATTAATTCTTTTACCCATCTACTAGATTTTTTTTACATCATGCAATTACAATATACACAAATATATAAGCTGAAAAGGCAAATGTGAGCTACCTTTTCAAAAGTCGTTTCACCCATTCCTGTTTTATAAAGTTCATGTACCATAGCAGCCAAGAAGATTTTACTCAGTCTAGAACAACTTCTTATCACCTGACAACAACAAAAGTTATTGCAATTTTATGCCCAGTGGTAATTCATTGATGTATCATAGGAGAAAAAAACGTTATTCCAACTCACCTGGATATGAGGAGCCTGAAACATCTCCTTTATAGCTGCATCAATATCAGCCATACCTACAATAACTTTCTCTACAGAAACAGTAAAACATGAAAGTTGTCAACATCTTCCTGAACCACGAAACATAAACAATTAAGAAATGTTACCATCAGTTAACAATTCTATCTTGGAAAGGTGGGGTTATCATGTTTATGCCATCTAATCACCAGAGAATCATCCAAAAACACAGCAGCAACAGTGCTATGTGGAGATAGCACGAGGAACAACAAGCATATGCTAATACGTATTGCACTTTTCAACTAAAATATGTGTTTTATCTACTGCAAGACTTGTAAAATGCTTTGTGGTCTCTTATGGAGACGGAGGAACTATTCAGTCTGGTAAAGACTCTGAGAGACAGCTCATGCTATGATCACCAATAAATTGTATTTCTTGCTTCAAATCTGAAACTTCTATTTTGAGTTAAACGCCCTAATTGATCGGTTCTAAGGTTTTTTGGAATGAGTAGTCCTTATCCTCATTCTATTATGTTAGACGCTCACAAATAAACTGACAAGAAAACATATCCCAATTTGATATCTTATTCTCTCTGTGTTCCAGATTCAGTTTTATAACAGAGACCACAATTAAAAAATCGCTTTCCCGAAAAAGAATAAAACAAGAAATGAAAATGTTATTGAAAGTCCTGCCTGTAGCATCTGCGATAGAAATTGGAGATCTTTTAGCACGATAATCAGCAAGTTCTGCAGCTCGCCTGCAAATCTCCAATGCACGACGAGCATCCCCGGATACAGCTGCCACCTAAAGTCAAATACCAGTATGAATATCAAATAGGTCTCATAAAATTTAGTTCATACAAAAGTCAGTCGGCCATTCCGCTATTTCAACAGATTAAAAGTAACAGCCCAACTTATAGATGAAGTGGGTAGACATTCTGCAAACCTTTCTTGAAGCAAATTCAATTGCAGGTTTTTCAAAAGCATCAATTCCTTTTAGGCGACTGGTAATTATTTCTTGAAGTTGCTGATAGTTATATGGTCCAAAGCAAAGCCTTTGTATGCCCATACGACTAGAAATGCGTGGCAGCAACTTCTCTGGAAGATCCATAGTGTTTGCTATCCCTGAATATATAATGTAAGAAGAAAAGCAAAAGAATCAGGCAAATATATAAGAAATGCAATTGTAGTAATGGCAGCAACAATTTCCTACCTATCACAATCAATTTGGAATTAGGCTTGGTAGGCCAATCAAGAATATTGTACAGAACCTGCAAATGAAAATGTTGTGCATTTAAATACTGAAAATATAATAAACAAACTCCAGTACATACAAAAATGCACAACATACTGATTGATTTCTGGTTACTAGAAGATCCAGTTCATCGATCAGAAGAATACAAGGCCGCATATCTTTCCCACGTTTATTTTCATCTGAAAATCGCTCATTCAAGAAATGGAGTGCCTTTTTCCAACCAACTCTATGCCCACTTAATCCCTCGTAGATCACCTGGAAATAATTTCCTCAATAAGTTATCAAGAAGTATGAATAGCATCACAAAAGAGAACAAGTCACCATGCATCCCTACACTATATATATTCTCTGGTGAAGCCAGTTTGAGACCATTAATTTCCACAAAGCAGTAAGGCCTTATGCTTCCTGCATCAACTTCAGACTTCAAATTCCTCATCACGGCAAGTACACTCATTGTCTGCAGTTAGAAGCAGATAAAAAGCAAGTTTTATTGACATGATAAAAAGTTTGGATATTAAGATGACTGATTTTGACAATTTCTTGATCTCTGAAACGCAATAATATTTCACCTTGCCAGTTCCAGGAACACCATGAATGTAGAGGCATCTTCCCAGGCATTGCTCATCACATATGGCACCTTTGATAAATTCTGTTATCTCATGCATTTCCCTGCACAAAGAAACATGCCATAAGACGAAGTATGGCATCAATCTCTGATCTAATACCTTAAAACAATACTTACTTATCTCTACAAGGTAGAGACTTTGGCAATGTTGCAAGCAGAAGTGTAGCTTTTGCCTTCTCCAGATCAGTCTGCTTGTGGCATCGAACATGTTCTGGTATTTTCTTAGCCCCTATCTTTTGCAGTCCAAATATTCGTCCCTTCCGTGAGTTCTGAATAAGTAATGTAAAAATGATTGGTCATCTAATTCAAGTAAACATTCATGAAGACTTGGATGTTACCAAAATTAAAAATTAGAATACCGCAGCTACAGGGTGAGCTATAGAGGCTTGAGACAATGAACTGATTTTGGTCTCATCATCATATTCTATTTCTTCTTCTGAGACAGAATCTGACTCATCACAAGAATTCCAATCATCATCATCACTGTCATCTCCTTCACCATCCTGCAGATAAAATGACAACCCATAAATTCCAAGAGAATGCAACATCCAGCTGGTTGGAAGCCATTCCCAACTTACATCATTATTGTCAATATCTGCAAGACGCTTGAAACTATGCCACTTTATGTCGTACTCATATTCACAAAGAAACACATCATCTCCTTCATTGCTAGCAACAGAGAATTCTTTCGGGGTCATAACATAGCAATGCCTAATAATTGTCGCCATCTACAAAACAAACATCATTGCACATAGAAGAATAAGATGGGAAATTTTCCCCTTTGAAACATGAATCTTGGCGATTTTTTCACATTTTGCTCTACCTTTGATCTAAAGGTACAGACATTCACAATTTATGAACTGGCATCCACTACTTAGCAGCATGAGCATACATATACAGTTTAAGTTTATCAACAATCTTTTGTAGGAGCATTGGGACACTAATACTAGAAGCTTAATAAACTCTGGAAACATACAAGTGTAACAATGTCCTTAAGATACTATGCTTATGATGAATCATTGAACAATCAGAAACATAATTTTAATATGTCAATGGAAGCAATCAAGAAAAGCACAAGCAACCAAATCCGATAAATGAAGAAAGGAGGATTGATCACCTCAATGTCAGCAAAATCATTAGTCCGATAGAGCTCCCTTCTCAAATTATGAGATTGTCTCCCAACCGCGGTCTCCTCCGGAATAATATACCACCGAGCTCGGCACCAATAAGTACCATCCACTTCTTTCCATAAACTACACAGTACACAGGTCAGAACAATAACACAAGATAAGATTAACCAATTATTAAAATTCAATGCAAAATCAAGAAATGCAAAAAAATTCGGAGACTGGAAATTAATGGACAAACCTCTCTATACGGACAGCCCACAAATCGCTCGAAAGCAACTTCTCCCTAGCAGTCCTAGCCCTCTTCATCCCCTTCGGTGGCTCTGGAAATTCCATTATTTTTCCAGATTTCTTGGCCTCGCAATAATTACAAATCCAATCCCCTTCCGGAACCTCTCTCAAGGGTGGCGTCACACATTTCAAGTGAAACCCATTCAAGCAATCATCACACTCAATCATAATCCGCCTTCCAGCAGGCTTAAAGCACACTCTGCATTCCTCCACCTCCGGATCCTCATCATCCGAGCTAGCGTCCTCCCTCCTCTTCACGTAAACATCATCTCCTGCCGAAAACTCGACTCCATCGAACACCACCTTCCTGTAATACGCCTTTCTCTTAACTTGATCGTTGACATTTCTACATTTATCACTCCTCCTGACTCTTTTCTTCTCGATAACCGCAGTCTGTTGCTCTTGAAGTTTTCTCTTCCGCCTTGCTTCAGTGGGTTGAGGAGATGCAGGGGTTATTGAAATAGTGGTAGGTGAATGTGGGGGCGCATTCTTAAAAGATTTCAGAGCTTTGAGGGCGGAATGTGGGGAATTTTTCGGGCGAGGGGGTAGCGGAGTGGATTGTGGTGTGGCGGAGGTGAGACGGAGGGAGCGGCGGGGAGTGGTGCTGGTTGGTGTTGAGATTTGAGGGGTCTGAGGTACAATGAGGTGGTCTGGGGAAGAAATTGCTTGCTTTCCTTTGGGGGTCCTGTTGTAGGACATCGTAGATTTCTTCATTTTCGGAGTTTCGGCCATTGTTTCAGATTTTCACGGTGGTTGGACGGCGGCGGCGGCGATTTGTGTCTTGTTGGGGGAGAGGAGGAGGGGATAGAAGGGGGGGTGGGTGTGGCGAAGTCAAGTGGAACTTGGAAGACTGAGAATTGGCGGGAAAACTGACTTCCGCTTTGGCCCTTTTCTTTTTTGAAGATTTATTAAAGGTAAGGGTATTATTAATTTGTTACTACAGTTATTACTCAAATCTTGTATCCATAAATCATGATTATGCATTAGAAACAATGAATTTTTAAATTTTCAAACATTGTTTATTTTTTTTGGACAAAGCGCATTGTTATTTTATTTTATGGATTCATCATCATTTTTTTTATCGGTAAATGTAAATTATATTGATCAAAAAAATATACAACAATGCCGGGCAAACCACCGAAAGTTCATGGGGAAGAGAAAACCACAGGTCGGCTCCTCAGCCTCAAATCGAAACGAAAATATCACGAACAAAAGAGAAGGATAGCCACACGTCGGCTCTTGATGGCTCAAAAGCTACTCTAGAAAACCGTAGGCAACTGCACCTATCGTTTTATAGTATAGATTATTGAGTACCGAGTGTCATTCCCACGAGGATTGTAAGTACTAATAATTATCGTCTTTTTGTTATTTAATATAATAATTTTCATAGTTTTGTTTGTTAAAAAATTAAAAATAAAGAATTTAAAATAATTGCAACTTACAATAGATCAAATAAAAGTAGATTGTAGAATTAATAAATCAAGAGCTAGAAATGTGTTTGAATGTAAAACCCCCAAGACAGCATTATAACGATTTGTGAATTCCCATATTAGGTTTGACCCTAATCCAGAAGATTTATATCGTCCTATATCTAGGATTGCATTCAACTCTTTTCACTTATATAGGTTCTATTTCACCATGAATATCTCGATTTCCCGTGAAGAATAAACTTCAAATCAATATTGTGCATATACCAATTCGAATGAATAAATCATGATATAAGTGAATCACACAAGACATGAGAATTTTATTAAAAACATACACACCTTAATCACAAATCCATTCTAGAGTTCATTACATTCAAACACTAGGAGTTTAGCTACACATGATTTTGACAAAAGAGTAAATTACACAAGAAGATTTAAGTAATGTAGACATGGTGTACTTATCTTTCTCAAAATCTCAATTGACTTCTTTCTTGATTGACGATGTTGCTCCAAGCCTTCTTCTCCAATGTTGCTCCAAGCTTACTCCTCCAAGACCCCTTGATCCCAATTCTACTTACAATGTTGAACACAATGAGTATTTTCTAAGTGTCTAATGAATTGAATTGAATGAATTTCCCCAACTTCAACTCTTGGCTTTTATAGACAACATTTTTATTCAACAAAACATTGATAGTGCCATCTTTTGCTAAACAATTGCCTCCACTTTCATTGTTGGTTGGTGAATTCTTGTACTCAATTGATGATTGAGGGAATATGGAGACATGGTGCAGCAAAATGGGGTGTTAAAGGTGTACAAAAGTGGTCAAAAGGGCTTGGTTGGTGAGTTTTCCACAATTTCCGAATAGAAAAGTATCAAAAAGTGGCTCTGACATGGCCATGTCACAGAACACGCCCTGGCCATGCTGTTTCTTCTTCAGTCTGACACCGCCGTGTTGCACAACATGGCTTGGCCGTGTCAGAGGTTGTCCAAGCCCAAAAATTGTGATTTTTCGCCCTGTTTGAACATGGTCGTGTTGCCGACACCCCCTAGCCATGTTGGACCAAAAAGGCCCCGCAATGACGCGTTTGGCTTGGGATTTCGAGCGTTTTTGCATCCTTAAACTCCCCGGTATGTTTTGACATGAATCCATGGTCCGAAATTCACCAAAATTAGCCTCAAATGGTCAATCTACATCAATAAGAGCACATTGGAGTAATATGAACTATATACAACCAAAAATTTACAAAACTAACAATAAAATAACTCGAATTCTACTCAAATATACACATAAAACATGCATACAAAGACCCTTATCAAACCACCTCCAACTTTGAACTTTGCTTGTCCTCAAGCAAAACATTATATCAAAAAGAGGGATTCAATAAATCACAACACACAATGAATTTTTTTTTTTTTTTTCAACACATTGAACACAAGCAGTCAAGTTCTTAGCCTTCTCAACCCGAATTAACCATTCAGTAAAAACATAGTTTTGCAAAGCGATCGACTGTCAAGAAAGACCGTAATATCAACAGGCATTATTCAGACTTGAAATCATCACTCCCAAATACTGATAATTATGAACAACTTCAATTCAATAATGCTATGAAAATACAAGAACTAAATAGATCTTTGTAGTTAGCCTACTAGTCATATAACCAAGATTCTTGAACTTTATGAGAAGTCAATGAGTACATTCTCTTTTTTTTTGTTGGTATGCATATAATTATAAAATCAGGACATTTTTTAGGCAAACTTTCACTAGGTTTAAATTTTGAATGTCTTTCCAAAAACTCCTAGGGTGGTGTCCCATACTCATATTTGTGTCGCCGTTTTACGTAAAAGACAAACATGGGGCTCATGAATGCTCCTAGTTACTAAGTAACAACAAACAGAGGAGTATAACCTCGATTTGTCCCTTTTTTATAACAATACACACATTTTTTTTTCGATTTTTTTTTCAAGTTTGGTTTAACAACTAGTTAACCACTACTAAATCATGAGTTCTCGGACGTTCATAGCACTAAGTATCGTCGTATATGCCTTAACACATCAAGTATTTATGGTGTTGGAAATCTCGTCAAAATTTAGCCCGCATCCACGTCAATCTATCCTAGACAATCAATTATTTCACATTGAAAACACAAATTAACAAGTTAATATAGGTATAATTGGGCCAAGTTATTGACTAGCAAACATTTAATTTGTTAAAAAAAAAAAATCACATATCTTGAAAATACAAATTCCGAAAATGTTATTGTACCCACCTCCAACTTTAAGATTCACATTGTCCTCAATGTGAAAGAAAGAAATGGACAAACACACACAAAACACTCAAAAAGCAAAGAAATTAGAATGATATGAAAGAGGTGGAAAAAAAGAAAAATACGACCTTACTACAATAGTGGAATCGGTGTTGAGCGACCATTGGGTTGTTTTGGTACGGGACCTTCAACGGCATCTTCATACCTAATCAAAGTTAAGCAACACACAACTCGAATACCGTGAAATCTCAAATATTCCCAATTAGGACAACCAAGAAGATGCTCAAGAGTTTTTTTTTTATGATTTGAAAATGACTCTAAGGACTTGTGATTATTTTGAAAGAAAATAAAAAAATATAAATAAATGGAAACAATTGCACACAAACATCGGGTTGCCTCCCGGCTAGCGCTTCTTTAACGTCGTATAGCTGGACTATGTCACCTAAATGTGAAGATTTAATCGGGCGGAGCCTTGAACTTATGAAAATCCTTAACATCGCCACCTAAGTCAAATTTCGAACAATTTACCTTGATGGTCCCATTTTTCTGCACGACATCTTTAAATATGAACTTTTCTGTGGGCACTTCTACATACTGAACATCACATGCTTTCAAGGGTTTATTAGATGGTGTATCAAGCAAAGGATCATTTTTCCCAATCAAGTTTATAGGAAAACAAGTATCATCTATGTGATTTTTCAAGGGAATTTTAAAGATAACTTGTTCACTCCCTACTCTCAAAATAAGTTTTCCATCATGCACATCAATGAGAGATTTTGCAGTAGCCAAAAAGGGACGCCCTAGAATTAAGAGAACTTCTATATTATCATGCATGTCAAGAATAACGAAATCGACTGGAAACACGAATTTATCAATCTTGACTAACACATCATGAATAATACCTCTAGGATGTTTAATCGATTTATCGGCTAATTGAATGTCCATCCTAATAGGTTTAAGTTCACCTAATCCCGCATGCTTGAATGTTTCATAAGACATCACATTGATACTAGCTCCCAAGTCGGCTAGTGCCCTATCAACAGGTAAACCATCAATTGTACAAGGGATAATAAAGCTTCCTGGGTCATTAAATTTTTGTGGTAGTTCATTGGAAGGACATTTATCATTCAATTGCACATTTGATAATTTGTCAAGCTTATTTTCACTAGGAATGATGTCATTAAACATGCTTTGAAGGAGGTTCAACAAATGGAATATCGGTATGTAATTGTTTGAATGATTCGAGGTACTTACCAAATTTGTCCTCCTTTCTCTCTTCTTCGGTTAGACTCCGGTAAGGATCTTGGGCTTGTATTCTGCAACCTCCTTTTTCATGAGCTTTTCTTTGGGCATGTCATCCTCCACGTATTTCTGCATGGCGGCATTGGCATAATCATGCTCATGTGGAAAATTGATGGTGATTGCCTTTACGTGCTCCCTTGGGTTTGGCTCAGTATTACCCGACAAACTACCTTGTGGCCTTACGGAAATCATCTTCGCAATCTGGCCTATTTGATTTTCCGGATTATGAATAGATGCCTCTTGATTTCTCAAGGATGTTTCCACCGTCTGGAATCGAGTATCTGTTGATTGCACAAACTTTGTTATAAGATCTTCCAAGTTAGGCTTACCTTGATTTGGCTGAAATCCGGGAGATGTGTGTAGATCAGGATTGGGATTAGGTCGTGGTTGGCCTTGGTTTCCCCAACCGAAATTAGGATGTTGTCGTCACCCAGGATTGTATGTGTTCTTTGTCGCACGGATTACTTGGGTAATTTCGCGCTTGATTCCCAACGTAATTAGCCTGTTCGGCGTGAGGTATTGTGTGTGGACAGTCCCGAATGATTATGCAATCCTCCGCAAGTTTCACAAGATAAAACATGTGGTGGTGGTGGTGGTTTAGGAGCCTCTAGATCATCGATCTTTTGGGTCAAAGCTTCGACTTGTGCAGCTAGTGTAACCACTGCATCCGCATTATAAACACACACCGATCCGTTAGGTTTACCTCGTCAGATTTCCATTGATAGCCATTCATGGCCATTCCCTCTATCAGATCTTGGGCAGCTTCTCGTGTTTTATTGTTCAAAGTTCCCCCAGCCGCCGCATCAATCATTTGCCTTGTTGACGAGAGTAGCCCATTGTAAAATGTTTGGACTTGCATCCAAATAGGAATACCACGATGTGGGAATTTTCGCAACAATTCTTTGAATCTCTCCCAAGTGTCGTACAAGGTCTCGTCGTCTTCTTGAGTGAATGAAGAGATTTTATTCCTCAATCATGCAGTTTTGGCAGGTGGAAAATACTTCAAAAGGAACTTTTCGGCCATGATGCTCCATGTTGTGATTGTTCCCTTTGGCAAAGTATTTAGCCATTATTTAGCCCGTCCCCGAAGAGTAAATGGGAATAGGCGCAAACAGATGGCATCGTCAGAGACCCCATTGATTTTGAATGTATCGCAGATTTCGAGAAAATTTGCGATATGATTATCGGATCTTCGCCCTGGTAGACAAATCCACCATCTGAATTTTGATTTTATTTCAAAATTATTGGGTCGTATGGCCTCACGATACTAGATGACGTGCCGTCCATGGATGGTTTGGTGTAAATAGTTCTTTGTTCATCCGCCATGTCAAAATCTTTGATTATATCTTCTTTGGATTAGTACTTTACCATCTTCTTTGTTCATCCGCCATGTCAAAATCTTTCAAATCAAAATTGTCGATTGAGAGGATAAAATCCAAGACTTACAAAGATAGATAAAAAAAGATGATGGTAAAATAAAAATAATAAACAAAATGATTAAATTAACAAAAATAAAGCGTTCTTAATGACATTTGATTTTATTTCAAAACCGTATTCGTTTTATAGTATAGATTAATGAGTATCGAGTGTCATTCCCATGAGGATTGTAATTACTAATAATTACGTTTTTTGTTATTTAATCTAACAATTTTCGATGTTTTGTTTGTTAGAAAATTAAAAATAAAGAATTTAAAATAATTGTTCATAGATCAAATAAAAGTGATTGTAAAAAGAAATCAAGAGCTAGAAATGTGTTTGAATGTAAATCCCTCTTTTTTGGTTTAACAAGATAAAGATACAACCAAAAAAACCCTCAAGCAAAAACCAACCTCTTTTAATAAAATCTCATGTTTCATGGACCGTGAAATTCGATTTAAGTTAAACCCTTTCTCAAGGTGAAAAACTCCTAATCTCAAGTTGATTAACTCAAATCTCTTTCTAGTTAAAACTCCCAAGACAACATTATAACGATTTGTAAATAGGTTTGAGAGATTTATGTCCTCCTATATCTAGTTGTAACTCTTTTCACTTATATAGGTTCTATTTCAAATCTCTCGATTTCCCGGTGAAGAATAAACTTCAAATCAATATTGCACATATACCAATTCGAATGAATAAATCATGATATAAGTGAATCACACAAGACATGAGAATTTTATTAAAAACATACACACCTTAATCACAAATCCATTATAGAGTTCATTACATTCAAACACTAGGAGTTTAGCTACACATGATTTTGACAAAAGAGTAAATTACACAAGAAGATCTAAGTAATGTAGACATGGTGTACTTATCTTTCTCAAAATCTCAATTGACTTCTTTCTTGATTGATGATGTTGCTCAAAGCCTTCTTCTCCAATGTTGCTCCATGCTTACTCCTCCAAGACCCCTGGATCCTAATTCTACTTACAATGTTGAACACAATGAGTATTTTCTAAGTGTCTAATGAATTGAATTGAATGAATTTCCCCAACTTCAACTCTTGGCTTTTATAGACAACATTTTTATTCAACAAAACATTGATAGTGCCATCTTTTGCTAAACAATTGCCTCCACTTTCATTGTTGGTTGGTGAATTCTTGTACTCAATTGATGATTGAGGGAATATGGAGACATGGTGCAGCAAAATAGGGTGTTAAAGGTATTCAAAAGTGGTCAAAAGGGCTTGGTTGGTGAGTTTTCCACAATTTCCGCATATAAAAGTATCAAAAAGTGGATCTAACATGGCCATGTCGCAGAACACGCCCTGGCCATGCTATTGCTTCTTCAGTCTGACACGGCCGTGTTGCACAACATGGCCTAGCCGTGTCAGAGGCTGTCCAAGCCCAAATATTGTGATTTTTCGCCCTGTTTGAACATGGCCGTGTTGCCCGACACCCCCTAGCCGTGTTGGACCAAAAAGGCCCCGCAATGACGCGTTTGGCTTGGGATTTCGAGCGTTTTTGCATCCTTAAACTCTCCGGTATGTTTTGACATGAATCCATGGTCCGAAATTCACCAAAATTAGCCTTGAATGGTCAATCTACATCAATAAGAGCACCTTGGAGTAATATGAACTATGTACAACCAAAAATTTACAAAACTAACAATAAAATAACTCGAATTCTACTCAAATATACACATAAAACATGCATATAAAGACCCTTATCAGCTCTTCACTTAATTATGCTAAACACAAAAAGTGAACGCAAGATACTACTACATTAGTTATCGTTGGTAGCTACTTTTTCAAAATGAATCAAAACATTTGGGTACAAATAAAACATAACTTTGTATACATGTGTTTTGATTTTATGGATCATGAGGTCAACATGAGAACCACGCCTTCAAAAATCAGGCGGTTGCGAGCCGTCCAAAGTTGATAGACCGTTGCTGCTAATGCCACTTTCTTCCCCCTTAACTGCCATGACGTCCCTCTGGCTTATTTTTTGAACCATTTTAATGCATTTCTGAAGGTAGTCATTTGACAACGATGACTATCCAGCCCCTTATTTCGGTCCAATTGCCCCAATGAATGCACATTCAAAGTAAAGATGCTGGCAAGTTTCTGGCTTTACCCCAAAAACATGCATAATATGTCAACGTCCATCCATTTCAGTTTGTCCCTAGTTCGAATTTTGGACCGTGTGCATAGTCAAAGATGAAAAGAGTATTTTGGCGTGATGAAACCTACCCAGGCAATGTATGCCCAGGGTACAACAGGTTTCTGCGGCCTAAAGAAATTATAAGGATTATTCGGTCCCTTAAGTTGATGGTTTGTGTTCCATGATGAAAGTAGTTGCGCTGCTTGCTGTTGTGACCCGCATTTGTACACAATGATATCGCGAATACTGTGCAGGTTTTTAAATAGCGGTGAGTCCCCTCTTGCAAATTCCCAGTCCCAAATGTTTTTGCCCCCGCAAGTAGACGTGATGTATCCATTTGTACCAAAGTGTATCCTTATTGCCTTGTATATTCCATAATGTTTTGGCAAGTAAGACATGATTCCAGGACTGAAAATCTCTAAGCCCAAGTCCTCCTTCTAATTAAGGAAGGCAAAGTGTTGACCAAGCAACACTCGAGTTGGTAGATCCCCAAAGAAATGACCGACATTTGTGAATAATTTTGGAATGGACCACTGCCGGTATGGGAAGAATAGACAACCAAATGCATTCGACTCCTTGTAAAACAGACCGGACTAGCTCTGTTCTACTGGCATAGGACAGAGTGTTAGAGGTCCAACCGTCCGCATATGTACGAATCTTCTCAATTAGCTCCTCAAAATGGACAACTTTGAGTCTTTCTACTGCGAGGGGAATACCAAGGTATCGAAATAGCATGGTTCCCCGAGTGAGTTGAGAAATTTCAAGAATTTTCCTAGTGTCTAGTTCGCATATGCCCACCATAATATGTTGGATTTCAGAACGTTTATGTTCATACTAAGCTTGCTCCCAAAATCCTCCAAATAGTCTATTAGGATTCAAATGGAATTAGGGTCCCCCAAAATAGCAACATAAGATCTTCGGCATAAACCAAGTGTGTGATCTTCAATAAACCACATTTGAGATGAAATTTAAAATCCGTGTTCATCGTTTTCATCCTAATAAGTCGAGAAAAATACTCCATACAAAGAGCGAAAAGGTAGGGGGAAAGAGGATCCCCTTGCCTAATTCCTTTTTCACCTTTGAATATGGTTTCATCATCATTCGTTGAAAGGAAAAGTGTGCTACTATTACATTTTCTATTAAATTATTTGCTTTTAAGAAACTATATTTGCTAAAAAAAAATTTTTTGTTAGTTTTTAAAATTTTAAGTAAGAAATCTAATCAAAATATCAAGTTTAGTTTGTGATGTGTCCTATTTAATTTTGGAAAATTAACAATATTTTAGTTAGTATGATTTAGTCTGTTAGTTAAATACGAGACGGGAAAAGTTCGTTATTTAGTATGTACGAGTATATTATGAATATTTTCTGAAAATTACGGCGAAAAAATCGGCAAAAAATACGGAAATATTTAATATATGGATCCGTAGACGTACGGGTTTAATACAAATATAATATAATTATTCGGGAGTAATAATACGGTTTATTTTAACATTATATTTACATAGACTGTAATTCATACTTATGTTTAGATTGTATTAAAGTTAATTTTAGGTACTTTATTAATTTACTTTAAATTATACCACTAATTGAAAATAATTATTTAATAATAGTTAGTGAGTTTTTAAGTGAATTATATTTATACTTAGATTATATAAAACTTAATATATAGCTTTTTATTATATTAAATTATAACTTAACTTAAATCCAAGATAATTATTTAATAATAATTACTATATCTGTATATTATTAATATTCTTATTTATTATTTTATAATATTCTAATTATACTTATAAATGATTTTTAAATGATTTTTGATTTATTTGAATATTATAAAAATATTAAAATAAAGTTTTATTCGCCAAGTATTATACGGATAACTATACGAGTATTAAATGTTTTATTTGAAAAGTATGGAGCATTTAACACTATTTCAGAATGTGTATGGGAAACGGTATTTTTCAATTATTTATACGTACGGGTCCTATACGAGTATGATACACGTATTAACAGATTTACCACTGACAATTAGTTTAAACATTTTAAACGTGCATTTTTTTTTCTTTCAATTCTTGTGTATGTCCAATAGTTAAAAAGAAAACAAATATATATATCCTCACTGAACTAATCCTTTGCTATCAAAATTTGAATACTTGACATAGGCAAATGCAATTCAATCAATCCAACAAAAGAAAAAAAAAAGTAGTATATGTTGTAAATAATCTTTGTTTATATAATAAAATTATAGTAGCTATATGTTATTACGAAAGATGAAAGATATATGTGTGTGTATAGGATCAAATGTGGCAGGGGGCTTATTGTATGACAGTGTGGATTGATCCCATCCATTAATTCAACAAATCCAAAGATCCAGATTTTTCCCTTTTTATTTAGTTTTTGCCAATTTAAGGGCATAATTGTCATTTTAATTGTGGAATAAATCAATTATTTTGGTAATTGTTGATACCAGCCAATATTAATGGGATTTGATTTAGGATTTGTTCCCGCTTTTCATCATACACAAAATATATCAGTTTTATTCTCTCTCTCTCTCTCTCTCTCTCTCTCTCTCTCTCTCTTTTCTTTCTTCTGAAACCCGAAGTACTGTGTTTTGTTTTCAAATTTTTTCGCAAAATCGAGCCCGAGGAACACTATTTGCTGTGATTTTATTTTTGATTCTTCAAAGTGGTTTGGTCAAGGTACGTGCTGGGATGTTTTTTCTTCAGTTTTAGTCCAGACTTTTGAAGTGAGGGTTTTCTTTTTTTTTTTTTTTTTTTTCATGTTTTGATTGTTTTTTGGAACCATACTACCGTTAGACATTTGAAGTCTTGTTAGTAGGAGATTAGACATTCTTGTTTTGGATTTTTTGATTTTTGAATATATAGGGTTTTATTTTCGATTTCCTGGCGATTTTATGGGTTATTTTTTGTTTGTGGGAATGTGTTGTGCGAAATAGTTCAATTTGTTTATTTTTTATTGGTGGTTGGTGGTGTTTTTGGTGTAAATTTTGGAGAAAACGATGTAATTTTAGTCGTTATGTGGTGTAAATTTTAACATAAATGATGTAATTTTATATGTTGTTTGATGCAATTTTTTTGGGGGGGGAGGATATGCATACTGATGTTTGTGTAGGTAGGGGTATTATTTGTTATGAAGGTAGATATATTATGGTGCATGAATAGTTTTGATTTTGTGCATAAGTAGTTCACAAAATACATAAACACACATGGTGCGTAAGTAGTGTTTTTTGGTCCACAACTAAGGTTCATATAGTGCATAGTTAGTTTGTCATTTGTGTTTTTAATATATTTTTAACATTGACATATTTTATGTTTCTCTGGTTTTGAGATGTGCTTATTATTTTTTGTTTGCTGGTTGTTAATGGTAGGTTGATAAATTTATATGGCTAGAGGAAACCAGAAAAGACAAGCTTCTGGCGGAGGAAGATGACGGGGGATGAAATGTTAAGAAGAGGGCTAAGGTAGACAAATGAAATTGTGGCTTTGACAATACCGATGCTGCACTATTTCACACGTCTGAGGACGTTGTATTGTCATACAATTGCAGCCGATGACTTGAACGAAGAGAGGGAAAGTATTTCAGATTTGGCCAAGAAATTCTTCAATGAGAAGAAGAAAGCATAGGGATTGTTTTTGGAATTTGATGGGATGTTTTTTTTGTACTTGATAACTGTTTTTTTTTTTGGTATAGTTTTTGTTATCTTTTAGTGTAGGTTGTTTTGGAATGATGATTTAATTTTAACAGTTTTAATGGCACAATTTGAATGTAAGTGCACAGTTAGTAGCTTTTTGGCACATAGTTAGTAGTTTATTGATGTATATTTATGCTTCGACAATGCATTTTTCTTTATGCAATACATGGCCATTAAAATGTGCATTAAATAATGAACCGTGGAGATCGAAAATGCATCAAAACAGTACTAAATATGCGCCAAGTAATAAAACATTACATCTTCACAGTTTTTTAGATGATGTACAATTAGTTATACAATGATGCACTGTTAGATATAAAATGGTCCACAGTTCAGCTATTAAAATGGTGCGAGTATGGAAACACGATCATTATCACATCCATGATTGTAGGGCGTCATTATGGGAAGGTGGTTACATCATTTTGTCTTTATAGTTTTTTAGATGATGTACAATTAGTTATACAATGATGCACTGTTAGATATAAAATGGTGCACAGTTTAGTATTAACTGGTGCATAGTTCAGCTATTAAAATGGTGCACAGTTCAGTTATGAAAACGTGATTTTTATCACAACCATGATTGTAGGGCATCATTATGGGAAGGTGGTTACACTATTTTGTCTTTTATAGTCTTTTTAGATGATGTACAATTAGTTAAAAATTGATGCACTGTTAGATATAAAATGATGTACGGTTCAATTATTAAATGGTGCACAATTCAGTTATGGAAATGTGATCTTTATCACATCCATGATTGTAGGGCGTCATTATGGGAAGATGGTCACACCACTTTATCTTTATATTTCTTTTAGATGATGTACAATTAGTTATACAATGATGCACTGTTAGATATAAAATGGTGCACAGTTCAGTATTAAATGATGCACATTTTCAGCTATTAAAATGGTGCACAATTCAGTTATGAAAATGTGATATTAATCAATCTCTTGATTGTAGGGGCGTGATTTATGGCAGAGGTTGTTACACCATTTTGCTAGTTACTATTATGCTCTTTACCCTATTAATTAATTAATAAATAATGTATTTTTAGTATGAATCTAGACCATCGATTAAAGGGTGTGAATGGATGAGATCAATCCATATTGCCACACGGTAAGAGACCCACACGAGATCTCATCCCTATATATATATATATATATATAGTTTACAAGCTAATTGTGATAAGCTAGAAATTGTGTTTGCAATTAAAACCGTGAGTTTTTTTCATTCCATTAGCCATATTTATACACAAAGTTCTAAGCATTATTACACTCACAAGACAAGTTACTATATATCTTGTGATAGTTATTAGTGCTAAAAGTCCATAATAGGACAAATTGACATAACACTCCCTCTTGGACATAGCACTATAGTAAACTAGATGAGTATACCTCATTAAAAACTTCAAGTCGAAAAAACCATGTGGAAAAAAAAACAGACATAAGGAAAAAACGGTACATTCTCAAATCCAGACCTTTTGCATAAGTGCCTCGTTAAAAACCTTAAGCTGGAAAAACCCAATGGCATAAAAACCAGACAAAAGGGAAAAAGAGTGCAACGCACAATATATTTGTTCCCCTTGAAATGAAGAATATTAGCTGCATAATTAATCCATAAATCTTGCTTCGTATGGAGTCTTCTCATTTCGATGTCGTAAACCAGCTTCTCGAATGTAGACGTTGGCAAGGATTTTGTAAACAAATCAGCAAGATTTTGACATGAGCGAATCTGTTGGACATCTACTTCTCCATTCTTCTGGAGTTCATGTGTGTGGAAAACCTTTGGTGAAATATGCTTGGTCCTATCACCTTTTATGTAACCACCTCTCACTTGTGCTATGCACGCTGCATTATCCTCATAAATAATAATAGGAGAGTTTGTAACTGGTTTCAGCTGACAAGCATTTCGTATATGAGCTATAACTGATCTTAATTCACACTCTTTTCCAGCTTCATGAAGAGCAATGATTTCAGAGTGATTGGAAAAAGTAGCGACTAATGTTTGTTTGATAGATCACTATGATATAGATGTATCGTTATAGCAAAATAAGTAACCAATTTTTGATCGAGCTTTGTGCGGATCAAATCTATATCCAACATCAGCATAACTAACTAACCCAGAGTAAGTGGATTCCTTGGAGTAGAATAACCCCAAATCTATATTACCACCCAGATATCAAAAAACGTGTTTAATACCATTTTAGTGTCTTCGTGTTGACTTAGAACTGTATCGTGCAAGTAGATTTACTGAAAAAGAAATATCATGTATAGTACATTGGGCAAGATACATTAATGCTCCAATAGCATTAAGGTAAGACACTTCAAGACCCAAAATCTCTTCATCAGATTCTTTTGTTCGGAATGGATCTTTCTCAAGATCTAAACTGCACACGACCATAGGAGTACTCAAGGATGAGCTTTGTCCATGTTAAATCTTTTGAGTAACCTTTTAGTGTAAGCAGATGGGTGGACAAGTATTCTGTTGTCTTTATGCTCAAGCTCAAGATCAAGACAAAGTCTAGTTTTTCCAAGGTTTTTAACCTCAAATTCTTTCTTTATATATTTAGCATCGTTGGATAATTCTTCAGGGGTGCCAATCAAACTCTTGTCATTGACATATACAACAATGTTAGCAAATCCGGCATCTGATCTTTTAATAAAAACGCATGGACAAATGGTATTATTTTTGTAACCTTCCTTAGAAAGGTATTCATTAAGTCTATGATATCACATGCGACTGGATTGCTTTAATCCGTACAATGATCTTTGCAATTTAATCGAGTATAATTCACGGGGAGTATCTGATTTTGGCATTTTAAGTCCATATGGATCTTATAAATATCAGAATCTAATGAACATGGACGGATCCATAAATTGTCTACAAGGGGGGGCACAAAACAAGACAAAAACTTATATGAAAAGGTCACGTCGTGCGATGGAAAAGAAAAGTACTTTAATGTGTAAGAAGTAATGTGAAGCCCCCGATTTTTCGAGCGTGTATTTATTTCACGTATCGTCTATTTAATATTTTGACTATTTTACCGCGTCACTTTGACGGGTAAATATTAATAATAATATATTTCGCATTTAATTTTATTTTTATTTATTACTTGTGATCATGATCATTTATTAGTTCTATTTAACATTAATGATCACTTGATTGATCATTATTGTTATTTGTGTATTTACTAGTCACCTTAGAAATTTAAGAGACTATTTATTTTAGAGACTTATACCTTATAGAATTAAGAATTTGATTTAGAATAAGTGATCATGAGACTTATAAGTGATCAAGAAAATCACTATTTATTTTGGAGATTGATATTATTCATCTATTATCATCAATTTTGGGACAAAAAAATATATGGATACCACATGATCAAGCCTAAGTGGACGGCAATGATGATGATATTGTGTAGAAATACCTCTCAATTCTTATACACATACACCTTATTGTATCTCATGTGTATAATTATACCCCAATACTAATCTTATACACATGATCATATACTATAATTTTATAATGTTAAGATTCCCCAACATGTTTGATTCCTCCCAACATTCCATTCAAACATTCTCCTCTATTCTTTCAATCCCATTCTTCCATGCAAGTCATCATTTGACCACCAAAATCTCCCCATGCAAGAGACCAACTTGCAAGACTTGATCAATTTTCCCTCCCTCTCTCTCTCTGTGGACGGCCAATAGGCCTAAAATTAGACAAAACTTCATTTCATTTTCCTTCACAAGATCACTTCAAACCTTAAAATCCTTTCACTTCTCTCTAGCATTCTCTTCCTTCTCTCTAACTCATTTCTTCTTCTTCCAACACTTAACAAGAAAAATACAAGAACCCCCTCTTCTACTTACAAAAAAATTCGAACACCCCATCTACACAAGGTAAGAAATGTTGTTCTTCAATTCCTCTTGATATCCTCTAGCTCATCATCTTTCCTTCTTAAATTAAGTTCAATTTTGATTTTTGGAGGTACACTTAGAAGACTACTTGGAGACATGCAAGCATTGTGATCATCTTAGAAAGATTTTGAAGAATTGTGAAGAATTGGACTATAAGGTAAGATATTGGACTCTAGTGCCTTTTTCTTCCTCCTTTCTAATTTCTTCAAATTTTAACATGCCTTTTTCATTTTTGAGAAATAGGGGCTGACCTTATGTGATTTCTTAAGGGTGATCAAGAGACCATTTTTTTGAAGCTTCTACTTAGTACATATTGCCTACTATACAAGGTAAGTGTAGTTTGTACCAATTTCTTCACTTCTTTCTTCTTCTCCTTAATTTTTAACCTCATTTTCTAACTCTTAATTTTTGGTATTTCTTGACTTAGGGGCTGACCTAAGTGAGTTTCAATCAAGTTGTGAAATTTAACATTTTATTTCACAACTACCAATTTTAAGGTGGGTGGAAAAAATCATTTCAACTTCTAGGTGTTTTTCCTTAAATGCATGTATTATTTTGTTCTTGAGCACTTGATATATATATATATATATATTGCATGTTGATTTCATGTATAAAGTTGTAAAAATTCTCAAGTGTTGCTCAAAAATGCTATTTATTGAAATTTAGGTGCATGCATGTACACTTTAATGATGTATTTGATGAATTATTGTATGAAATGGACATGCATGTTTATGAACCTTGAAATCCATATTTTATATGACTTATAACCTAGACAAGTCAAGCATAATTGATTAAATTTGAATTTTCGGACTTAAAATACAAAAATGGTAAGTTGGTGGACTTAATTGCAAGAAAATAAAATTTAAGGTACCTCTCTATAATTTTCGAATTTTGGGACTGTACTCAGGTTCAAAAATGATATTTGGACGTTTTAACAAAGTTTTAAAAGTTTTGAGATAAATAAAATCAACCCTTAAAAGCTCAAAGACTAGATTGTCAAATTTTAGAAGTTTAAGGGCTAAATTACAATTTTCGAAACTGTACCAGGCCCCTATTTTAAAATTTAAAATTTTAACTCTTAAGGGACTGAAAATAACATATTTTAAGAGTATTCCAAAAATCCAAGTGTTTAGAGCTTGGAAAGTAATTTTATTAAAATGGAGGGACCAAATTGTAAAAGATTAAACTTGAGAACCCAAATGAAATTTCCAGGACTTATACAGTCCATGTACCTGGAAATACTAATTTAACTATAACTTAATGATATTTTGAACCCAAGGTTCAAATTTAGTAACAATTGGACTCCTAAAAGCCTTAAAGGCAATTATTGTAAAATGGGACAAAAATGAGATTTCAAATGTTAAGGGACCTATACTTAATTATTTTTAAATCTGTTTTTGTCACAATATCCCACTTACCTTAGTGACATTTTACAACTGAAATCACATTAAAAGCCCTTCCGGTTTGTGAGATTCAATTATTTTAAACTTAGGGCCCGAAATGATAATTTTAACAAATTTAGGACCTATGTGAGAATTTTTAAAAAAATCGACCTCAAAACTTTAAATACCGAAATCTCTGAATAATTTAGAGAATTTAGGAACTGACCTTATAATTTTTCAAGGTCGGGGCTATTATTTATTCAATTTTTAACCCCAAAAGTATTGGTTTTTACAAAACGAGGCTAATTGTAAATTTTCCTTTTTAACAAGGACCTAACACAAATTATTTTCTTTTAAGATCAGCCCTGGACCCTATGACTTATTATAATTATTTAAAAATATTTTATTTTCTTAAAACCCTTGACTTATCGGATTGTCTTGACCGACTAATACGCAATCGGGGGACGACTTCCTCGTCTTGCGGTTCCAAAACTATAACGGACTTATGTCAAACCTAATTTTTCAAGACATCGAAGATTACTTATCCTCTCGATTATTATCTTCATCCAAATTACTCCACCAACACCAATAAATGCCACATGTTATTTCAAAAACTTTTCCTGAACTGCTTCCCTCAATCAATATACTCGACTGCCTAGTTGACATCCTGTACTTGTAACTATTTTCCTTCCTGGGTCAACTTGGTGTGTCGAGCTCACAGTCGAAATGGATACGTAGGGGATGGAACCGGCAGCTCGGCTGCTATTCCACTCCCCGGCCCCATCGTCCTAATCCCGCAACTGAGGACGGAGTTTGTCCAAGGGAAGCGGGTCATCGTTCTTGAGGTATAATCATGATTATGACAATCCGGGCCTAGCTAGCTCTACTGTGGATTTGTCTTTGCCTATGGAGCGATAAGGTGACATGTCTTGGACCATCTTGCTCGGGGAGTTACAAGGAAGAACGAAGGAATCGCTGTCTGATCCACACGATTCTGGAGTTAATCGGACCCGTTTGGTTGGCGCTACATATCCGTACGCAACCGCTACTTGTATTACATTGGTTGGCGCTACAAATCCGTACGCAACCACTACTTGTCTTGCATGGATTGGCGTTACATTTCGTACGCAATCCTACCCGTCTTGATTGAATCATACAGTGCTTGTATGATCACGAACTATTTCTTAAAACTGTATAAGTATACTATTTGATTATATATATCACGATGCTTGTGAATTGTATGTGAAACCAAGCATCATAACTCGCGCACTCTTTCATACAACAGTTTTCTTGCATTAACTATATATATCGTCACACTTGCACACGATTACCACATCCACTGAGATTTTTATCTTATCCCCTCCCGTTTTCTAAAGGCTGGATGAGAATATGTTGAAGATGCCGAACCTACCACGGACTGATTTCCCGTGCTCCGTCTGTTGGACTTGCTCCCTTTTATTGTTGATTGTACTTGTTTCTTATGCTTCAACTGATGTTGGACTTCCTTTTATTCTGCTTCTCTTTTCTATTTTGGACTGTAACTTAAGGGCGTAGGACCCTTTAACATTTAAGCTTGTGATGTGATGCGTACTTTATTTCTTTCTTCAGACTGTACGTTGATTTGGTTAGTTTTTGGACTGTAAGGTTAATTTGGATATTTATGTTGGGTTGTTTTGGATATTGTTGGACTGTAAGTTGTCATTCGTACTTGTATTTTATTTCCGCTGCTACTTGACTCTGTTTTTGTTTGGGGTTACGTTATCATTTGTCTAGATTGTCTAGTTTATTTCTGTTTAAGTTTTGAATCGTCGTCGCGTCCCTGTTTGGGTGGTGACAGATTAGAGTGCTATCAGAGCTCGGCTAGTAAGATGGAAACTTACACCGAGCTGACCCAGGATAGGACCCTCGGTCTGTGTTGGGTAGTACCGCGACTTGACTAATTAAGTGTGAAATCGATTTCAAAATGGCGTAGAACCGTCTTATTAATGTTTAGACTGAGTTAAGAATTTATACTTGAGATTCCATAGTCACACTTGCCTTGACTTAGTTGACTCTTGACTGACTTTCCTTATTTCTTCCTTATCGTTCCATTTACATTGGTCTAATCCATCTTAGTTGTGTTTGACCAGGATGGAGCCAGCGCCCCCGACTTGGTGGGATGTGTTTGAGGCTCGTGCATAGCGAGACTACTATTGGGCACTAAAGATCCATTGGCACCAGGAGTGTATCCGGGCCACCACAGGCCTGACGGAGGAGCGCCCGCGTACATGGGAGTTAGAGCATCTCCTGGCAAAGAGCCAGGAAGAGAAGAATAACTTGACCATCCTTGTCAAAGACCATGAAGCCACCATCCATGCGCGGGAAGACCAGATCCAGTTGATCCGGGAGCGCCTGGATAACATGCAGGAAAAGATGAAACGGGCTAGCGACGGCCGCCAGAAGTGGGAGATGGACGCCCACATGTCGATGGACATCATTGACCGTCTGGAGGAGACTCTTATTAAGCAGACGACGGTGATCGAGGACCTCACACATGCCCGATCTCAGCGGGACGCCGCCCTGGAGGCTGCCTTAGCAGCTAATGCGCCACCACTGCCACCACCGAGGCAGAACCAGTAGCCGATCCCGAGGCAGATGATGAAGAGGATCCCGAAGAGGATCCAACTGAGGCCGGGGAGCCCGAGGCATTTGAGGCCATCCCTCTTGATGACACTCAGGCACTCTATCAGTGGCTTGAGTTTGTCGACTGGCCGGATGCCAAGGCACTACCCGAGTCCGATCAGGTCCCGGTCGTGGATGTAGTCGATAACGATGATGACGGCGCCCTCACGGAGTAAATAGTTTATTTTCTGGATTGTAGATGTATTGTATTAGACGCTTATTTCCATTCCAATGTATCTTAGATTTCTGTATTATTGATGTATGAACTCCTTTGGTGTATTCCAAATTTTATGTTAATGGATATGTCTTCTTCTCAGTATTTATTCTGTGTCTTGTGTATTGCTATTCATTCCGTTATGTTCTGACTTATTTTAGGCGAGCATTTAATGGAATCATTTATTATGGATTGTAACTAACACTTCAAGATACAGAATGGCAGAACAACAAGGGCGCGGAAGACCCCGTCGAGTTCCCCATAGGAACGATGATGTACCTAGGGAACGGGTACCTTCCCTAGAATTACCACCTCCTCCTCCACCAGCTGCAGGAGACAATCTGACTGCGCAGGCCCTGCAACAAATCCTAGTTTTCATGAGGCAACAAACGAGCCTAATCTGCATATCCCCGCACCCGCCTGAGTTAGAGCGTTTCTTACGGTTCGACCCATCGGCTTCCTAGGAGAGCCAGATGATCTGAAGGCAGAGGACTGGGTTGAGAAACTGGAAAACATCTTTAATGCTCTTCAATACTCAGATGAATAGAAGGTGACACTCACTGTATTTTGACTAGAATCGGCTGCTAGGGACTGGTGGAGAGCCGTTGAGAGGAAGTGGGACCAGGACAGGGTAGCCCGAACTTGGGAGAATTTCCTAGCTAAATTCAATGAACAGTACATTCCCCAAGTAGTAAAGGAGGCACGCCGAGATGAATTCTACTGATTAAGGCAGGGAAACATGTCATTGGGCTAGTATGAGGCCGAATTCCATCGGTTGTCCAAATACGCTCTGGGGACGATCAGCACAGAAGAGGATAAGCTGTACAAGTTCACAAGGGGACTGAAACTTGAACTTTAGAAACAACTTTTGACTGTTGAACTAACCACCTACTCAGCCGTGGTAAAGGCAGCTCTCCGCATCGAGTTGGGACTAAACTGAATTAGCCAGATCCAGCAGAGTATGCCATCAAACAGTCTCAAAAGGACAACTGTGGGACAACCATCTAAGCAGCCTACTAAGTTTCAGAAGGGACTAGTTACCGGACGGATAAAGGGAAAGGACCGGTTCTGGGAAAGCTGGGATCAGTGTCGCGCGCATTGCCGTAAAACCAGGGCATACTTGCCAATGATCACATTGGTGCAAACAGGGGAAGGTGCTTGCGCTTGTGGTAATGTCGACACCAAGAAGGATTGCCCAAAGTACGAAGACCGAACCAAACAGGTGCAGCCGCAGAGGTCAATCGGGCAAGAATGCCCGTTCGAGCGTTTGCACTAGCTGGGCATGAGGCTCCGGAGGCAACGAACATGGTAGAAGGTACGCTTCTAGTATTTGACCATTATCCTAAAATATTGTTTGACCCTGGATCATCGCATTCATTTGTCGCACCATATTTTGTACACAAGCTGCATGCATGTATGGAACATATGCTTATATGTCTATAAGTATCAACCCCTATGGGCGCAAGCTAGATAACAAATATTATCTATAATGTATGCGAAGTTAATATTGATGAGATAAATTTTCCCGCTGATCTGATCTTATTGCCTATATCCGAATACGATGTGATACTGGGAATGAACTGGTTATCTACACACCATGCACAGATGGACTGCCATCGCAAGTCTATTAAGCTATGCAAATCCGGAAAGCCCGAAGTCGAAATTTTGGGAAGGGCACGAGTTAAGATTGCCCCAATCATTTCAACAATGAAAGCGAGGAAGGCGATCACTAGAGGGGCACAAGGGTACTTGGCGTTTGTAATTAACAACCCCAAGGTTGAGACACAAATTAACCAAGTACCTATAGTATCGGAATATACAAATGTATTTCCACAAGAACTCACCACTGTCCCTCCATATAGGGAAGTTGAGTTCACCATCGAGGTATTACTGGGAACCGCCCCGATTGCTAGAACGCCGTATAGAATGGCTCCTATTGAGTTGCAAGAGTTGAAGACTCAATTGCAGAAGTTGATGGATGTAGGATTTATCCGACCGAGTACGTCTCCATGGGGAGCACCGGTATCGATTTGTCAAGAAGAAGGACGACACATTAAGACTATGTATAGATTATCACGATCTTAATAGCGGAACCATCAAGAACAAATATCCCCTCCCGAGGATAGATGAACTATTTGATCAACTTCAAGGAGCGACGGTGTACTCGAAGTTTGATTTACAACAAGGATATTACCAACTGAAGATCCGCGAAGAAGACGTCTCTAAAACCGCATTCCAGACCAGATATGGACACTACGAGTTTATAGTGATGCCTTTCGGTCTGACGAACGCACCTGCAGTATTTATGGATCTGATGCATCGAGTCTTTCGACCCTATTTGGATCGGTTTGTAGTGATATTCATTGATGACATACTTGTGCACTCTAAGTCTAGAGAAGAGCATGAACGTCATCTGAAAAAAAATCGTCTTAGAGACACTACGAGAGCATAAGCTATATGCCAAGTTTAGCAAGTGTGAATTTTGGCTTAGCGAAGTCGCATTCTTGGGACACATAGTATCCAACAAAGGGATCGCAGTAGATCCATCGAAGGTACAAACAGTGGTTGAATGGAAACAACCCGAGTCAGTAACAAAAATCAGAAGTTTCTTAGGATTGGCTGGATATTATCAAAGATTTATCAAGGATTTCTCCAAGATAGTCGGACCGCTCACTTGACTAATCTAGAAGCAAGTCAAGTTTGAGTGGAACGACAAGTGCGAGGCTAGTTTCCAAGAACTGAAGAAACAACTTACTACAGCTCTAGTCTTAGTCCTTCCGAAGGGAACCGAAAGCTTTGTCGTTTACAGTGATGCATTGAAAGAAGGACTAGGAGCAGTACTCATGCAGGAAGAAAATGTCATTGCTTATGCATCACGAAAGCTCAAGCCATATGAGGCCAATTACCCAACACACGACTTGGAATTGGCAGCGATAGTATTCGCGTTAAAGAAATGGAGGCACTATCTCTACGGAGCAACATTCACGGTTTTCATAGACCATAAGAGCCTAAAGTATATATTCTCTTAGAAAGACCTCAATCTGAGGCAACGGAGATGGATGGAGTTAATTGAGGACTATCACTTTGATATTCAATACCATCCCGGGAAAGCTAACGTAGTAGCTGACGCCTTGAGTAGAAAGGCGAGTTTAGCCAGACTAATGATTCGAGAGTGGAAATATTTAGAAGAGTTGAGCAATTGGAACCCGACGAGAACCAATACTCAGATTTCATGTGCTAACATTTTGGTTAAACCCGATCTGCTGAACGAGATCAAGGCAGTATAGGAGACAGATGTGCATCTTCAAAAGCTAAAAGAGAAGATACTTAAAGGAGAGAGATCAGAATTCTCGGTACCCGAAGATGGGATTATTAGATTCCAAAATCAAGTTTGTGTACCAAATGACGAGCAGATCAGAAATAGAATCCTAGCAGAGGCACACCGCTCGAAGTACACTATACATCCTGGAGGAAACAAGATGTATAAGGACTTGAAACGGAATTATTGGTGGGTAACATGAAGAACCAGGTAGTGGAGTTCATTGAGAGATGTTTGACTTGTCAACGAGTAAAAGCAGAACACCAACGACCATCTGGTTTACTACAGCCATTAAGGATTCCCTAGTGGAAATGGGAACACATAACGATGGACTTCGTGATGGACCTACCAAGGACCAAAGGAGGCCATGATGCTATATAGGTAGTCGTAGACCGACTCACGAAATCTGCACACTTCTTACCTATCAAGAAGACTGACAACTTGCAGAAACTCGCGCAAATTTATACCCAAGAGATCATTCGATTGCATGGAGTGCCAGTCAACATAGTATCAGACAGAGACCCGAGGTTTGTTTCCAGATTTTGGAAGTGCTTGCACGAGGAATTGGGTACCTCGCTATGTTTCATCACAACAGCATATCCACAAACTGATGGATAGTCTGAGCGAACGATTCAAACCCTGGAAGAAATGTTGCGAGCCTGCACATTGGATTTCCAAGAAAGTTGGGATTCGCACTTACCGTTGGCCGAGTTCGCTTATAATAACAACTATCAGGCCACGATTGGGATAGCACCCTACGAGGCACTATATGGGCGAAAGTGTAGATCCCCACTATACTGGGAGATTGATGACCAATGGACTCCAAAAGGAAAACGAAAGTCGCTCTCGATTCCAAAGGTTGACTTAGTTTAGGAGGCCATGGAGAAGGTCAAACTGATCAAGGAGCAGATCCGCACGGCTCAGAGCCACCAAAAGAGTTACGAGGACAAGAGGAGAAAAGATTTGGAATTTGAAGTCAGAGATGAAGTATTTCTCAGGCTCTCGCCATGGAAAGGATTGATCAACCCGAAGAAAGGAGGCAAGTTGAGTCCGAGATATGTTGGACCTTACAAGATTTCACAGAGGATCGGGAAATTAGTCTACCGACTCGAGTTACCAACGCATAGTATGCGGGAATGCACGACGTATTCCACGTCTCGAGATTGAAGAAGTATCGACCAGATCCCGAGCATATCATCACTCATGATACTCCACCTCTGATGGAGAACTTGTCCTACATTGAGAAGCCGATTCGGATCATTGATCGGCAGATACATCAACTACGGAAGAGAGAGATCCCGATGGTTAAAGTGGTGTGGCAGAACCACAACCAAGACAAAGATGCAACGTGGGAGATGGAAGAATACACGAGGAATCAATATCCAGAGCTATTTGAAAAGAATTTGGGGACCAAATTATTTTACGGAGGGGAGGATGTGAATCCCCCGATTTTTCGAGCGTGTATTTATTTCATGTATCGTCTATGTACTATTTTGACTATTTTACCGCGTCACTTTGACGGGTAAATATTAATAATAAATATATTTCACATTTAATTTCATTTTTATTTATTACTTGTGATCATGATCATTTATTAGTTCTATGTAACATTAATGATCACTTGATTGATCAATATTGTTATTTGTGTATTTATTAGTCACCTTAGATATTTAAGAGACTATTTATTTTAGAGACTTATACCTTATAGAATTAAGAATCTGATTTAGAATAAGTGATCATGGAACTTATAAGTGATCAAGGAAATCACTATTTATTTTGGAGATTGATATTATTCATCTACTATCATCAATTTTGGGACAAAAAAAATATGGATACCACATGATCAAGCCTAAATGGATGGCAATGATGATGATATTGTCTAGAAATACCTCTCAATTCTTATACACATACATCTTATTGTATCTTATGTGTATAATTATACCCCAATACTAGCCTTATACACATGATCATATACTATAATTTTATAATGTTAAGATTCCCCAACATGTTTGATTCCTCCCAACATTTCATTCAAACATTCCCCTCTATTCTTTCAATCCCCATTCTTCCATGCAAGTCATCCTTTGACCACCAAAATGTCCCCATGCAAGAGACCAACTTGCAAGACTTGATCAATTTTCCCTCCTCTCTCTTGGTGGACGGCCAATAGGCCTAAAATTAGACAAAAATTCATTTCATTTTCCTTCACAGGATTACTTCAAGCCTTGAAATCCTTTCACTTATCTCTAGCATTATCTTCCTTCTCTCTAACTCATTTCTTCTTCTTCCAACACTTAACAAGAAAAATACAAGAACCCCCTCTTCTACTTACAGAAAAATTCGAACACCCCCTCTACACAAGGTAAGAAATGTTGTTCTTCAATTCCTCTTGATATCCTCTAGCTCATCATCTTTCCTTCTTAAATTAAGTTCAATTTTGATTTTTGGAGGTACACTTAGAAGACTACTTGGAGACATGCAAGCATTGTGATCATCTTAGAAAGATTTTGAAGAATTGGACTATAAGGTAAGATATTGGACTCTAGTGCCTTTTTCTTCCTCCTTTCTAATTTCTTCAAATTTTAAAATGCCTTTTTTATTTTTGAGAAATAGGAGCTGACCTTAAGTGATTCCTTAAGGGTGATCAAGGGACCATTTTTTTGAAGCTTCTACTTAGTACATATTGCCTACTACACAAGGTAAGTGTAGTTTGTACCAATTTCTTCACCTCTTTCTTCTTCTCCTTAATTTTTAACCTCATTTTCTAACTCTTAATTTTTGGTATTTCTTGACTTAGGGGCTGACCTAAGTGAGTTTCAATCAAGTTGTGAAATATAACCTTTTATTTCACAACTACCAATTTTAAGGTGGGTGGAAAAAATCCTTTCAACTTCTAGGTGTTTTTCCTTAAATTCATGTAGTATTTTGTTCTTGAGCACTTGATATATATATATATATATATATATAGGATTTGGTTCAAATGGGACACCCCTCCTTATATAAGACGGTGAGGACTTTTATTGTCCATTGATTTAAAAACTTCAATGGTCCAGATTTCATCTGATATTTAAGGATAAGTTAGAGTTTGGCGCGGCATCTAAGGGTATATAAGTAAATTCATTTTTTCCAGAATTTTTATTAAGGGCATCAGTGTAATTTCATATTCAATTTTAAGGTAAAAATATTTCACCATATTTGTTCCCGTGATTTGGGGTATTAGTTTTCTTTTGAATGTTCACATCTTTTCAGTTTCCAGTTTGATATCTTCACATTGATTTATGCAAATCTTTTCCAATCTCTGGTCGATGAAGAAAAACCTCTCGGAAATGCTCCTTTTCTGCGCAAGTGATTGAAGTCGTTCACATGGGTTTTTGTGGGAGTAAATATCTGAAGGTATGTCTGGTTCATTATAGGTTTTGATTTCGTTGTCTTGTGTTTGTGTGTATTTTTTTGATTTTTTGCAGCGTCCATTGCATACTTGTTTTTTAAGGGGTCGATTTTTTTACAGTATATTTTACAAATCGAGGGTTTTTCTGAACAATCACAACAACTCTCGAAATGGCGCATCTTCACTGGAAAATGACCGGTTTTGGTTTTTGTTTTTGTGGGTTTGATCTCCATACATAATTTGTTGGAACTAAAATATGTTGGGGATAAAGTTATTGCCTTTTTTTTGGGGGGTAACATTATTTGTTTTATTTATTTTTATGGAATTTTTCTCGTACTTGTACGACCTATGTTGGTATAAAAATTGTTTTGTTTGTGTTGGGATTTTTTACATGTAGACTGATTTGGTATTTTCTTTTTTGTTTTGTGAATTTTTGGTCCTGTATTGTTGACTTGTTGTAGTGATTATATTGCATAGTTCATTATATATATTGAATTTAGTTTTAGTGCTTATTTAATACAGATTTGTTGTACTTTTTAATACAGTTTTGTGTATATTTTCAACCTAGTTAAATTTTCATGGTAGTTATACAATACAGTTTACTGTATTTTTCATCATAGTTTTGTGTAGTGTTAGAATAAATTTATTGTATTGTTGTATAATTGAAGAATGATAACTCTTTTATATTTCTGATAAATATAGTGCATATATAGTTATGATTAGGTGTATAGTTAGAACACTTCTGATGTTTTAAGTTTGTCCATTATGTGTGTATTTTTAAATTTGGATGTTTAATGATTTTTATTGTATAATTAACATTATTTTTGGCGTATTCTTGAATTACCCATGCCTTTTTTATGTGATTTATTGTATAATTGAAGAATAAGAGCTCTTGTATATTATTGGGAATATAATTCTGTTGTATACTTTGTTTAGTTTTAGTGCTTATTTAATACAAGTTTGTTGTATTTTTAAATACAGTTTTGTGTATGTTTTCAACATAGCTAAATTTTCATGCTAGTTATATAATACAGTTTTACCGTATTTTTCATTATAGTTTTGTGTAGTGTTAGAATAAATTTATTATATTTATCATTTTCAGTTCTTATTATTGCATCTGTTTAATGACAATGTATTTTTTTGGTCATGTTAATTGCAGTTGCTAATTTGTTGAATATGGCCAAAGGACAACCAAAAAGGCAATTTTCTATTGGTGGTACGAGGAGCAAAGGGGAAAAAACTTGTTGGAAGCTAGGAAGTTTTGGACTGGGAAGGAGAAGATATAGTTAATTTTGTAATTGGATGTCTGGATGTTTTTTTTTTGGTGGATAATTTCGTTTATCAAGCTATTTTTGATGTGGGTAAAGTGCCATTTTTTGGGGAATTTTCGATGTATAACAATGTTAGGTACAATGTTCAGGTGAAATTCATGTTTGTTGTTTGTGTAATTTAAATTCTATTAAATTTGACATGCATAGAGTAAGCCATTTTAAATTACACAGTATTATTAGAGTAAAGACACATTATTATTGAACTAAACATACACTATAGTTAAATTTGATATGCATACAGTAAAATATTTTAAATTACACAATACTATTAAAGTAAATACACGGTATTACTGAACTAAATATACACTTTAATAAAATTTGATATGCATACAGTTAAACATTTTAAATTACACAGTAATATTAAAATAAACACACGGGATTTTTGAACTAAATATACACTAATTTTTAGGAACGTGATTTTAATATACAGTAAAATAGTGATTTAAACTAAATATACACGAGATTTGGAAGGATTTTATTGCCTAATTTGTGCATATCATCTCCTAATTTTTAGGAGCGTTATTTTGGCAGTTACAATCTTAAGACTTAAATAGTCTATTATGCCCTATTAATTTTGATTACTGATTAATAATCTAATTTTCAGCCATTAAATCTGGACTCTTAATTGAAAAATATCAACGGTTTGGATGAATCTCCGTCGTCTCATATAAGAGGGGGTATCCCATTTGAACCATCCCCTGTATATATATATATGTATTTCATGTTGTTTTCATGTATAAAGTTGTAAAAATTCTCAAGTGTTGCTCAAAAATGCTATTTATTGAAATTTAGGTGCATGCATGTACACTTTAATGATGTATTTGATGAATTATTGTATGAAATGGATATGCATGTTTATGATCCTTGAAATACATGTTTTATATGACTTATAACCTGGACAAATCGAGCATAATTGATTAAACTTGAATTTTTGGACTTAAAATGCAAAAATAGTAAGTTGGTGGACTTAATTGCAAGAAAATAAAATTTAAGGGACCCCTCTATAATTTTCGAATTTTGGGACTGTAATCAGGTTCAAAATGATATTTGGACATTTTACCAAAGTTTTAAAAGTTTTGAGATAAATAAAATCAACCCTTAAAAGCCCAAAGACTAGATTGTCAAATTTTAGAAGTTTAAGGGCTAAATTGCAATTTTTGAAACTGTACCAGGCCCCTATTTTAAAATTTGTAATTTTAACTCTTAAGGGACTGGAAATAACATATTTTAAGAGTATTCCAAAAATCCAAGTGTTTAGAGCTTGGAAAGTAATTTTATTAAAATGGAGAGACCAAATTGTAAAAGATTAAACTTGAGGACCCAAATGAAATTTCCAGGACTTATACAGTCCATGTACCTGGAAATAATAATTTGACTATACCTTAATGATATTTTGAACCCAAGATTCAAATTTCATAACAAATGGACCCCTAAAAGCCTTAAAGGCAATTATTGTAAAATGGGACAAAAATGAGATTTTCAAATGTTAAGGGACCTATACTTAATTATTTTTAAAACGGTTTTTGTCCCAATATCCCACCGATCTTAGTGATATTTTACAACTGGAATTATATTAAAAGCCCTTCCGGTTTGTGAGATCCAATTATTTTAAACTTAGGGCCCAAAATGACAATTTTAATAAATTTAGGACCAATGTGAGAATTTTTTAAAAAACTCGACCTGATCTCATAATTTTTTAAGGTCGGGACTATTATTTATTCAATTTAACCCCAAAAGTATTGGTTTTACAAAATGGGGCTAATTGTAAATTTTCCTTTCTAACAAGGACCTAACACAAATTATTTTCTTTTAAGATCAGCCCTGGACCCTCGACGTATTATAACTATTTAAAAATATTTTATTTTCTTAAAACCCTTTGATTTATCGGATCGTCTTGACCGACTAATATGCGATCGCGGGGCGACTTCCTCGTCTTGCGGTTCCGAACCTATAACGGGACTTATGCCCCACCTAATTCTTCAAGACATCAAGATTACTTATTCTCTCAATAATTATCTTCATCCAAATTACTCCACCACCACCAATAAATGCCACATGCTATTTCAAAACCTTTTCATGAAATGCTTCCCTGAATCAATATACTTAGGGGTGAGCAAAACCGAACCAAAACAGAAAAACCGAACCGAACCGATGAATTCGGTGCGGTTTGGTTCGGTTTTTCTTGGTCAAACGGTTTGGTTCGGTTTGCATTCTAAGAAACCGAATTAATTTTCGGTTCGGTTCGGTTTTAGTCTAGAAAATATCGGTTTGGACCGAACCGAACCGAATATATTAAATTATATTTTTTATATATATTCTTTATATTATTATTTTATTTTTTAAATTTATTTAATTGTTAAATTATTAAATAAATATAATATATATATATTCAGCAAAAAAATAAAGGCCCAAAATAAAAAAACCAAAAAACCAAACCGAAATAATTCGGTTTGGTTGGTTCATTTTTCCTTCCATGTTTAAGAAAAATGTAAATTCAGTTTTCGGTTTTTTGCGGTTCGGTTCGGTTTTGCACCGAACTGGTCGTTTGCTCACCCCTAAATATACTCGACTGCCTAGTTGACATCCTGTACTTGTAATTATTTTCCTGCCTGGGTCAACTTGGTGTGTCGAGCTCACAGTCGGAATGGATACGTCGGGGATGGAATCGGACAGCTCGGCTGCTATTCCACTCCCTGGCCCCATCGTCCTAATCCCGCAACTGAGGGACGGAGTTTGTCCAAGGGAAGCGAGTCGTAGTACTTGAGGTATAATCATGATTATGACAATCTGGGCCTAGCTAGCTCTACTGCGGATTTGTCTTTGCCTATGGAGCGATAAGGTGACAGGTCTTGGACCATCTTGTTTAGGGAGTTACAAGGAAGAACGAAGGAATCGCTGTCTGATCCACACGGTTCTGGAGTTAATCAGACCTATTTGGTTGGCGCTACATATCCGTACGCAACCGCTACTTGTATTGCATTGGTTGGTGCTACAAATCCGTACGCAGCCACTACTTGTCTTGCATGGATTGGCGTTACATTCCGTACGCCATCCTACCCGTCTTGCTTGAATCACGTAGTGCTTGTATGATCACGAACTGTTTCTTAAAACTGTATAAGTATACTATTTGAGTATATATATCACGATGCTTGTGAACTGTATGTGAAACCACGCATCATAATTCACGCACTTTTTCATACAACAGTTTTTCTTACATTAACTATATATATCGCCACACTTGCAGACGATCACCCCGTTCACTGAGATTTTTGTCTCATCCCCTCATATTTCTAACGGCTAGATGAGGAATATGTTGAAGATGCCGAACCTTCCACAGACTGATTTCCCGTGCTCCGTCTGTTGGACTTGCTCTCTTTTTATTGTTGATTGTACTTGTTTCTTGTGATTCAGCTGATGTTGGACTTACTTTTATTCTGGTTCTCTTTTCTATTTTGGACTGTAACTTAAGGGCGTAGGACCCTTTAACATTTAAGCTTGTGATGTGACGCGTACTTTATTTCTTTCTTTATATTGTACGTTGATTTGGTTAGTTTTTGGATTGTAAAGTTAATTTTGGATATTTCTGTTGGGTTGTTTTGGATACATGTTGGACTGTAAGTTGTAACTCGTACCTGTATTTTATTTCCGCTGCTACTTGACTCTGTTTTCGTTTGGGGTTATGTTATCATTTGTCTAGACTGTTTGGTTTATTTCTGCACATACTTTTTTAGTTGTGCACACAATGTATTAAATTTTTACACTAAAAGTATTACTCTTTGTTTCCGTCGCAGAGTGATATCATATAATAAGATACCTACTCACAAAACAAATAAAATTATAAGCTACAAAATTCCCTAAAAAAACTACAACAAAAATAAAATAAGTACAATTACAGGCTACATAAGAAACAATTAATGGGAGTGCATTTTATTTTTTTTAACTAATTAATTAATAGCTTCTAAAAATTAACAATAAAAATTAAAAAAATATTGGGGGAGGGGGGCACGTGCCCCCATAATAGGGTCGTGCGTCCGCCTTTGCTAATGAACCATATAGATATGTCGTCACTACGTCCAATAGACGCATGTCTAAATTTTCATGGATAACCATAGTAATAAGAAAATGAAACGTGATCGTATCCATCACAGGTGACTACGTTTCATCATAATATATCCCAGATCTCTGGAAGAATCCTTGAGCCACGAGTTGGGCTTTATATCTCACGACTTCATTTTTCTTATTTTTTTTTCGAACAAATATCCACTTGCACCCAATGGGCTTTACATTGTTTGGAGTTCAGGTTATTTGTCCAAATACATTCTGTTTTTCTAGGGAAGCTAATTCACATTTTATTGTTTTCTCCCACATAGGCCAATCAGGCTTCTGACGATGTTCCATTATAGAACGTGGTTCACAATCATAATCATCATTTATGATTTCTTGAGAAACTGAGAATGCAAAATTATCATTAATAATTATTTCATTTCGATTCCATATTTCAATACTGTAGCTCATGGGATTCTCGGTGCTGTCAAATTTTTTGATTTGTACATTTTCTGAGATATTAGGCTCTACAAATTCATCTGGAGCATGCTCATTAGTATCAATTCTCCCCTTTCTTTTTCGAGGAACAATATTTTTTGAGTCAATAGGTCTACCATATTTTTGTCGTGGGATATCATCATTCATTTTCTTATTTTCATCTGAAATAATAATCCTGGCTGAAGCATTTGCAGTCGGAATATGAGACTTCGTGACTTTACTAGCATTGTTAAATGCATCAGGAAGTCTATTCACAATATTTTGTAAATGAATGATTCTATTCATCTCACTTTCACATTCAGAAGTACGTGAATCTAAATGAAATAAACTTTGTTCATTCTAGGAGATACTCTCAATTGGTTTTTATTTATCTAAAATATCTTTATCCCTTCCCATTGATGGAAATATTGTCTCATCAAAATGACGATCCGCAAATCTAGCGATAAATAAATCTCCTGTCATTGGTTTAAAATACCAAATAATTGACGGAGAATAAAATCTAACATATATACCAAGTCTACATTGTGGACCCATTTTTGTCCTATGAGGAGGTGGAATCGGCACCTGAACAACACACTCAAAAGTGCGCATGTGCAAAATATTTGCCTCAAAACTAAGAGTTAATTGCATTGGGGAATGTATATGATAAGCATTGGGGCGTAATCTATTGAGTGTTGATGCATGCAATATTGTATGACCCCATGTTGCACTAGTGAGCTTTGATCTTATTAATAATGTATGAACAATGATTTGAACTTGTTTAATCAGGGATTCTGCCAATCCATTTTGAGTATGAACATGTGCTACTGGGTATTCAATATTAATTCCCAGTGTTGTGCAATATTCATCAAAATGTTTTGATGTAAATTCTCCGACGTTATCCATCCTAATATTCTTGATGGGATAATCAGGGAAATATGCTTGGAGTTTAATAATTTGCGCTAATAATCGAGCAAATACAATATTTCTAGTAGATAATAAACATATGTGTGACCATTTACACGGTGCATCTACTAAGACCTTGAAATATCTAAATAGTCCACTTGGAGGATGTATTGGTCCACAAATTGTGATAGCTATTAGTGCTAAAAGTCCGTAATAGGATAAATTGTCATAACAATATGTTGGAAAACTGGGTTGGTGTATATCGAATGACCACATAAATTTGAGCAGAGTAACAGAAAGAAAGTCGAGGCAAGAGTTGGACTCTTTGTCTTTATGACAAAATTGCCCCGCTCACGGTGTTAACGGAAACTGGCAATCGCCTCCCAAGATACAACGACTTACGTCTTGTGATAGCAACACTACAAATCACAAGACACTTCGAACTTTGTGGTGTTTTGAACTCTCAGAATTTATGCAGAAAAATGCTACAGATTTTCGATTTTTTCCATGTGATGAAATGAGTTATGGGACTGACTTTTTATAGAGCTCCTGGTGTCTCTTCAGACTGGGTGTGATCCCTAGTTTGGATCATCTAGGACTGTCAGATCGCATCCTGTGATCAACAGTTGCGATCTGACCAGCTGAAGTTACACGCTCCTTGGTACACATCTCTGCGCACTGGACAGTCGTGTCCAGTCACGATGTCCCATCAGCGAACAAATGCATTGGATAAGCGCCATGTGTCATCGCTCGGACGATTTTGCCAAGTCACTGCCACCTGAGCTGCCCTGCCATGTCACCGAGCCACTGGACTGAACCCTGGTTCGATTTTCCAAAACTTTAAGGCTCCTCAAAGCTTCTCGCAACGATACGTACGTGCGAAGTGCAAAGTGCAAAGTGCGTTTAAAGCACCCAATGTGACTATGTGCGATGTGCACGGGCCTAGGCCCAGGCCCAGCTCCAACTCCGGCTCCGGATTGGATGGTGCTCCACACCGTCCTTGGTGCTTTTTGAGCTAGCCAAAGGCTAGTCAAAATTGACTTGGTCCACTAGGGTGTACCATAAGGAGTTCCACATGATTACTCCTTATTAGTGGTGAAGCTCTTTATTAACTAGTCAAACATTTAATATGTTTCCTATGGGGGATATGAGTTTTGGTATTCTCACCCTTTTATATTCCATATATAAAAGCATTTTAAGTGGCCAACTTCATTTATTTATTTCTCATTCACCCGACATTGGTTTTGAGAAATTCAAAATGCTAAACTCATCTACCCGCGGCGTAGATGACGTTTATCTCATTTATTTCATCATCGAATAAATGAACCCACTTAAATAATTGGTCAAAATTGGGCCAAACCCCAATTTACTGAAACCAATTCCAACAATCCCCCACATGAATGAAAATAAATGCATATGAGTATGCAAACACTAAAGAGAGTTCAAAGGAAAGCTATTGCATCGAGAGAGGTAGATTGTGGCTTTGAACCTTCCTTAGTGGAATACTATAGGATTTACTAGGCGCACATGTGATGTCTTGAATCGTCAACCGTTTATGTAAACCAAAACAACAGTATCCACACAATATCTTTCCTAACACCATTTGGTTCTCATGGTTGTGTCCATTTTGGCCCTGGACAACATCTTGGATTCATAAGTGTTTCGTTGAAGTGGCCCGTCTTCATACTTATATAGGTGATCTCCTATTAAGAGTATCCTGCCATACTCCACTTCTTTAAAGTATATGAATCATTAAAATTTTATAACTTAACCTCACCACATTCAGCAGGTTTCTCCACTTGGACATGAATGAGCTATAACATGTTCCAAGTGTTTATCTGAATATTCATAACTTAGTTCTCCCATTGAACCAAGGTCTTGTGATCTCCAATTCACAAGGTTGGGTTACCGCTATGAACACTCTTATTTTGTGGATTTTAAGCCCATTCCTTTCGATAAGCAGTATACTTGATCTCTATTCAAACATTTAGTTAACGGATCCGCTAGGTTTTCTTTTGATTTCACGTAATCAATTGTAATAACCCCATTTGAGATCAACTGCCTAATGGTGTTATGTCTTCGACGTATATGTCGAGACTTACCATTGTACATACTGTTTGGGGCCGCTTTCCTATAACCGATGTATCGATGACTTACCATTGTATCAAAACATTGTGAAACCATTCTTTCTTTTTATCCAAAGCCTCTTCCATCGTAGATCGAGCCGTTTGTTTAGAGGATTTGCATGACACCGCTCCACCACCAATATAAAAACATAACCACTATGGATTGATCTTTTGTGTCGGATATCCAATTAGCATCACCGTATCCTTCTAATATAGGCCATCAAGAGAATAATCTATAAAACGATTGTGAAACCATGCCTTCCAATGGTCATTTCGGATTACTTCTTCACCACGGTTTATTAACATGCTTATCCAAAGCTTTATAAACTTAGACGATTCCATCGTTGAGATCGAGCTACACACGATTTGTTTAGAAATTAACAGAGGATTTGAAGTGAGCATGTCTAGTATTCTAGATGATTTTTTAGACACCGCTCCACCAAAAATGGTAAAAACATAACCACTATCTGGACTTGGAATCTTTTTTCGTGATTGTATTATATTACCAATTAACATGTTCAACATAAAGACAGCATCACATAAGCATTAAGTGTGTCTTTAATGTAAACGCAATTATCATACTTCTAATTTTGAAACCATTCGACAACATGGAAATTTCTTGCCATTGTAATGTAATCCATAATTTAAGGTTTGAGTCAACATAAATGACATTAGGTAAGAAATTTTATCAATGCCTTCCAATGGTCATTTCCATGATTGTAACACTTTTATATTATAATATTTATGTAACACTTTTGTAGTTTATTAAACACTTATATGTAACACAATATAAGTAACCAAGTATCACTTTTTTTTTATTTCTTTTGTTACATACATTTTATCAATATGTAACGCTTATATGTAACACTTTTATATAATCCGAGAATATTTCTTTTGAGATATAAGTATCACTTTATTTTTTGCTAAGTTTTATTGATTGTAACACTTTTTAAGCTATATTTTAGTAACACAAAATTATATAACTATCATTAAATCATGTCAAAGATTTATTTAATTAATTGATATCACCAAACCTAAAAATTGTAGACATCATGTACTGTTTTTTAAGCATTTTTGTTTACTTTTTAAAAGTACTTATTTTATTTTTTACTTAATTTCGTTTTTGCATATGTTTTATTCTCAATATTTATTTAATTTTTTACTTATTTAATTTTTACTAACTGAGACCAATTTCATCGTTAACCCCTTTTTTTACAAAAAAAGTCCAATGAAAATTGATGTTTTAGAGATCTTAAATTTTTTCCGTCGAAATAATTATTTCGTTATTTTCTTTATTATTTTCATTGTTTTTAAAATGTTTGGTCAACGTTTTAATTTTATATTTTTATATATTTTTATTTTTACTTAGTTTATTAGTCGATAAATTTATTTTATATAATTTTTATATTTTTAATTTATTGTGTCCTTTAATATATAATATAATATGATTTTCAAACTATAAATACAATATAAAAACTTGATATATACAACATAATATAATTTAATATATATTATAAAATATAATATTTATTTATAATGTAATATATACATATAATATCATACTATATATGTGTTTGTTTTGAAACCAAAAGTTGCAATAAGAATCAACATAGTTCTATCAAATTTCTCTACTGCCATTGTTTTCTACGAGCTTGCAAAAAGTGTTACATAAGATTCATATGTAACACTTTATATTTTTTTAAAGTGTTACAAATAAAAAAGTTTACATAAGATCTTTTATCTCTTTAGAAATATTGCTTCAAAGTGTTACCAATAGAAAACAATGTAAACCCTGTTATTAAAAGCTTGTTCCATGTAGATTTTCTTTTTATGGCCTAATTAGGTGCCATTAGCAACATTTTTTGAGTGTTACCTAATGTCATTTATGTTGTAGTGTCTTTATCTCCTGTCCAGGAGCAACAAACCCTTCGAGTTGTTCCATGTAGATTTTCTTTTCTAATTCGCCATTTAGAAAAGTCGTTTTCACATCCATTTGGTGTATCTCAAGGTTATGCAATGCATCAATAGCAATGAGAGCTCTAATAGATGTGATTCTTGTTACAGGTGAATACATATCAAAGAAATCAAGGCCTTCACTTTGTTTAAATCCTTTAGTTACTAATTTGGCCTTGTACTTATCAGTAGTTCCATCAGCTTTATATTTCCTTTTAAGGATCCACTTGTATTCTAAAGTTTTATTTCCCGGTGGGAGATCTTCCAACTCTCAAGTATGATTTTGCATAATGGAATCTATCCCACTATTAATAGCTTCTTTCTAGAATGGAGCTTCTGGACTGGATAATGCTTCACTAATTGTCCTTGGTTCATTTTCTAATACATAAGTTAGAAAATCTGACCAAAAGACTTAGTTATTTTGGCCATTTTACTGCATCTCGGTTCTTCATCACTTTGATGATCACCATCAGCAGCATCACATGTTCTTTTGCCAGAATTAGCTTCTTTCCTTTCTTGACAAGGAAACACGTCTTCGAAAATACAACATTCCTTGACTCAATAATTGTACCTTCTTGTACATCTGGAATTGCTGACTTGTGCACTAAAAATTGATATGCACTACTGTTATTGGCATATCCAATGAAAATGCAATCGATTGTTTTAGGCCCTATCTTGACTTGTTTTGGCTTAGGCATTTCTACTTTAGCCAAACACCCCTACACTTTCAGGTATTTGTAGGAATGTTTTCGACCTTTCCATAACTCATAAGGAGTTTTATCCTTATTTTTGTGTGGTATTTTATTAAGAATTTGGTTAGCCGAGAGAATTGCTTCCCCCCAAAAATTCTGAGGTAAACCCGAATTTATCAACAAAGCATTCATCATCTCTTTCAGAGTTCGGTTTTTGCGTTCAGTAATACCATTTGATTGTGGTGAATAAGGAGCTGTCGTTTGATGAATAATACCAGAATCTGAGCAAAATTCATCAAAATGAGCTCCATATTTTCCACCTTTATCACTTTGAATTATCTTAATTCGTTTGCTAAGTTGATTTTCAACCTCATTCTTATAGCTTTTAAAAGCTTCTATGGCCTCATCTTTACTTCTCAAAAGATATACATAACAGTATCTTGTGCAATCATCGATAAAAGTAAAAATATACTTTTTCCCACCTCTAGTTTGCACAAACTTTAAATCACATATATCACCGTGAATTAACTTTAGAGGTTCTGTTTCTCGTTCCACTGAGTGGGATGGTGTTTTGGCTATTTTTGCCTCAACACAGATTTTACACTTGTGATGTGAAACTATTTTAAAATTAGGTAGTAATTCCAAGTTTACTAACCTTTTCAAAGTGTTAAAATTCACGTGTCCTAATCTAACATGCCATAAATTTGAACACTCAAGCAAATAAGAAGAATCATTAATTTTATTTCTTTCAAAGTTTTGGAGTACATTTATTACATTCATCTTGAACAGTCCATTATCTAAGTACCCCTTCCCTATGAACTGTCCATTTTTTATTAGTACAAACTTTTGAGCCTCAAATACTAATCTAAACCCTGCTTTGACCAACAACGTCCTGACACTAAATTCTTCCAAATGTCTAGAATATGAAGGACATCAACGAGGGTCAGCTCCTTGCCCGAGGTCATCTTCAGCACTATCTTGCCAAGACTGACAATTTCAGAGGCTGCATGATTCCCCATGTATAACTTCCTTCCGTTGATAGGAGTATATGTTGAGAACATGTCTTTGTCGGAGCATATGTGGCGAGTAGCACCTATGTCCACCCACCATTCTCTCGGGTTATCCACCATGTAGCACCTGTTGGCTTCAAACACAATTTCAATTGGTACTGATTTGTCCTCGGTCACATGCACCTGGTTCCGATTGGCTTTCTTAGGAAGACGATAATCTTTAGCCTTGTGATTCGGCTTTCCACAGTTGAAGCAGTTCCTTTTGAACTTTTTAGCATTCTCATGTTTCTGATTATTCCCCTGGTGCTTTCTTTTCTTGCTAGCATTGGGCTCCACCAAGTTTGCCTTTGCCTCCATTGGAAGCATGTTAGACTTAATTTCAGACTTGCGATTTTCTTCTTCAATTCGCAATCTGACAATTAAAACTTCAAGCCCCATCTCCTTCCGCTTATGCTTCAGGTAATTTTTAAAATTCTTCCACAGAGGCGGTGGCTTCTCGATAATAGCAGCTACTTGAAAGGATTCACTCAAAACCATTCCTTCTCCAATTATATCATGCAAAATGAGTTGGATCTCTTGAACCTGGCTGATCACCGTCTTGGTGTCAACCATCTTGAACTCAAGGAATTTTCCGATAACAAATTTCTTTGTGCCATCATCTTCCGTTTTATACTTTTTCTCTAAAGAACTCCACAGCTCTTTAGCAGTCTTTACCGAACAATACACATTATACAATGTGCTGTAGTTCCAGCATAGGAAGTCGCTTTGACTCCAGCATCGAACGCCATTCTCTTCTCCTTATCAGTCTCTTTTTCCCCCCACAGTTGGGGTATCCTCCGTTAGGAAACGTGCAAGGTTTAGAGTCGTAAGATAGAACAACATCTTTTGTTGCCATCTTTTGAAATCTGAACCACCAAACTTCTCTGGTTTCTCCCCCGGTGCTGGTGCTAGAACTGATGATATTGAAGCCATTTGATATACACGATAAATTTCGTCTTAAATTGTTGGAAAACTGGGTTGGTGTATATCGAATGGCCACATAAATTTGAGCAGAGTAATAGAAAAAAAGTCGAGGCAAGAGTTGGACTCTTTGTCATTAAGACGAAATTACCCCACTCACGGTGTTAACGAAAACTGGCAATCGCCTCCCAAGATACAACGACTTACGTCTTCTGATAACAACACTACAAATCACAAGACACTTTGAACTTTGTGGTGTTTTGAACTCTCAGAATTTATGCAGAAAAATGCTACAGATTTTCGAATTTTTCCAAGTGAAGAAATGAGTTATGGGACTGCCTTTTTATAGAGCTCCTGGTGTCTCTTCAGACTGGGTGTGACCCCTGGCTCGGATCATCCAAGACTGTCAGATCGCGCCCTGTGATCAACAGTTGCGATCTGACGGTCCAGATCGCATCCGTGCGAAGTGCAAAGTGCCTCTCTAAAGAGCCCAGTGCGACTATGTGCAACATGCGCGGGCCCAGGCCTGGGCCCAGCTCCTGCTCGGACGGTGCTTCGCACTGTCCTCGGTGCTTTTTGAGCTAGTCAAAGGCTAGTCAAAATTGATTTGGTCCACTAGGGTGTACCATAAGGAGTTCCACATGATTACTCCTTATTAGGGTGAAGCTCTTTATTAACTAGTCAAACATTTAATATGTTTCCTATGTGGGATATGACTTTCCATATTCCCACCCTTTTATATTCTATATATAATGCATTTTAAGTGGCCAACTTCATGCATTTATTTCTCATTCACCCGACATTGGTTTTGAGAAAATCAAAATGCTAAACTCATCTACTCGCGACATAAATGACGTTTATCTCATTTATTTCATCATCGAATAAATGAACCCACTTAAATAATTAGTTAAATTGGGTCAAAACCCAATTTACTGAAACCAAATCCAACACAATATAGTATTTCTTCTCGAATCCAAGATCAAAGCATACATGTTTCTTAGAGCAACACCAATAGTTTGTTTTTCATCCGTTTTTTTGGACACAAAAACAGAGGGCGGGTGTTTTTTTATTGGAGTTGATCCATTTTTCTTTTTATTAAAAAACCTGTTTTTGCAGTGGAAAAAAAGAGAGAAATATAATAAAAAATTGGTGGATTGAGTGTAAAGGCCCACAAAAACAATGAAAATGGTTTTTCTAATAATATTTAATTAGTGAGTTTTTGTTTTCAAGAATATTAGAATAAGTGCTGTGGCATGTGAGTTGTGATCATAAAAAACAATGGATATGTGTTTATTTTTGTTGGAGTTGTGCTTACGATATTAATTTGCAAATATAAGAATTTTGCCCATTATCAATAAGTAATAAGTAAATTAAATATTCTCCAAATTTAATTTTTTTTTTCCGCAACGTTATTGATGCTATACGATCCAATTATGAGACACCCAATAAGATGAATTGAAAATTGTTCACCTATTTAGCATAAATAATTATATATGGGCTCACATGGGTCCACATGGCTCATGCACCATGTCACACCATATGAAAACACTATCTCAAGCGCCTAGGGCTGTAAACGAACCGAGCTCGAACGAACGAGGGTTGTTCGTGTTCGTTCGTTTATTTTAAAAGGTTGTTTGTGTTCGTTTGTTTAATAACCGAACATGTTCACGAACGTTCACGAACGGTTCACGAACATGTTCATTAATTGTTCATGAACAATTATATGAACATGTGTATAAAAAAGTTAGATACACCTTGTTCATGAACACTCAACTCAAAATAAATGAATATTATGATGATTGTAAATGTAAATATGTTGTAATATTAAACTAAAATAAGTTTATTTTTCATAATAAAGTAATTAATATTAAGCAGTAAATGTATAATTAATAATTAAAAAATGAATAATAAACAAAAATCAAACGAACACTAAATGAACATGTTCGTGAACAGTTCATGAACATAAACGAACAAATTTTCTTGTTCGTTTACGTTCATTAAGCTTAATAAACGAACATAAACGAACGCTAACCGAGCTTGTTCACGAGCCGCTTTTCTTGCAAAAGCTCTGTTCGTTTACAAAGCCCTACAAGCCTATAAATACCACTTTCACCATATAAATACCACTTTCACCATCTTTCGGAGATACAAAATCATTTGTTTATTTTCAAAGAGTTTTCGCTGGGACAATCTCAAACACCCCTAACAGGGACTTGCTGTGATGCAAGCAAGGAGGCTTCCAGCTTAGAGTTTGATACTCGAGATAATATATACCACTTCGATTGTCATTTAAATTGTACCCATGCGCACAACTTGCTAACTTGAAGCATGTTAAAATAATGGCCCTCTTTTATTCAGAATTCAAACATGATGACAACTAAGAATCATTTCTTAAGCATGGATAAATGTAAGAGAACCTTTGAAGCATAATATATACAGAAACAAGCTTATTTTTGCTGCCTTTTTGAATCTTTTTCAAGACCTTTTCAAGCCCAACATGATGAGAAGAATTCCAAGATAATCAAAGTTGTAAGCAGATCTGAAGAGGTGCAACTTATGGTCATTCCATGGAGGATATCTGAACCAAAAATCTACAAGGAAGCTTCTTCTTGCAATTACTTTCTCATGAGAGAACATATCAAATGAGAATTTCCCATGATACCTTCCAATCCCACTTTCACCAACTCCTCCAAATGGAAGTGAATCAGCAACATACTGCAAAACAAAGAAAAATTACCCAAAAATAAAATAAATAAAATTGAGAGGAGGATCGTAACACTTTTACTGCACACGAGATTTCAAGACAAGATGATGTCATTATTGTAAATGTAATATTCATCTAATTTATTGAAACATCAGATGGGATACAATAAGAAAGATGGATTTTGGCTGCCTTAGTTGAGATATATGATCATGTTGATTATAAAAGATGTGGTCTTATATGAGACCACCTCATGGACTTAAGTTAATGAGACGAATCCTATGGATGAGACGAATCCTATGAGTATTTTCTATGGGTTTGGGTTGAAATTCCATTTACAAATATATAGGATCCGTCGTCTCATATACGTTTTTGCCATAATAAAAGGGGTAAATTACAAACACTGCCCCTGAGGTTTATTTTAATTATAAAAAAATACAGTTATCTTTCAAAATTATAAATATCCTTTGTTGTATTACAAACACATCCTTGAGGTCTGCATTTAATTAACAAATAAATACAAATACCCCTTTACTGAGTTGTGATTTGTAAAATAGAAACAAATATTAAGGGGTATTTGTAATTTTAAAAGATAGATTTTTTTTAGGTAATTTGACTTAACATCAAGAGTATTTTTGTAATTAACCCTGATTAAAATAAAGACAAAAATTAGTTATGAACTAACTTGGATGATAGCGTCGTTAAAAACGATGCTTCCTGAAGATGTCCCGGATGATATCTTTTTTTTCAGTCCTTCATTATTTGTGAATGCATAAATAGCTAGTGCTTTAGGCAATGAGTTAATGAATTCAATGCTGTCTTCAATTTTCTCCAACTGCCAAAACAAAAATATTTTCATTTGTTAGAACCAAAACTTGCTCTACTAGCTGTAATCCAAAGAATTTCATGCTTATAAAACCACTTTAATTTTTTTTTTCTCAATAGACATTCACTATAATAAAAAAACCAATTTACGTACAGAAAAATCTATAAGTATATTAAGATAACTGTAAAGCGTAAACAAAATCGTTGTAGATAAATATTTATAACAAAATCTGAAACTGTTGATAAAGATTTCTACAATATTTCTGTTCGTAAATTTAAAGCGATTCTTTGAGTTAACGATAATTCATCGGATAGTTTGAGGGAAAACAATATTTTTTATTATGTCAGTATTCCTTAAATAACTTTAAAATTTAGTGATAAAATTATTTATTTTGGTAAATTCTGTCGTAAACTGGAAGTTTTTTTTACAGTGATTGTTGCTTACAGTGATTATAGGAAGTAATGGACCAAAGATTTCTTCAATCATGATTCCAGCCTTAACTGGAGGATCTACCAATAAAGTTGGTTCAATGAAACTGCACGAAAAAAATACACGTTATATGTGCAGAAAACTGAGTTGAAAGCAAAAAAATTTGATTGTACTTACAGATTATCTTCGTCTAGCGAACCACCATGAACAATAGAAGCTTGAACCATTGGATCATTTAAGAGATTCTTTAAACGCGAAAAATGGCTTTTGTTGATTATTCTTGCTATATTATTCGACTCTTTCGGATTTTCCCCAAACACACTCAGTATGGCAGCCTTCAACAGTTCTACCTGAATAAAACAAGGAAAAGTTGGATAAATTCTAAGACAAATTTGGTGGGATACTAGTTATAAAACAAGTCATGTATGTTACTACCAAAGTGGAGGAAAACTTCTTTTCCACAAGGATATAGTCAATGGCTACACAGGCTTGGCCGGCACACGTCCCGAATTTCGCTGAAAGAATACGTTTCATTGCAATCTGAGAACATCATTATCACAACAAAAAACCACAAGTCACATACCAAGTTTGCTACAAATATTTAATGGCCAACATTCAAAGAGAAATTGTTGATTTTGAGCAACACATTCGGTCTTGGACAAATGATGTGAACGACATCAGTACGCGTTTTCAAAGTAACAACTTTTGCTTTTGATTCTGCACAATTTAATCAGAATCTACAAGCGGAAAGAACGTACTTTAGATTTACGATTCTACTTGAGGTTTGACTTTTAGATACAAAATAAAATACTTCTACAAGTAATTCACCAAACATTCTCTTTAAACCTATTCAACTCCTAACTTCTATTTGCAAATACGACCAACTTTAAATTGTCAACTACTTTTCGCTTCTGCCAACAATAAAAATCACTTCTTCTGAAAGCAGAAGATTTTAACACTCCCTCAATAAGTTACCTTCTGATCCCAAGAACTTGAAAGAGAGTCCACAACCGCAGGGCATTTCCCCCCTAATTCTAACGCAACGGGAGTGAGATTCTTGGCAGCAGCAGTCATCACTACACGTGCCACATTCGAACTACCTTTTGGAGTGCAGAGTTAAATAGATGACGAAAAGCAAAAGAACGGCAAAAAAAGTAAATCTTTCTGGAGAATTTTTGTGCTTCTTATGAATAATATATCATGATCATGGTAAAAAAAAAAGGTATAAACCTGTGAAAAGTATCTTGTCCCATTTCTGCTGCAATAGCTGCTCACCAACTGATGCCCACCTTCAATGACTTTAATGGCCTTAGTGTCCAAATAAGAGTTGATTAATTTGGCTAAGGCCGAAGACGAAGCTGGTGCAAGATCTGATGGTTTTAGGACAGCAGCATTTCCCGCTGCGATAGCTCCTATCAGTGCTTCAAATGATAGTCCTAAATTTTTACCAAATGAAATAATCATAATTATTACCTAAATCAATACTGTAAGAAGATATATATCCCTTGTGACAAATGAAACTTAAAATTGTACCAAAAGGAAAATTCCAAGATGATATGATGAGAACAACTCCAAGGGGCTCAGGGACTAAATGTGCACTTGCAGGGAATGCAGCAAGTGGCAAATCAGCCTGTAATTGTCTTAAATTGATCAATTTTTTGTTGTTGTTGTTATAAACATGAAAATCAATGAAAAATGGAAAGAGGAATCAGAGAAATGACCTTTTTGGCTGACATCCATTTTTTCAATCCTTTCAATGCATAATTTACAGACTTTATCAATGGTCCTACCTACAGACAACATACGTCGAAAATTCACAATTTGATACTATTTATTCGGGAAAATTGTTAAATTGGTCCAGTAACTTGGCCACTTCAGAGTTTTAGTCCGCTAAGTTGTCAAACTTTGGTCTTATTCCAGTAAGTTTAATTTTTCCGACATTTGGTCCAATTTGGACCGGAAAGGTCACAGACTGATGCAAAATTGCTTAGTTTGGGAGGGATTCTTGTTGACATGGATACAAAATTGGAGATGTTTAGACTCCTGGGGGGAAATTTGACCTAAACGAAAAGAAAAAAGAAAATAAATTGCCATCTAGGATTTAAAGGAGAAGCTTACTCCCATATCAATTGCTTAGTTGGAAGGATTTTTTTTTTGTGGTCAATTTTCCTCCATAGTATAAAATTCCCTAATTTTGTACCCATGTCCACTTGTACCCTGGGCCCTGGCCCCCATTTTTAAAAAAAAAAAATTTTATAGGTAAATTTTTTTTAGAATTTTTTTATTTAATATTTACATGTATTTTTGGAATTTTTTATCCTTGACATTTCCCTTTCCAACAGTAAGCATCCCTTCCAACTAAGCAATTTCCGGTGGTCTGTAAATTTTTCGGTCCAGAACAGACCAAATGTCCAAAAAATTAAACTTACTGGATTAAGACCAAATTTGACAAATTAACGTACCGAACTAAAACTGCAAAAGGTCAAATTACGTGACCAATTTAACAATTTTCCTTGTTTGTTCTCACAATTAACATTTGCATTGTATCTGATTTAAAGATTGGATTGAACCTTCTTCAGATTATTTGATTTAAATCTCAGAATCAAAAAAACCACCAAATTAAACATATGAACATCAAGCTCCATTTTCATCAATTTTGGAAAACACATAAATTGAAGTGATAATTACAGAAAAACCCTTGAGGTTCGCACTAGTTACAAAAAAAAAACCACAGACTTTCGGAAATTACAAAAACTCCATTTAGGTTGATCCGCTTTACATTTTCTCTCATCATATACAAAAAATATTTCAAAAGCACCCCTTACCCTTTACGTTTATCAAAATATTACAATTATATATCCTCTTGATTTAAGATAGAATCAAACCTCAAGGGTTTTGTTTTTGTAAATTTCAAAAACCTCTTGTTTTTTTTTTAGTTTTTTTGTAATCAACCAAAACCTTAGGGGGCTTTTTGTAATTATCCCTAAATGAAAGAGGACCAAAATGAATCTTCCCGTAGCATGTAATACCTCATCTTTAATTAAGTGAATTTCTGATTTCTGTAGAAACTCTCAAAATCAACAAAAATCCCAAAAATCACCAAATTTAGAAGGAAAAAAATAAAAAAGATAAAATCAAACATGACCATTAAGCTCCTTTTCATCAATTCTGAAAAATCACAACATTAAAAGAAGAACAAAATGAATATTTTATATATAAATCACAAAGAAAAAAAAAAAAGCGCCAAAGCCCGTACATGTATATAAATTAATATACCTCATCTCTAAAAGACTCGACTGGATGCTTCCCCAAATCTTGTTTAAGTGCTAAATTAATTTGATCCTCTTTCTCCACAAGCATAGACATCAGATTTTTAAGCTGTGATATCCTCCATGATTCTTCCTTTGTTTTCCCAGAATTAAATGTTTGTCTCAACTCTTTCATCTCCATTTCCAAATCAATATTATTGCTGTGCCCCTCCATTCTTAGAAAATTCCAAATTGGTGCGGTGCTGCTTACTACAGTTTCATGTGATAAGTAGTGTGTTTTTATAGTTGTTTCTTCAACCACACTATCCCATCACTTTCACTTGTACATTTGATGCATGCGAGTTTCATTAAATGCTTTTTTGCCCTTTCATTTCTGCAACTACTTTTTCGTTGGATTAACACGTGCTTGACACCCACATGAATATGTGCATTTGGCACACGTAAGTAGTACAGACTTTTTTGTTGTTGTTCAACGCAAGAATATCAATAGTTTATTTTATCATGTAATATCGGTTTTATCAATAAACCTCAAATATTAGTCAAGTGTTTATTTAAAACTAGTAGTCCACCCGTGCAATGCACGGATTATATTTTAATTAAAGGTAATTCAAATATTTTTGTTAATTTAATTATAATTTTAATATATTATTTAATAATAAAATCAAATAAAGAATTAAATAATAATTAATTAAATTAATAATGCCACGTTACGAAACAAATTGAATGAATATTAAATTAGAAAAAGAGCAAATCATATAAAAATAATAAAATGAGAATATTAAAACATAATAAAATTTAATTGCAAAAAACATAGTTTCAAAATTGTACTATTTAAATTATTGTTGAATTATTTATCAAACTTTAAAGAACATAAAACGTATTAAAATTTACTATAAAAATTTTATAGGCAAGACCTAGATTACAAATTTATTAAAGTTTCAAGAATATATTAATTACAAAAACAAATTACAATGAGAATTATATAATGCAATAATCATACCAATTAATTTATATACAAATTATAGTTTCTAATCTTATTAACTAAAATTAGTAGAATATTGTCGTATCATAAAGAGTGCTGATAAATATGGTTTAATTACAAAAATTATTGTAATTAAATATTTAAATGGGCGACAAAAAATAAATCTAGACAAACAACTGATTATTATTACATTGATGTACATATAAATTTTCATCTATCTTTTCTTGTTAAGTACATCATTAAGACAATCATTATTAGGTCAATCTTGGTCATTCGTTAATGGATGTCCGTTGATATATTTGAGGATGTAAATGACAAAAATCGTGGCAAATAGAAATTTTAAAAAAAATTTAATGAAGTATTCCCTACAAAATAAAATAACAAATAATACATGACATCATAATAAATATGCAATTGAATTACTTGTCAAAATCATTAATATACCATTTGTAATATTGACAAAGAAGAAAGGGTTGACAGATGTAAGGTACTTTAAGATTCATCTATAGATCATTTAGGTGAAAGACTCTAAACAATTAAATTAAAAAATAAAATATATATTACAAAGTTTCAAACATGAAAAATAAAATATTGCATGTGTAATTATAGATTGTTTTCTTCATTATTGTATTAAATAAATACTATGTAATGAAAATTAAGGTCCCAATATTACATTTTTTCCTAAAATAAAAAAGGTGAAGGTGCAATTAATGGATATGATGTTAAAGTACAATTTTACAATGCAAAATTATGAAATACATTACGTATTGCCCAGGATAAAAGTCCCAAATTTGTAGAGGATTAACAATGGCGGAAATATTTTCATATGCCCAACTTACACATTTATAATATATTTTAAAATACTAAAGTAAACAAAAACACGCATAAAAAATGAAAATAAATAAAGAAAAATGGGCCATTAAATGAAATATATTTGCATACATCATCTAAACCATTAAAAGACGAACATTAATATGGGCCTAACAATTCATAGACAAAAATCCAGATTTGTTTAGAAGATTACAAAACAAATAAATTTTTAGGGGCCATTTACATCTAGCACATAACAATAAGTCAATAACCAACTCAATTATTGAGGAGATGATAGATTAAGGCCATGTACACACAAAACGATGCCGCCGTCTAATTTTCCCTAAAAACACATTCTTCATTAGCAAAACTTCCGCGGCTTTTTCCTCTCTTTAATGTCTCCGGCCGCTTTTTTACTTTCTTCTATTTTCGATATGATTTGTTGACTTCGTGATATTCATGTTGTTTGAACTCCATGAAACTTGTAAGTATTTCTTTTGCTACTTCAAATCCTTTTTCTTCAAAAATGAGTATTTTAATCAGTATGGAAAGTGAGTAGATCTCAGAGATGCTATAAATGTAGGATGTATGGAGTCGAGAAAAATAAAAATGGAAAGAGACATAACCCGTTTATTGGAAAACTTCAAAATTTGTCTAGAATATCGATTTAATAAGCCTTTGAAATTATGTCATTTGACATAGATCTCAAAATTATTTATCCAGAGCTCATTTGTGTATATATGAAAAATGAACCTTCTTTTTGCATTGCGTATTAAACTTTGTTGGGGGGGCATTTTCCGGATATCCTGATGAGGATTTTGAAAGAGGTGTTGTGTATTTGTAATGTTTATGCGCTCTATGGCTCTGGATAACCAAGGATGAGTTCTGAATGCATGATTCGGTCTATATATATTGATGATTGTGTACTGCATGCAACATTTACGAATTTGTATTCCCAGTGCTATCAAATTTAAATTGTTGTAATTTCCCGGACATAATTAGTATTACAGCTCTTGTATATTTATTTGCATTTCTTCATATTTGAATTGAATAGTTTCTCAGAAATGCGAAAAAAAACATGTATTTCATAATAATTATTGTTGTCGTTTAGTTGCCCAATGACTTAATGGGCGGCTGGGACTTGGAAATTGGAGGAGTTTTTATAAGTTTATTAATATGTAAAAATATAGTTGGATTGGCTATTTATTTTCCTTTAATAATGAGAGATTTTTTTATGTCAAAATTTGTGATTAAATTTATTATTTATTTATCATTCTTTGTTATTGATAGTCATTGTGATCTCTTGACATTTGATTAATATGACAAACTGGCATATGAAATGAAATTTATTTTGAGACTCGAATCAGTATTGTTTTGTAAATAAAAAAATTAAAAGAAATCAACTCAATGTCATCAATGTTGAACTGTAATATTGTTTTGTAAAAAAAATTAAATGAAATCAAAACACTGTTATCAATGCATGCTGAATTGTATTTCAATGCCACCACAAAATAGTAATCATTAATAATGTGATAAAAACTCGTCCAAGCATTAAACAACAACGTTAATTACATAAAATGTCAAACCAAAATTGGCAACCTCAAATTTGGCGGCAACTTGCGAGAATTAGCACTATCTAGCTTTTATATATTATATAGATATTTTATGTATGAGAAAATGGCCATTTTTACCTTTTTTGAGATAGAAAACACTTTTTTACCAAACTTTCATAAAAACAATTTTTCTACCCACTTTTTCAATGAAAGGTCATAGATATCCTTATCCTCTCCCTCTCTTTTTCTTGGTTTAAAAAAATAATTTTTCTTTCCTCTTTTCTTCTTCTTTCCAAAGATAAGAATCTTCTTTTTTTTTCCTTTCATGTTTTCGATTTTTGAAGATTCAAGACACGATTGGAAATAAGTTTAAGTCACTTGAACCAAATTAATGTATTTCTTGCTTCAAATATTTATGTATAATGCGAGAAATTCACTTATTTTCGAGAAGAGAAAAAAAAAACTGGAATGTTCAACATGGTACGATCGTGCCACCATAAACGTGAGCACGATCGTGCCACCATAAATGTGAGCATGATCGTGCAGCAATATGGGGCAGCACACTATGGGGCACGATCGTGCCACTATAAATGTGAGCATGTCGTGACACCATATGGGGCAACACATTATGGGGCACGATTGTGCCACCATAAAGGTGAGCGCGATCGTGTCACCATAAATGTGAGCACGATCGTTCATCCATATAGGACCAAAGACGATAGTGCTACTTTAGTAAGGATATTTTTGTCTTTTTGGGTAAAAAGATGTTTTTATAAAAATGGGTAGAAATGTTGTCTCACTATCCAAATATGTATTTGATATATATATATATATATATATATATATATATATATAGATTTGGTTCAAATGAGACCACCCTCCCTAGGTGAGACAGTGTGGACTCATCTTACCCATTGATCTTAAAAAATGAAGGGATGTGATTAATTCAGTTTTTTTTAATTATTTCCTAATTTTTGCTGATTTTAAGGGTAAGATTGTAATTTTGTAATTCAAATTAGTGGTCCCAAATGGATTTTATGGTTCAAATTAGTGGTCCCAGTTTTAAGAGTGAAATAGATACTCTGGGATTTTGTGGCGGAATTTAAGGAACTGTTTTCTTTCCAAATATTTTTATTTTACAGCATAGTTAGGGTTCTTCTACTGCATAATTAGACATCAAATAATGCATATTTAGTTATTTTGTTGCACTGTTTTACGAAAACAAGACATAATTGAATATAACGTACTGCATATGTAGTTATACTACACTGCATAAATAAGTTCAATATAATGTATATTTAGTTATGAAAATGGGATGTTGCTTTTGGAAATTATAAAAATGAGATGTTACATAATGTACTGCATATTTAGTTATTCCACAATGCATAGATAGTTTCTAGATAATACATAGTTAGTTGATTTTGTTGCATAGTTTATGACATCTTGCATAGTTGGTTATACTGTACTACATATTAGTTTTTTTACGCTGCATAGATAGTTTTCAGATAATGCATATTTAGTTGAGTTTTGTTGCATATTTAGTTTTCGAACTCACTGTTCGTTATTTCTCTGTAATATTGCACCGATTTTTCGTGTTTTTCTCTGTAATTTTCATGAACTGTAATTTTCGAGTTCTTCACAGTTTTCTTTATTTGCGTTAATGGAGGAATGAGAGAGAGAGAGAGAGAGAGAGAGAGAGAGAGAGAGAGAGAGAGAAAGAGAGAGACGTGAGATTGGGGAAAAGGAGATGTATGAGAGAGAAAGAGATTTGATTTCATTTTTGTAACTAACTTGTTATGTTATTTTACCCTACTACCCTTATATTGATTAAATTAATATTTTAATATATTTTTTATCCATTAAATCATACCCATTGATTAATAGTGGGAGATGGTTGAGATTAGTCCATTGTGTCTCACCTAGAGACATGGTCTCACTTGATCCTCCCCTATATATATATAATTTGAAATAAAAAATAAGTTAATTACTAAAAGTACCACTATAGTTTGGGGTAATTAAAAGAAATTCAATTAAGTTTTAAAGTTACAAAATGTACATTTGAGTTTAAAAAAACACTAATTTTGTTTTTCAAAAAAGTGGAGGGGCCAGGCCCGAGATTGGCCCATCCCTCGATCCGCCAATGGCTCTAACTCTATTAACAAGAGCTGGTATGATAGTTATACTTGTAACATAAATGTTTCTTTTCATTTTTGCTAAAACGAGGGTGGGAGTTGAGTTCCTCAAAAAAGAATTGAAATTGAGGAAGAAAAATGTTTAAAAGTTTTAAAATGTAATGTCATTGAAGATTCAAGAAAAAGATACCTGTTCAGCATCCAACTTTAATTTTTGCCGTGTTTGGTTGGGGATATAAATGTAAAACATTTTCGAAATGTTGGTATATGAAACTAAATTTGATTTTATTTTTCTTTTCTTTCTTGAAAGTTGTACCAATCGTGCAAACCCACATTTATTTTACACTAAAAACATGTTAAGTGAAACTCTTCCTCCATGTCCATATTGGTGAGTTTTTTTTTTTTTTTTTTTTTTGAGCAAGCATATTGGTGAGTTAATGAGCATTGAGCAGGTGCGCCTAAGGGCATCTCCAAAGAGATTACTGTTTTATTTTTGTGTGTTTTACACTATTTTAGAGAAAATTTAGAGGAATTCAAGATTCAACTCCAAATGAAACTGTATATATCACTCTAAATTGGAATATTCTATTTTTATTCTTTGTTATATTAATTAATATATTTTTATATTAATGTTTAATATTTAGTTTTATTTAATATAATTAAATATATATATAATTTGCATTTTTAATTAATTAATTTAAACATAGTATAATAACTAGCAATAAAATATTAATTTACAAAACATCACATGATAATTAAGAACATAATTTATTGATTTATTATTACTAAATAAAAAACAAGAATAAATAATAAATAAATAAAAAAGAAATAAAGAGACAAAAAAACAACAACAACAATTTAAAGGAAAAAAAAACAGAAATTTAAAGAAGAAAAGTGAAAAAAACAAAAAAATAAAAAAATAGATCTGAGTGTGAATGGGTCCCGCTACATGTAGCGGGTGCATTCTTCACAATTTGTAAAATACCGTGGGATTTAGCGTGTTCTTTGGAGAAAATTTCTCCACAAAAATAGCATAATCTGCTATTTTCGCGTGTTGGTGGAGTTGCTCTAATCTTTTTCTTTCAAAGCCTAATACCGCAATTTAAAAGAAAAAAAAAAACAGAATTTTTTTATGCGGACGGGCCTAGCCCGCGGACTAGGGCGAGTTGGGTTTGGAAAAATTATATGGCCTACTAAAATCGCGGGCCAACCCGCACCGCACTACCAAATGGCGGGTTTTGACAGGCCGCAAGCTGGCCCGCCACGTCAGCCCATTTTGACAGTTTTATTGTGTCCCTATTTTAAAAGAAATCTGGATCCATCTGGGCAAGTGTCTTTCATCCACTGTAGTAAAATAAAAAACAGGAATGTAAAATATGATATCTGATCCCCCATGTTGATGCTCCGAATTAACGTAGGAGCTAATCAGAGCGATTGGGGAGATAATTAATTTCACTCCATTTCTGGCGTAAAGTATGAATAAAGAATCAATAAACATAATTAAAAAAAGAGAGGTGCTAAATGACCAAAATTTGGGATGACCACGAGTAGGGTATCCACCCATTTAATAGTATTCATGCCGAATCATATAATACTAATACTACTCGTACTCATCCCAAATCCAATTAAGAAATTACACCTATTACCCGCACCTGTTCCAAACCCATCTGTTGATACCCCCATATTACCCTCCCCCCAATTCCCATTTGTTTTATATAAGAACTTATAATGATATGAATAAATGGCTTAGGGATGGCAACGAGGCGGGTTTGGCCAAACCCGAGATCGCTCCGTCCCTCCTCGAACTCGCCCGCCCCGCCCCCAAAAATTGCTCGGGCGGGTCTAGACCCGCCAATATTTTTTTTAATTACAATCATTTATTTTTTTGTATTTGTGACCAAATTTTTAAAAGCAATCCAATGTCAATAGGTTAAAAAACATAAATGTAATTATGAAACTTATTATAACTACATTTTACAACTATTTAGCTACTATTGAGATTTGTTTTGTAAAAAAAAAAACTACTATTTAGGATCTTGCAATAGTACTCAAATAATACTCAAAATAAATATTCAAAGTACAATATTACAAGATATTTTTTAAAAATAAATTACAATATTACAAGATGTTATAGTACTAAATTAAAATCAATATAGCACTCAAATCTAAAAGTAAATAATGGAAAATATCTAAATATATATTAAAAAATATAATAAATATTAATGTGGCTGGGTGGGTCCGGGGTGGGTCCTATTGGACCCAGGACCCGCTCCAGACCTAGACGGGTTTTGCATTTTTAGACCGATCCCCGTTTAACCGAGTCTAGATCGACCCCGACGGGGCGGATTTGATGCGGGGGCGGGTTAAACCATCCCTAAAATGGCTATTTAAATGGGTACTCTACGAAAAAATAGTTATTTTATATAAGAAAATGCCCAATATATATGTTAAATTCTTAATAATAGAAACAATTAACCATGTTCAATTCTGCAAGTCATGCAAACTATCATCAAGTATCAACTAAATAAAAAACAACACATAAATACAAATGCAACGCACCAATAAATTCTTTAAAATCTGTGAATAAACACTAATACATCATTTAACTCATAAATTTATAATAAACACATAAATAGAGTTTAATTTTTTATTTTGTTATATATATATATATATATAATATTTTACATGAGTGAAAATATAAATGAGTTCGGCCGCTTGGGTAGCGGATATCTTGGGGAATAAAACCCAATTTACCCGTACGTTAATGGATATTAATTTTACATCACATATGCATCCGAAATCCGAGTATAGGTTTTCATACCTATCCAATTAGGGTTTGGGCAGGAGGTTACCCACGTCTACCCATCCCGACCCAAGCCCAACGGGCCAAACTAGAAAATCGGGTTGGGCCAATTCTCATCCGACCTTTATTTTCTTAGTCCAGCCCAACTCAACCATGGTCTTCGAGCCATCGGGCCAAACCAGGTCAAATTAAATATTTAAAAAAAAAATCAAAATTTCAAAAAGAAAAGCTATTCAAAAAGCTATTTAAGGATACATAGGACAACTGGCATTTAAAACCAGCCCAACCCATTAGGCACCACCATCAACTTTGCAATTTAAGGATACATAGGACAACTGGCATTTAAAAATAAGAAAAGCTATTCAAAAAGCACAAAAAGCTGTTATACAAATCAACCAAAGTACCAAACTCATCATTTTTGTTTACAAAACTGACAAAGTGAATATTGTGCCTTTGTGGGTGATGTGCACGACAGCTGCATCCTAGAGTTTTGGACAACAAGGAAATATATATGAACTTATTTTTTTTTAATTAAATATTATTGGGCTCGGGCCAGCCCAGAAAAGGGGCTTTTTGGCTTGAGCCCGACGGGCCTACTCGATTGGGCCATTTAGGTCCAACTATTTTCGGGCCTTAAAAAACAAGGCCCGTCCCAGCCCAGCCCTATATGCGGGATGACTGGGCCGGTCCATCGGGCCTGATCAGTTTTGCCGGCTCTATCCATAGCTAGAATGTAGCTGGTTAGGAAGGATATTTTGTCTTTTGAACAAAAAAAAAGTAAGGGCTCATTAGTAACTTGATATTTTTGATGACTAATATACCCTGGGTCAATTTAGCACCATTTGTGGCTGTCTTTTTTAAGTTAACACTTAATTTTCATTCTCTCCCTACATTAATTGTTTCTCACCCTACATTAATTGTGTAACTACCTTTCCAAGAAACAAGTTGTGCCTTTCAAAATTTCAATTTTCATTCTCTCACTACATTAAACTCTACTAATAAACCATTGTGATTAATATTTTTCCAGCTCTTTGCTATGTACACAATACACTATACGAAAATAAAGTTTGCCACTTTAATAATGATACTGGTGAATTAACTTCACTATATAATACTAAAACTTCACTAATTTTATTTGTTAGCGAAGATTAAATTATTTTGTTATTGTTAGTGAAATTTGGTATGAAAATATGGTTAATTCTGGAACCTTAGATATTTTTCCCTCACTATAATTTTTTATGTGTTCATTATATATTGACAAAATAGGGTCGTCCATAAACTTCTTGGGATTTGTTTTCACTTTTGAACGTTTTTGTTTTTATTTAATAATGAAATATATTATTTCTTACAATAAAATAGATTTTTAACACATTAATTTATGTACCGACGAAAGTGCATGGCACGCTGCTGGGCACTTTATGTTAATACTAATATATCAAGATGATTTATTTCTTAAGTACATTTTAATTACTTTTCATGTTTTCAAAATAACAATTGTTATTTTGTATTATAAGTAGTGGGTGCTTATGTATGAAAAAAAGTTCAGAATATAAAATAAATGTATTTAATGTAATTCCAAATGTTAAGATTGACGGTAAAATTGCAAAATTTGTCCTGTAACTATAGTGCGGTAGCAAAAAGGTCCTGTAGAAATTATGTTTTGCAGAAAATCCTGTAACTATACAAACTTCTCAATTTTGGTCCACAAAATGTACGGTTTGAAACATAGTCTCGTAACTTAATGAAAATCTCAATTTTGGTCCTAATGTCATCAAAAATTAGGAACGACATGTGTCGCTCACGTGATTGAAATCTAGTAAAATTACTACCAAAATTGAGATTTTCATATAGTTACAAGAGTATTTTACAAACTGTGCATTTTGCACAACCAACAAGGAGTTTGCTATAATTACATGATTTTTTTTGCAAAATATAATTTTTACAGGACCATTTTGTTATTGTCCTATAGTTATAGGATCAATTTTGCAATTTTGCCTAAGATTGACTTAGGAACTAATAGATGTTCTTCATACCTTGTATGTTAAACTTACTAAGAAATTTGGCTTCCATGATTTGAGATGGGAGCCAAAATGATTAAGGGGATGTGGAAATTTGGCACAAGATTATTGTAATTTTTGTAGCCAAAAGTCATTAAATGGCAACTTAGTCTTTTTATTATGCAAATTACTATGAAAACATAATTAGTGCAAATCCACCTTACTCTTGCCTTCTAGATTCTGACTATTTAGATTTACCCTTAAAAAAATGGATCAATTCTATATATTTTTTAAAAAAAATCTTACTTTTATTAGTTTGTGTTAGCAAACTTAATTTTCACAATCTTTAGAAAAGAACAATACATTTCATTTATTTTAATTTGAAAATTCCTTAAAGTAATTGATTAACCAACAACTCCAACCAATGAAATTAATTGAGATCTAGGAACTCCAAGCTTAAAGGACGTCAATAGAAAATGACAGAACACCAAAAATTGTGCAGTGGGAACAATGAATTGAAGAGTGGCCCAGTACTTCTTTAGCCTTCATCAACAGCAGTTAATTCAAGTGGACCCTATTCAAGTGGTTTACCAAAATGACAAATTGAAATAAATAAATAAGTATTTTTAATTTTCTCTAGAACTTTGTAATGAATTGGAAAATGAAGCATGATGCATGCATGCACCATTATCAATTCTATAATTTAACAGGGTAAACAAATAATAGGGGAAAAACACTTTGCCATCCAACTATGACGTTTTTTTTTGCACATTGAGTGGTAATTTTTTTGTTGCACTTTGCCATCTAAAACACATGGAATTTTCACTTTGCCATCAGTAACACCCCAATTGTTGAAACTTTAACTGAAATTGATCTGTCACGTGCATGCACAACATGCCTCTTTTTTGTTCAATTTTTAATCAATTCCATGTCGTTTGATGTGCTCAATTCTAATCGTTAAAAGCTTAATTCTAAAAAGTTAGATTATTATTTTTCCCACATAACACAATCTGAATTGATCATAAAGTGCACAAACAAGATGCAATCATGCATGTGATAGAATCACGACAAAAGTTCTACAATCAAGGTGTTCCAAATGTCAAAGTGCTAAACCCGATTCGGATGACAAAATGTAAAAAGAGAAGAAATTCGACTCCAAAATTCAAAATCGCATAGTTTGGATGACAAAGTATTTTCACTTTAGGGATAGTGCCCTTAAAGCAATTGTGAATTGTTTTTGATTATTAATAAAATCGACATTTATTTTCGAACTCTTTTGCATATTGTATGTATTTTCTTGAACATCATGAAAATCACTAGTTTATTTATTGTAACCATAATCTTAATATATAAGAGTTATATACAAGATGATTAAGATTATGGATAATAAACTAAAAATAAGTCCGTGATGAAATTAATTAAAGTATGAGATCTTTAATTAAAACATCATTAATGCGGCCCATAACATTTTGAATGTGACTGTTTATCCTGGACCGTCGATGTGGAGACATCTTAGTGGGGGATTTATATATGATTTGATCATATAGGACTTGGACCGATTTAATTTGAATTTTCCATACAAATTCCGTTGTAGAAATGGAAAATCAAATTAAATCACTAGATGATCATATATGGATAAATCTTAATCCCGAGTGATTATAAACTCCTGTTTATTTCTATGTGATTCTTAATTTGCTTGTTTAAGTTTGTCCTAAGACATTCCCAACACTTGCATTTTAGATTCACATTTGAATTAAATAGTGGAATATAAATTCACAGATATGAAATCCATTCCTTCTTTCGAGAAGTAGAAAGATGATTCCCTCATTTGTTAATTCTGAACTCGAATGGTTTGAGATCTCTAATTTATAATTCGATTATAAATTAACCATTCGCTAGTGAATTAATGGTAAATGAGGATAAGAGGTAATTGAAGAGGTTTAACGGATACTACCTAGCTTCAATTACGAATTGTCTATGGAGGATTAATCTATATGTAATGATTATATCGATTGAATTTGCTCAATTCGTAGAGTAAGATATTCTATGATTATAAGAGTGCAATTCCAATTTATAGTGGAGTAATATCGAATTAATAAGCCGAATAAATTAATTAAAGAGTTAATTATTTATTCGATTTATTGAGCTTATAATTATAGGTCCATGGTCCCTGTTCGCCTTCCCTGAGTAAACGGATTAGAAATAATATTTCAGTTCTTAAGAGTTTATGGAAAATAGTTTTCCAAAATATTTGGGCTAATATATTAATATCGATTAATTAGGAATATATGATATTCTATATTTTTGATCGTATTTGGAATTAAATAAATATAAGATATTTATGATATTAATATAATTATTAAATTGATAATTATATTGGATAATTATCAATTAGAGTTTGAGTCTATCTAGAATCATTAATTCTAGAATAGATAGAAAACCAAATCGGAGTGGGAAACTAATTGGACTAGACCATAAAAGGGGACCACATCTCTCAATTACAGAGCAAACAAAATTCGCCACCATAAAAGCAAACCGAGAAGAATCTCTCGTACCGTGAATTTTTGCAATTAAAAATATTATCCACGTTTCTCGCTTTTGAAGTGAAATTGTTTAGTTGTTCAATTACCTTGGTCAACAAAATTGTTTAAGTTTTTTTTTTTTTTTTTTGATTTGCCAAATAAATTCGTATATTTCAATTTGCTTGAAATTTCAATTGGCAAAAGTGGCAAACATCTTGCGTGGATGAAACATTGTCCGTACTTGTGCTTTCTACAATTATGAGATTTTGTGGGTTAATTTTCCTACCTAGTTCAATTCTCCTCCTATCCAACTATTTAAGATTTTGTGGGTTAATTCTACAATACTATCTCATGAGTTGAGTACATAGTAGGAAAATAAAAGTTAGGAGCTTAGAATTATTATTTGGGTGCCCACACACCGCCGTTGATAGGGAGGTTCGAATCGGAAGATCGCGGTGTCTACGAGCTTCGTGGATTCAAGCATTGACGGAGAAAAGCGAAGAACAAGAAAATCGTCGAAAGAGGTAAATTTTCTTTTCTTCTTTTTAGTTTGAATAAATTTAATAAGCATGATTTTGCATTCTTATATCTAAAACTCGATTTTTAAAATCCCACGCTTCCGTTCCGCTCGATTATATCGAAAAGACGGATCTTATTTGGCCCGGATTAGATCCGGGGCCCGAATAATTTCAACATTCACCTCTAAACAATATATTAACTAAACTCTACAACGCCACAAAATATATGTGATGGTTATAAGGTGTTGCACATATATTTGCCATGATTATGTATACTTCATGTATATATTTATGACATCCAGTATAGATTACAATAGGAAATTGAAATATTAGAAATGTAATATAAAACTAAGATATTATTTAAATTTCGAATTGAACTGAAACTTAAAACCTCGTAATTATGGAACTATAGAAGGGGCTACATATACAGCAGCACGCATGGGACTTCATTATTCTAATGTGTAGGTTGTGATAAACTTTGTTTTGTTGGATTGTCAACAATACAGGTTTTAGCTAAGTAATTGCTGCCAATTTGTGGTCCACAAACAAAATTTACCTGTGGTTTTTTTATCTCAATATAGTATCAATATATATAGTTGAACCATACAAATCCTTGGAGTAGTACTCCAACAATAAAGGCTGTGATTATATTCTTGTGAATCTGAAGTGAAAACTATACAAAAATGTAACTCAATATGTGTTACAAGTTATAATTTAATTCTTAAACAGAAACTAAAAAGAAGTACAAGATTGAAACTACGAAAAAAAAGAAAAATTAGATGATATTGCATTTAAGGGAAAGCTGGTATAATTCAAAGGATAAGCCAATTTGCATTTAAGAAAAGTTATGTCTATCTCTCTCATAACCACTCCCCACACACACATTGTAGCTTTGAAATACATCTAATCACCTTAATGCTATAACTCAAAAGGACCAAATTGTGTCCAACTTCCAACTACCACAAGTTCAGATCATTAACAAGATAATGAAATCTTTTTAACTACAAATGGTGTAGAAAGACAGAGTGATGATAGAGGCTTAATTGCAATTTTAGTCCTGTAATTCTTATGGATTGGCAATTTTAGTTCTTTAACTTCTTGATCCGACAATTTCGATCCTTGACGACTTAGCCTTTTAGTCAAAATAACAATTTAAGTATTGTAACTTTTAATGGCACTAGTAGAAATGCGTCGTTACACGTGATTCATATAGCTTTATCAAAATAATTATATTATTAAATATTATTATTGATGAATATTAAAGTAGCTTAAAGTGCTTTACCAATAAATATATATTAACTAAATAATCAATTAAAAGAAAATTTCAAAGTATTTTAACAAATATTTTGTTTTCATAAGTATAAATCTATATGAATGATTAAGTAAATCTTTTGAAAACTCAATCCAACAAAAATTTAAAATTAATATAACAACAAAATAAGTTCTTATATTAGCTTACAATCATATTAATCAATCTTTTGTTATATTTTAATTGCGATGAACATTTTTTATTAATTAATTTCAAGTCTTTAAACATTAGATGCATTATGCCCGATTATTCGATAATTCACGAGCTAAAGATTAGTATATCGTTATCGCATCAATCAAAAACTTAAATTTGATTAAATTAATTCCTTACTAATATCAGACATATCTTCATGATTTTAATTGTAATTATTATTTATCAAAAAACATATAAATTAAAAAATAATATTAGCTGGTACGATCGTGTGCTTCTTTCATTCTATCTAACTTCTTTGGTTAAAGAAACTTAACTCAAAACAAATATTAAAAATAAAATACATGGCAAAGAAATTAAAAACTCTTTTAATATAGAATTTAATTCTACTTCCAAAGTGAATATTTTTATTAGAACATTTAAAACTTTAAGTTATTGCAATCTATTTATTTTGAGTTTCGTATTTAAAATAATAAGCCTTACCTCAATACATATAAAAATTAAAAATTAATACATTATTATCATCTTTCATTAAAAAAAAAATACATTATTGTCATACAGAGTCATGTTTTAAATAAGCCTATAAAAAAGTGATAACTTGAAATCTAAAATTTGAAACTCTATCCAATTGCATACAAAACATATCTATTTAATAAATAATAAAATCAAAAATAGTATTAAAAATTTTAGTTATCAAATTTCATAAATAGTCAAACTTCAATATAGGGGTGTACCACGGTTCGAACCGCCGCTTTGATTCCAAAACAGGGTTCGGCTCCTCGTTTTGGAGAAACTCCGAACCGAAACCATTGCTTCATGGTTCCTGGTTCAAAATCAAACCGACGGTTCAGTTCCAAAATCAAAACCGACGGTTCCGGTTCCTGTTTGGAACCCGGTTCCTCAATGGTTCCTGGTTAAGGTTTTAACCGAATGATTTGTTTATCTTTTGATAGTTTCTGGCTTTTTTAAAATGGTTTATCAATTTCGATTACATAAAAAAGGGAAAAGAAAGAAAAGACTTGAACTTAATATTCAATTGAGTTTTGTACTTAAACTTAATAATAATATTAAATCGTTTATATATATATATATATATATATATATATATATTATAACATAAATGAATCAAAGTTCATATAGTTCACTTACAACATTTGGTTAAAATGTGTCTCATGTGGTTACTGAATATAAAATATCTTAATAAATATTTAACATTTCTTATAGCATATTTTACTAAATAAAAATAAACAACATTAATTTTAACCTTGAAACCGCCGGTTTCACCGACGGTTCTACAGACGGTTCTAACCGACGGTTAAAACCGCCGATTTCACGGTTTTTGAGACTAAGGAACCGGAACTCGAACCGGTCCACACGGTTTTGGTTTTGAACTTTGGAATCACCATAATTCCTTCGATTTGGAACCGATTTCGCTTTTCATTTGGCCATCCCTACTTCAATAGTCAAATATAATAAATAAGCTTTTGTACTTGAAAATTACTTTGCAAAAACTTATGTTATTTATAAGAAACACTAACTAATTAGTTTTAGAAATATATACTATTGTATTAGAGATGATACTTGCAATTGGATTTAACTCTTTACATTTGTTATATAATTAATATATTTGTAAATGTTCTGAAGCATATAGTTATAAAATTAAAATTACTCTATATTTTTTTTCCATTTTTGAAGAGGCCGTAAACTGTAAAATTAATTTGTATCATTTATTTTCTAAATGTCACTATTTATTGTAAAATATAATTACTGATTCATTTTCATAATTTAATGCTTCTATTGAAGAAAAAAAGATATATAGTACTTTAATATTTATTTGAATTTTTTATTGAACTTTTCATCAAATAAGAAATTATACTTACCTAAAATTTATATTTCAAGTTGCCCAAAGAATTCTTATTTAGACACTTAATATGGTTATCTTGCACTCTAGTTTAGTATTGTGTATGGTTTAATACAGATTAATTTGATACATAAATGATACTATGAATACTATATTGGTACATACATATTATTATGTAATTTACTTAATACCAAAGTTTGACATATGTATCAAATTATTTTATATCATATTAATTTATTTAATTTATTTTTATTATTAAAATTTCATGAAACTTTTCATTCGTGATTCTTGTCACAATATTTCTCATTATTCTTCATTTTGTAAAATTTAAGATATTTTATACTTGTTTTATAATAAGTATTGTTTTTGTTCTTGAATTTTTATATCTTTTAAAGGTGTGATTTTTAAGTGAATTATATTTTTAATCGAAAATGAAAAAATATATATATATATATATATATTATATTACTTTTTTAAATTTTTCTCCAAAGAATTTCTAGCTATGACACATATATCATTTTTAACTCTTTAGTTTTAATCTTTCAACTTTTTGTATGTTTTATTTGATTAAACTCAAACTATCTATTAATAACATAAATTTAAAATTTGACCAATATCTCATCATATAAATAAAATATTTTTAAAGGAATAGAGTGATTGAGTTTATAATAAGTTTTGAAAAAGATATATAATTTTGACATTGACTATGTCAAATTAAAGAATACTTTTTTGAGTCAAAAGTTTCTAAAAATCATCCGACCTATGCACACTTTGAATATAAGTAGAGATAGATAGCTATAAAAAAGGTTTAAGTATAGTATATATATTTAAATATTGATATTGATATAGATGGAAAAAAAAGTTGTGTAAATGTATATGTTTGGTTCATGATTTTACTCATAAGTATCATATTGAATTTTAATTTTTATAAGTTTTTAGAGGTGTAACTTTTTAGCTGACAATCAAGTGTTACTGAGAAACTCAAATTCATGTTATTATATCAAATGACTTCTAATTAATTTTTTTGTTGAGGACATTCATGCCAATTTTAACTCTATCACATTTAATTGTTCTTTTAATTGTTAATTTATATCTTTTTTTTTTAAATCATACCTTTTCTATTTATGATATAGATTGAAATCATAAATATATTTCAACAAAAGAATAATTATTTTTGAATCTAAAGTTTATGATGTGAGACAAAATATTATTTTTTAAAAGGCATATTTTTATCCTTATTTAGAGTCTAAAAGAACATAAGTCTTGTTTGAAAAAATGTTGTCCTGTTTTTTTTTTTTTTTTCTTTGTTAATTTTTGTATTTCCATCCCATCTTTCGTGCCATAAAGAACAAAATGCACAATAAAAATAATTAAATAAAACAAGATTACTCTTTCTTACACTTCTACATTAAAAACTAAAACTTTATCTCCTTAGGTTAGAAAATATTGATATCATCTAGGTTTAGTTTACTATTTTTTTCTATTTGAGCAGAAGATTTTATATTATTTTTAATATAATTGTTTTATAATTAAAAATCTATTTTTCTGCAGAAAAAAATTGTTATGTCTTTTTCATCTTTTTCTTTGTTTTTTTCTTAAGACTTCATTCCTATTTTTCGTGCCATAAAAACATAATGCGTAAGAATACAATTAAAATAAAACAAAGAGCGCTTATATTTATCGCTTCTTGTTATACATCCACATTAAAAATTATTAGTTTAGAAATATTGCCATCATCAACATTTAGTTTATTTCTTAATTTTTTTCTCGAGCGTGAGATATTTATATTGTCTTATATATATATTTATTTTCAAATATATTATGATAATAATTGATTTCTAATAAAAATATTATCAAAATGTTAAAGGATACATCCATTAAAAACATAGATAAAAATTTGTTAGTTCAAGATTCGTAAGTAAAGTTTGTAGATTATGTATTTTGTCCTATTTTTTATTTAATCAAAACCCCTAGGATTAGATTTTTTATTTCGATTATAGTTTCATATTTCTTTTTCCTCTACAACTTTGCATAATACTCAAATTTAAACAACTAAAATTATCTCATACGAAGTCTTCTATTCATGCTTATACCATATGGTTGGAAAGCTTTGAATGAAGTTTATAAACCGATATATGAAAATTCAAAATATTTTAAAAGTTACAATTGAAATAAAACATAAAATGAATTTGGGATATGAAGGGTCACTCACTTGTCTTGTAATTAAGCAAAAACTAAATAAATACCAAATTACTTAATTGTCCCTAAACTCAATATGTTGAAGGGATAATTTTGCTTAATCAAAAGTTTCAAGAAACCATCCCACCTATTCGACTTTTTATATTAGTATAGATAGGAATTTGAGGTATTTTGACTAAAAATAAGGGTATTGTGGGAACAAATTAATTTCAAACTCCCATTATGGCAAAAATCGCTCAAAGTGAAAACTTGTAGGACCAAAATTGCACTAATTAGAACTTATGGATCAAAATTGCACATAATCAAAATCATACGAAATTTGCTACATAAATATGTAGAGGACCAAAATTGCTAGCCCCTATAGTTATGGGACCAATGTTGCTATTAAATCCGATGATATATGCAGTGGTGTGGTCTAAACAAATTGAAATTGATACTTTAAATAAAATTTATATTGATGCATTATTACCTCGAATATCAAATTCTAAACTAGAAATTTCATGCAACGCAAGTTACTACTTACACCACAAGTCGTTAAGGGCGTTGGAGTTATCCTAGCGAAAACCCTCTAACTTAGGCTCAAGTGAGTTCCAAAGAGCAAGAGAGAGCAATAAACTGAATGCTCATTAAAGAATGGAAATAACTGCACCCATATAACCCACAATTTTAGACTATTTAATTGATTTTGTTGAGCCTGGGTAATTGCTAGCAAATACCATAAGAGTTGGCCCTAAAACTGTTGACTTAAGCTATGTTGGCTAATGGCTGGACTGCTAAAATTGTAGGGTAGGCTGCCGAACAAGAGTAGTATGAATGGATTGAAGCTCATCGTCCTAACTATGGTTAGAATGGTCGTCTTTTTCAGTCTGTCATAATTCAAGGCCTAGTTAATGATCTTTAACAGGTTCAAAATTTTGAAATATTAGAATATCGTAATTGTAGTAGCCTGGTAGGATAGACTTTCTTTTAGTAGGATGGTGATTTTTAACACGATATTTTTTTTTTTTACGTACGCATTGAATAAACAATATATATATACATATATATATATATATATATAGGATTTGGATCGGGTGAGTCCACATATTTTATATGAGTACACGAGACCAAATCGAGACCTTGATTTGATTTTTAAACGGTTGAGATTAAATGATTTTACCATTTTTTAATATATAATTTAATATAAAAAAGGGTTGTTTGGTAATTTTAATTAAAATCGTTTTGGGAGGGAAGTTAATTTTGGGAGTGGGCTATAATTTAGGACCCATTTTTGGAGACGTGTGTGTATCCAAAATCTTTGCATATCTCTCCAACTTGGTAAATGAAGAGTCGAAAAAATAGTTATTCTCCTTTGCTAACACAAGAATCTCTCTCAAAATTTAACATTTCTCCATTGTTAATTCTTCAAGGGTTCTCCCCGCAGCGTCTCCCACCCACCCCTACCGCGATTAGTTGTTGTTCACCCCTTCCTACCGGAGAAATACCAAAAGTGTGAAATCTTTCATCCGAAAATCAAAAATCGACTCATCACGCCTGGTCGAATTTTAAGTAGGAGTTGAACCATCCGCAACTACGTCACTTAGGGCGTTTTGGAATTTCCTCGTAAGAGCGGCCCGAAACCCCAAAATTTGTCAGAAAATCCTTATTCGAAAGCGGTACCAAATTTGTTTATCTTCTTCGTTTCCTTTTTGAATTTCGAGCAGGTACTAAATCTGTTTATCTTCTTCGTTCGTCCTTTGCTGTAATTTCTTTTTTTTACTGATTTTACTAGTTGAAAAAACAAAGTTAGCAGACAGTGAGATTAACGAGGCTTTCAACTGCTTATTGTTGTTGATAATTATGCTTATGCATGTTTTATATTATGCTTATCTATGTTTTATATTATGCTCTCAAATTAGGGGTAATTGGTATTGCCATGTTTTTTTCTAAGGCTGGGGGGATTGCTTATTGATGTTTTCAACTGCTTATTGTTGTTGATAATTATGCTTATCTGTAGTTTGTTTTATGCTTATACATGTCTTATATTATGTTTATGCTTGGTTGGTTTTTATGCTTATAAATGTTTTGCTTGTTAATAAATGCTTTATATAAATGACTAGTGTCTTTTTTTTTTGATAGATTTTCTGTTGGAAATGGCAAAAGATGTATGAACGAGCAAAGGAAGTCGATTTTCGGACTGGCGAAGGAGTCTGCCAAATCGAGTTATGATCACAACGAAACGTTGTTGTTTCATACTTTGATCAAAATGTTGAATTTTGTAGTATTTTATAGCCATTTTAAATATGGTTGGTTTTGACGTACATGCGTAGTTGATATAGGAATATTTTCTAGTTAGTGCCGTATTTATTTTCATGGTTTTTAGATACTGTAAGCAGAATTCAATTGCTTTGTAAGCAGAATTCAGTTGCCTTGTAAGCAATATTCAATTGCTTTGTAAGCAGAATTCAATTGCTTTGTAAGCAATTATTTTGATGGTTTGATGGTATTGTAAACATAATTCAATTGCTTTCTAAGCACCATAACATCCTTTCACAAGCAATACTTTACGACAAATAAGCAATTGAATATATGGGACCGTAGTAACCAAATTTTGTAAGAATGTTGAATTATTTGCTCGAAAAGCACTACAATATTCACAAATAAGTTTGAGTACATAGTAGTAATAAGCATTACAATAACCACACATGTGCAATTTGTAATATGTGAATAAGCAAGATTTAACAAATAAATAAGCAAATCACAACATATTCTCGTACACATACTTTTTTTTTTATTTATTAATAATCATTTTTAAAATGGTATTCCGTTGTCGAATTGTCAAAATTCATTCCTTCTTTTGGAGTAACATTTTCGTCACATTCGGTATCCAGTTCGAGATGAATCGATATTATTTCAATCTGTTGCTGACACATGTGCAATCCCAACTGAATCAAATAAAATAAATAATTAAGCAATATTTAGAATATACATAAGCGTATTGTTATGCACATGTAAGCAAACGTCTAGCCATAGCTAAGCAAAGTACTGAGTTAGAACAAATGGGGACGTAATCAAATTTTTGACTACATACAAGTAAGTATTCGTGCATACATAAACAACATTTTAGTAACCTAGCAAATTTCTCGGGTTTAAAAACCGTCAACGATTGAATGAATAAGAGTCCATATAAGTATAAATTTTTAATTTTTTGCATAACATGATAGTTCTTCTCAAACAAACTATTATTAATATGAGATTTTAAAACACAGTAATAACTAAGCAACATTTTGCATACGTGCAAGCAAGTTTTTAAGCACATATAAGCAATATTATGACCATATCAAGAATTTTTTTAAAATAAAATAGAAATGACGAAATTTCATGTAATTTACTAGATTTAGCACATGGAGTTAAGGAAACATATCATCAAATTTATTTGAAATCAACTACACAACGTGTGTTTAATGAAGGATGACCAATTGTGGGTAACTGCCCTATTTTCATGGGATTTACTAGATTTAGTCAACCTCCCTATTTTTTATGTGGACTAATTTGCCCCATTTTGACTTTACCATTTATTTTATTAACATTAATCGAATTAATAATAGCCATTGAAATAGGTAGATATGTGGTCCGGATTTGGTCTTATGTACTCATATAATAGAGGGTCCTATATAACACTCCCCCATATATATATAGGGGATGGTTCAAATGGGACACCCCCTTATATGAGACGGTATGGATTTATTATAACCGTTGAATTGATCTTTTGGATGATTCAGATTAATCCCATTATTTTAGGCAATTAGTTAATGCAAGAGTTTAAAATAGTAATTTATATTATTTTCGAACTATTAATTAAGGGCAAATATATCATTTATATTTTAGTGTAGAAGGTAGGTATTATTTTACCTTTTCCTACTCCTAAATTTAAGGGGGAGTTATATCCTTTCAAAAATACACGTCTTTTCGATTTCATCCGTAGAAGGTAAGTTTTATTTTACCTTTTCTAGGTTCCTATTTTTAAGGGGAGTTATATCCTTTCAAAATACACGTCTTTTATAATTTCGAATTGTATGATATAGTTAAATTTATCGTATAGATTTAATCAAGTTATCCGATATTTTTGGCATTTTTGTTGTATAATTAGTTTCGAATTGTATGTTATAGTTAAATTTACTGTATAGATATAACCTTTATCTATATATTTATGTCATTTTTGTTGTATACTAGTTTCGGATTGAATGGTATAGTTAAAGTTATCGTATAGATATAGCATTTAACTGTATATTTATGTCATATTTGTTGTATAATTAGTTTTGTGGAGTAGTAACAAAATTACTGTATTGATATACTTCCTTTTATACAACAAACAAAAAGCATGTATACAGTTAGTTTAACATAAGTATACAGTGTATATTATAAAATAACAAATTTACAATATTAAAATCATTAAACAATCAATTTAAAAAATACACACATAATTGACAAGCTTAAAACATCAAAAGTGTACTAAAAATACACACCACCCCCCGAAAAACAAAAGTGGGAAAAAACTTTTTTACCCAAAAAAAAGCTAAATCAACTTTCTTCCTAAAACATTATCATTCCAATTCAACAAAATGCAATGATAGATACAGTAAATTTATTCTAACACTACACAAACATGTGATGACAAAAACATTAAAATTGTATTATATAGCTACCACGGAAATTAAGCTATGTTGAATACATACACAAAACTGTACTGCACAAAACAACAAAACTGTATTAAATAAACACTAAAACTAAACTAAGTATTCAACATAATGCCAACCCCTCCCAAACCAAATCGCTTCCCAAACCCAAACTTCCAACCAAGTTCATCTTTCACCAATCAAGAAATATATCGAAAATATAAGGGGCGACATCCATGAGCTACTCGATGCCGTTTCGGAAAAACCAAAACCCTAGAAAACCCAGCTAATCCCGAACCCAATCACCACGGCAAAACTTCCCGAATCAGCCCAAAATCGACTCGTACATCTCCAATTCAACCCGAATCGAACTCGTTAAGCCCAAAACCAACCCCTTCCCCTGTCCAAAGTCGCTGAATTTGCTCGTCCGTGTCGCCGCTGGCGTGTTCCTTCCTTGTCGCTGCTTGTTGACAGATTTACGTAAGAAAAAAAAAGGAATTTGGGGGATGGGTGACGAAAACAGAGAGATAGAGAGTGAAAGTAGAAAGATAAAAAAGAAGAAAATAGATTGAGGAAGAGTTGGGTGTGTTGTTGACCAAGGAGAGCGTAAGTGAGAATAAGGAAAGTGGGAAAAAAAGAAAAGTGAGGAAGAAAAGAAAGGAGCAAAGAAAGAAAAGTGAGATAGGAAGGGATAGGAGATGACGTGTGATTTTGTTGATTAGGTTAGTAATTAAATCCCTAATTTGTAGGAAAGATTTATGGAAGTTTTGGATATCATATATATTGACTATTTTACCCTTATAATTATCAGTTTAAATCATTAATTTATTTTTAGTGATTAAATCTACACCATCAATCAAAAATATTTAATGACTTGGATTAGTCCCCACCGTCTCATATAAGGGGAGTGTCCAATTTGAACCAATCCCCATATATATATATGTGGTTAGGATCAAATGTGGCGGGGCTTACCGTGTGGCAAAAGTGTGGATTGATCCCATCCATCCACACCTTTTATTCAATGGTACATATTGCTATTTAAAATAACTGATTTATCAATTGATTAATAGGTGGAAATGGCATAATAGTAACTAGCAAAATGCCATAAATCACGCCCCTACAATCAAGGGATTGATTAATATCACGTTTCCATAATCAATTGTGTACCATTTTAATAATCAATCAGACACCATTTAATAAATCGATCGTACACCATTTTATAGCTAATAGTGCATCACAGTATAACTTATTATACATCATATGAAGGAACTATAAAGACAAAATGGTGTAACCATCTTTCCATTTAATAATCGAATCGCACCATTTTATATCCGATGAGCATCATTATATAACTAATTGTACATCATCTAAAAACTCTATAAAGACAAAAATGGTCTAACCACCTTCCCATAATGACGCTCTACAATCATGGATGTGATAAATATCACGTTTCCATATCTCAATTATGCACTATTTTAATAGCTGAATCGTGCACCATTTAATAAATCGTAAAAGCTATAATCAAGAAGTCAAAACAATAAATAGCAGTTAGTCTAGTTAGGTAAGTTAGTTATAAGATTGGCTAAGTTAGTTGTATTTTCAATTATAAAAGAACCTCTCCTCCTTCACTTTGTAATCATCAATTCAGATTATAATCATCAATGGAAGTTTCATCACATTTCTGAGTACTTTACATGGTATCAGTAGTATCTTGATCACTTCCGCATCCATTTTTTTTTCTTCATTCTGCAGAATTTCTCATCTGCTGCAACCCTCTAATTTGATCATTTCTTGATCATCTCATCTTTCTTGATCATTTCTGTTTGATCATCATGGCTACTCCCCCTGATATACCAACGGATGACTTCATATCTCCTTTCTATCTACATCCAAGTGATAATCCAGGCACCATTATAGTTTCTGAGTCGTTTAATGGAGAAAATTATATTTCGTGGAGCAGGGCAGTATCAACGGCTATAGATGGATCCATTCCTATGCCATCTCCATCTTCCACTTTACTCTACAATTGCTGGAAAAGAGCAAATAATCTTGTTTTATCTTGGATTCTAAATTCTATATCCAAAGAAACCAGACAAAGCCTTCTTTACTTCAATTCAGCCCAAGAAGTATGAGATGAACTCAAGATTCGATACGTTCATAGTGATGGGCCGAGGGTTTTCCACTTGGAGAAATCTTTGAGCTAGATTTCTCAAGGTACTAATTCCATTACTACATACTACAACCAATTCAAAGGTCTTTGGGATGAGTATATTAATTTCAGACCTGTTCCAAAGTGTTCTTGTGGGAATTGCACCTACAACTTTCCATATGTCATATCTGGAGTCCAACAATCTGATTCAGTCATCAAGTTCTTGGTTGGACTGCATGAGTCCTATGCCCAAATTCAAAGTCAACTTCTCTTATCATCTCCTCTACCTTCCCAAGCAAAGGTGTATTCTCTACTTCTTCAAGAAGAGGCACAAAGAGGACTAAATAATTATATGGTTTCTCCATTAGAACCTGCAGCCATGCTTGCTAAACAAGCAGTCAAGACAAGATTTCAGAGTTTCAAGGACAATAAGAAACCAAAGTGCAGCCATTGTGGTTTCTCATGCCACACAATAGACAAATATTTTCAATTAATTGGGTATCCTCCTGGATGGAAAGGTCCAAAAGGCCCTAGAAATGCAAGAGATAATGCTGGTGCTAATGCTGTGGTTTCTTCTCCTAACAATACACAGTCAGAACATCCTCGTTTCATTCCTAAGATGTTCCAACAATTCTTGAATTTTGCTAAGGATTGCTCTCAGAAACCTGCTGAGGACAATATTCATTTGGTAGCCACCTCAGTCTCAGGTATTTCTAAGAAAATTTATTTCTGTGCTGTTTTTAATGGTAAGTCAAAATGGATACTTGATACTGAAACCACTGATCATATGGTATGTGATATATCTTATTTCAAATCTAAACCATTATCTGTTTCCATTCCTATCCATTTACCTAATGGAAAAACCACTTTAGCCTCACATATGAGTAATGTACAATTATATGATGATTTCACTTTACAAAATGCACTTTATGTTCCAACTTTCTTATTCAACCTTATATATGTTTCTCAACTAACTAAAAGTTCAGATTTTGCATTGCATTTTCTCTCCTCACATTGCTTGTTACAGGATTTGAAAAGCAAGAAGATGATTGGTTCTGCTAGAGAACATGGTGGACTTTATCATTTTCAAATCTCCTCAGCTCATGCTTCAGTTTCAGAGTCTCTTTGGCACTCAAGATTAGGCCATGCCTAAACAAAAACATTAGATTTACTTCACCTTAATTCTGCTAAAACCTCATTTTTGATTCTTGTGATGTATGTCATCTAGCCAAACAAAAGAGGTTGCCCTTTCCTGACAATGCTTCACAATCTAATGCTGTTTTTGATCTAATACACTGTGACATTTGGGGCCCTTTTGCCACCATTTCTTACACTAGTTCTAAATTATTTCTTACTATTGTTGATGACTTCTCAAGTTGTACATGGATATACATGTTAAAACAAAAAGCAGACACTCAAACCTGTTTGCAAAATTTTTTCAATATGGTTTTTACTTAGTTCAATAAGAAAATTAATATTCTTAGATCAGACAATGGCACTGAATTCATGTTGGCTAATCTGTATAATTCTCATGGCATTATACACCAGAAATCTTGTGTAGAAACTATTCGTCTTATTTTTAGCTTCACCGCAAGTGTACGGTGCAGTTTATAGAATAGGGTTAGCAAAGTCGAATTCACAGAGACTAATAAATTAATGTACTAATTATTGGGATTGTAATAGTCTTACTTTTATCCGCGATCGAAATTGAATGATTTGGTTTTGTAAAAGTAAGACAAGAATTTATCCTAAAAAACAAAGTAAAGAGTTAATTGAAAGATCAAGGAGATGAATAGATTCCTGGGCTATGGTTTCAGTTAATATCCCCTTTTATTATCAGATTAATCACAACCAAAGTTATTATTGTTCTTCCCTATAAGACAATCACGAAAAGTATTTTACCTTCTCTCTCAAGATGTATGTAAAACGTTGATTGGATTATCTATGCTAGAATCTCTACTCAACATAAGATATCCAACTCCCAAAAGCATAAAAGATTATAAATCCTCACAAATATTCACAGACTTCTCAATCTTGCAAATATTCATGTCAAGTACTCACATATCTAGTATTGAAACTCATCTCTCGAATTATGAATCAATACATCAAAGCAAGTTAAACCAAACGCGTTTTGTTAAAACAAGCATTAAAACAAAGTACTCGAATAGGGTTTAAAAACAATAACTTCAATTGCAATTAATCATCCAACAAAAGTATCCATTAACCTAATCCCAAATCCGAATCACAAGATGTTTAGCCGCATATAGAAAATAAATAATCCATACACAAATTATTCAAGTTCATATCTAACTAATCGAAAGTAAATGATACGATGGAATGAGAAAACTCGTGGGATGTCAACGATCTCTCGGTCTATCTTCAATTCTCAAGTGCGCGGTTGTGACCTCGATCAATCTCTCCAATCCTTTAGTAGAAGATTGCTCTTTTCTCTCGTGTTCTAGGGCAAAAGCCAGCCATGTGTTCTCGCTTGTGGCCACCTCGTCTCTCGTTTGTACTTCGCTTTGGCCAAAACCTAGTTGAGAATCACAAACTCTATTTTCCCACACAAACGCACGGCCGTGCGCCTAGTGCACGCCTTGACCCGCGGGGGTGCCGTAGGGGAAATTTCAATCGCTGAAGACACGCACGGCCGTGCGCTCAACGCACGACCAACCTGCGTGCGTCATGCCGTGGGCTGAGTCTCACTCGTGGCGCACGGGTCATGCTATGGACGCACGCCCGCCTGCACACTGGGCTGAGCTAATAGATGCTCGTTTCTTTCCGTTTCGCCTGGCTCATCCGACTTCTTCTCGATTTAACTCCAAACATCGTGACGCTTACATCCAAAAAATTGGCGTTTTTTACTACAATGCTCCAAATTGTTGCCAAAATGCTACAAATATCATTCAATTCCTACAAAACGAGCAAAACGTAATACATTTTCCACAAAACATAAATAAAGCCCTTTTCATTCAAGTAATGCATGCATAACAACTAATTCTAACTACAATTGAGCTCAAAATACATGCAAAACACATACCAATCGAAACACCTCAACAAAATGGTTTGGTTGAAAAAAGCATCAACATTTACTTCAAGTGGCTAGAGCTCTAATGTTTCAATCCAAAATTCCTTTAACTTCTTGGGATGAGTGTATACTCACAGTAGCCTATATTATAAATAGACTTCCAACTCCTACTCTTCAAAACAAAACACCTTTTGAAATTCTTTTCAATAAAATTTCTGATTACTCTCATTTAAAAGTTTTTGGTTGTCTAGCCTATGCTTCTACATTATCTAGACAAAGTAGTAAATTTCATCCAATAGCCACAAAATGTATTTTATTGGTTATCCTATGGGAACCAAAGGTTACAAGTTGTATGATGTTGAAACTCATAAAGTTTTTCTATCTAGATATGTTCAATTCTGTGAATATATATTTCCTTTTGCCTCTGCATCTGTCTGCAATAATAGCAATGAGATTGAGCCTCTTCTTCAGTCTGTTTTTGACAACATTGTTGAGTTAAATATGCCTAGCAGATTATAATTTGATAGTCCAACTAACATTGTTGCAGGCCCTGATATACCTGTTACTGATACAATTATTCATGACACACGATTCCTGATACTAACCTTCCTGTTTCTGTGCCTAATAACACTAAGGCCACGATACTAATTCTCCTGATCTCAGGAGATCCTCTAGAACTCGCACTTTACCTCATTATTTACAGCCATATCAATGTGCTCTTCCACAATCTATACAGAATAACTCTTCCTCTCAGGCTGTTACATCAGGAAAAGCTTATGACATTGCACAATCTATTTCTTTAGATCAGCTTTCTGGGAATCATAGAGTGTTCACTGCAAGCATCACTCAACATACAGAGCCTAAAACTTTTGCTCAAGCAAACAAAGTATCTGAATGGAGAGATGCTATGAAGGCAGAAATAACAGCTTTAGAGAAGAATAACACTTGGACAATGACCTCCCTCCCTCCCAATCAACATTGTATTGGATGTAAATAGGTTTTCAGAATCAAATATAAATCCAATGGAGATATAGAGAGGTACAAGGCACATCGTGTAGCAAAAGGATACACACAAGAAGAAGGACTTGACTATTTTGATACCTTCTCACCTGTTACTAAGATAACCAAAATAAGACTCATTCTAGCCACGACTTCTATCAAAGGTTGGCATCTCCACCAACTTGATGTCAACAATGCCTTTCTTCAGGGGGATCTAAATGAGGAAGTATATATGAACCCACCACCAGGATATTGTACACCAGGTGACACAAGAGTTTGCAAACAGAACAAGAGTCTTTATGGACTCAAATAAGCCTCAAGACAATGGTTTTGCAAATTAATTATTATTGTCCCTTAGCTTATGGTTTTACTCAATCTAAATCAGATAGTTCTTTCTTTATTAAGTCCCCTGCTGTTTCTATAACAACTCTTTGTGTATATGTTGATGATACAATTCTTGCAGGAAATAACTTACAGGAAATCCAAAGTCTTAAAGCACATTTAGACAACACTTTCACTATCAAAGATCTTGGAAATCTTAAATATATCCTTGGAATAGAGGTTGCAAGGTCTGCCAAAGGCATTAATCTATGCCAAAGGAAATATGCTTTAGACATCCTTACAGAAGCTGGTTATCTTGGCTGCAAACCAAGCTCAACTCCCATGGAATCTAAACCTGATGTTCAAACAACTGACAACACACCTCTACCTGACCCTTCTATATACATAAGACTCATAGGAAGATTATTATATCTAACTATCACTAGACCTGAGTTATCTTATTGTCTACAGTATCTAAGTCAATTTATGTCTAATCCTAATGTTTCTCATATGACTACAACTCACAAATGTCTAAGATACATAAAGTCAAATCCAGGCAAAAGTATCTTCTATCCCACTACATCTAGCCTACAGCTCAAAGCTTTCACTGATGCTGATTGGGCTAAATGTCCTACCACAAGAAGAAGTATAAGTGGATATGCCATATTTCTAGGTGACTCTCTTATATTCTGGAAAGCAAGGAAGCACGCAACAATCAGTATATCATCAGCTGAGGCTGAATACAAAGCCATTGCACTAGCCACATGTGAAATCCAATGGCTCAATTATCTTCTCAATGATATTAATACAAATCCTACAACTCCTGCTACTATCTACACAAACAACCGTTCATCATATTGCATACCACAAAACCCTTGCCATCATGAGCGCACTAAACACATCCAACTTGATTGCCACTTTGTAAGAGAAAAGATCCAAGAAGGTCTCATCAAGATCATCCATATTCATGCTTCACAGCAAACAACTGATATAATGACAAAACCTTTTCCACCTGCCCTATTTAACCATTTTATCTCCAAGTTGGGCATGATAGACATTCATGCTCCACTTGCCGGGGGTGTAAAAGCTATAATCAAGAAGCTGAAAACAATAAATAACAGTTAGTTTAGTTAGGTAAGTTAGTTACAAGATTTGTTAAGTTAGTTGTATTTTCAATTATAAAAGAACCTCTACTCCTTCACTATGTAATCATCAATTCAGATTATAATCATCAATGGAAGTTTCATCACATTTCTGAGTACTTTACAATAACCGATCGTGCACCATTTTATATCTAACAAAGGCATCATTGTATAACTAATTGTACATCATCTTATAAAGGAACCATAAAGACAAAATGGTGTAACCATCTTCCCATTTAATATCTTAACTATGCACCATTTTATATCTAATAGTGCATCATTGTATAACTAATTGTACATTATCTAAAAACTCAGAAAGACAAAAACAAAGTGTAACCACCTTCCCATAATGACGCCCTACAATCATAGATTCTGAGAAGATCACGTTTCCATAATCGAATTTATGCACCATTTTAATAGTCGAATCAGTACTATTTAATAATCGACATATACACCATTTTATATTTAATCAAAGCATCATTGATAACTAATTGTACATCATTGTGAGTAAACCACAATTGAATAAAAATCGTGAACAATCATAAAATCAAATCCCATAAAAATCGCTGATGAACAATTACCGAAAGTATTTTGTCTTTATAGTTCCTTTAGATGATGTAAAATTAGTTATAAAATGATGCACTCGTTAGATATAAAATGGTGTACAATCGCTTATTAAATATTGTACAGTTCAACTATTAAAATGGTGCACAATTTAGTTATGGAAACGTGATATTAATTAATCCCTTGATTGTAGGGGCACGATTTATGGCATTTTGCTAGTTACTATTATGGCCTTTCCTATTAATTAATTGATAAATCAATTATTTTTAATAGCAACTGACCATTGAATAAAATATGTGATAGATGGGATCAATCCACACCGCCACACCTGAAGAGGCCGCCACACGAGATCTCATCCCTATATATATATGTGTGTTGGGGACATAAATGGTATTTCATAATTTAATATAATTCATTTCATAGTTTTATTATTTAATATTAATTATCCAATGGGCTCTTAATAATTAAACTGCCCAAAGGAGTCTAGGTTTGGCCTAAGCGGTCGTTTTTCTCCTACGTGGATCGCCCATAGGCTACATTTTCCTATACACTACCACGGACCCATCTCCCAGGTATAAAAAGGTCCCTTCTATTATTTGTAAGTAATTGACTCATAATTAATTATTCTTCTACGCATTCAATATTCGACATCGTTTATTTTCTCTCGCTCACCGTGGCCGACTTGAGCGCGAGGGGCCTGTTGGGACAACCCTGGGCTCCTCTAACGCTTGCACGTGTGTGCAAGCAAGTTCCCAATTGAAGAAGTTAGCAGTTCAAGGAGCGAAGATGAGAAGACTTCCCCGAGAAGAGGACTAGCTCAAGACTTCCCTCTCGAAAGAGGATTTTGGTCAACTCAAATGACTGGGGTGATCCGCTCTAAAAACAAAAGATTATTTTGGCACCGTCTGTGGGAACAACCAAAGTACGCACAGATGCAAACTTGATCGCAAGCACGTGAATTCGAATCTCAAGTTGCAGGCCGAGGTACCGAGACTAACAAGAAAAAGACCGCCTGGAAGACAGGAGCTAACCCTCCTTCTCCTGGAGGAGTGCCGCCCCCTCCTCCATTTGCAAGAGGGCGCCGCCTCTCCTCTTGGGATGCTCCGCCTGCAAGAAACTCGCCAGCCCCATGAAGCTGTCCAAGCTCTCCGGATGAAGCTTCCTGAACGCTTTAAGATATCAATCCGCAATAGATGCTGCACGAAGACCACCATGGGCTCCGCCCACTACTAAAGACCCCGATCGAGATGATCATGAGGAGAGAGAAGGTTGCTGAGAATCGAATCATGAAGAGACACCATCGGTTGAAGAATCTCAACCAGTACAACCTAGCCTAGCTAACTCACGAGCTATGACATTGATGAAGAGGAGCCCGTTGGCTCCGGTGATCTTATCTCAACCAAAGACTATCGAATCAAGACCTCCAACCTCCCTGAGTATGATGGAACCGAGATCCGCATGAACACCGAATATATTCTATGCCAAGGCGGATCAAGGTGTTCCACACTACTTTGACCAAGCCGACGACAAGGTTCAATAAGCTTCCAGTGGGGTCGATCTCTGATGGACAAGCTCACAGAGGCATTTATGCAAAGATTCTCCATTAATGTAAAAATATCCTAAGACCATCGCTCACCTCTTTCAAAGTGCAAGGAAGGAAGGAGAAACACCGAGGAATTCATAAAGTGGTTCGTGAAAGTCATCAATGAAGTGGCCAATGTCCAACATGAGACTTGATCGGGATATTACAAAAAAATCTACGCCAAGGGCATCTGAAGGAGTCTCTTGCCGGGAAGCATCCGTCCAACATGGAGGAGCTATTGAGCCGAGTAGAGAAGCACATTCGAGTAGAGGAGTCCACCAAGCCCGAGCCTGGTGTCAAGCGCAAGTCTTGGGAAGAGGAGAAGAACCAATCGTGGAAGGGCTCGAGGAAGGATAATGGGCCAAGCTATACGCCTCTCAACACTCCAATAATGAAGGTGTTAATAGTTGCCCAGAAGAAGGGGATCATTGATACCCCACAAACCATTAAGGAACAACCTTTCTCAAAGACGCTCCAATTTATACCGCTTCGCACCATACAGACAGGGGGCACACCATCAAGATTGCTTTATTCTCAAAAAAAAGAGATAGAACAACTCATCTAGAAAGACCACCATAAGGATCTGCGTGGATCGAGCAAGTTCCGCCGCGATCCTAGGCCATACAAAGAAGAATCTCCAAGACCAGCCACGCCGATTGCCATAGGAGGAGAAGCGTGACAATAATGTTGCCGAGTCATCAATGTGATCTCCGGAGGTCCAGACAAAGGACACCCTTAATGCTCTCCGAGAATATAGCAAGGACATGAGAGGATGCCCCAAGGAGAACCCGTCCCAAGAAACAAAATCATGGAGCAACCTCAAGCCAAGGGGCATGCTAATCACATTCTAAGACTTAAGACTACATCCCGCAGACCCAAGTTCTTCCCGATGACATTGTTATATCGCTTATGCTAACCAATTTCATAATTAAAAGGGTCCTGCCGACACCGGGAGCACTATGCACGCCATATTCGGGAAGCTTTTGATAAGATGAGAACCGATCCAAAATAAGTTGTTCCAATTTTCGCACCGATTGAAATATCATAAGCCAACTTCTTGACATCCCTTCAAATATGTTGGGAAATTTATTTTGTAGATTTTGATGAATGCCATGCCATGCAAAACTTAAACTAGAAAGTTGGCACCCCATTTTCCTTGTAATTTTCATTGTACTAGATAGGGCTAGAAAAGCTCGAGTAGAGTCACTAAGCCTCGAAATACAAGAAGTCAATCAAGATCAAGAAGTGAAGACTCCGCCGCAAGACAAACCGAGTATGGTAAGGAAGCAAAGTCAAGAACTCGATCAAGGTGTATCACTTTGCAACAAAGTAGGAAGAGTCACCAAGTCAACTCAAGAAGCCAAATCTCAAGTTGAAGTGACATGAGTCATCCAAAGATTGGAAGCTAACTCAAGTCACATGGGAATAAAAGATCGCAAAATAAGTCAAGACAACCAAGATCCGTTGATGAAGTCAAGAATGTTACTCATAATGGTAACCTCATTAAAGTTGTCGAGGTAAAGGGTTAATTCCAGCTTGTGTGCAAAAGGAACAAACCAATGGGAAGCATCGCACCTAGTGTCGATATACGCCGCAATGCCGCAAGACATTAAATACGAGGAAATGTCAACATCAAGGATCGCAACAAGACAAGCCAACAAACACAAGTGACTTTTGAAATTAGCCTATCTCTTCAACGGGCAAATTTTTAAAAGTTCCTATAAAAGGTGAGGAAAATTATTGAGAAGAGGTTACCTTGCATACCTAAACCACGAACAAGCAAGCTATATTCAAATCAGAACCCGCAAAATATTCTCAAGATATTCAAGCAAAATCCTCAAGCCTCAAACAAACTCGAAGGAAATCAATCCAACACAAAGTCAGAAGGAAAGACAACTTCAAACTCGTTGAATAGAAACCTTTGAAGAATCAAAAGGGGTCTACTTTCCAAGGAGGATTGTAGGAAGGTTCAAGGTCAAACCAGTCTCAAGTTATTGGAGAGCTTCGTGATCAAATCCCGAAGCTTGGGAAAGTGAGTTGAAGTAGCAAGACAGCTTGCCCTGTGAAGAAGCCGAGCTCAAGAGAAGCCACCGTGTGACCAAGGCATCTCTAGATCGAGTCCAAGGAGCAAGTCACCGTGGTGATCAATACTTGTCTCTGACTCGATAACCACTTTGTGAACTGATCATTACTTAGTGGATTCCTCCAGAGTTGGATAAGAGAGGATTAGAAGAATTACCCCATCTTCGAACCTCTATAAAAATTATTTGTGTCATTTACATTTCAACACTTTTATTTCTGCATACTTATTTATATCTGCTGATAATTTGATATCCAACTCATTAATAACTAAGTGCTAAAATCAAGTGTTAAAACAAGCTTAAAACAAATAAAAGGGTGTTAAGACTTCCACTGAAAAACTCAACACAACCAAGTTAAGTTTCAGGTTAAACAAATTGAGTTATTCTATCAACAAATCTATCGAGTCCGCTGAGTGGCTAACTCAATAATAACCAACTTAGTCATCCCTCAAGGACTTAGTCATTGTGTTAACTCAGAATTTATTTAAAAGGACTAAATCGAAAAATTGGTAAGATTTATTCAACCCCTTCTAAACCTTACTCACACCCCCTTGGGACCTACAAGTGGTATCGTGAGCTGGTTGGTTCATTGAGCCTTCCGCACCGTTACATCGAACTAGATCTCTATATTTTCTAAAAGATTTTTAACAATTGTATTTTTAAAATCTTTCATTCTTAGCAAAAGTTATTATCATGGAAGAAAACCCGACACGCATTTCTATGTTCACTATTGAGGAGTTTGATGACCGGAAAATTCATATGCAGCTCATCTATCTCGCTTTACATGATGAAATGTGGTCGTGATAGAGGATGAGCCACCGCAAATAATGAAAGTGAACACAAATAAGGAGAGTAAATGCACAAGGAGAAGAAGTCTGAGGGCAAGACCAGCCATGGTTGAGAAACCAAGGACCGAGTGGACAAACGAGACAAAAAAGATACAACTTGACAATGTAGCCAATGACATACTTTACAAAACCTTGACAAAGTAATGTTCAACAAAGTCAAATCTTGCCAAACCGCAAAACAAATCAGATAAATTAACTTTAATTTGTGAAGGATCGTAGCAAATTAAAGAAAATAAATTGTCTCTGTTGTCGTACGTAAATTTAAAAATTTTAAAATACTTGGGTGAAACCTTGATCACCGATGCCGATTCACCGAAATCACAAATGAGCTATCAACACTTGAGAAAGAATATACACAAAAGGAAATGTGTATGAAGATTCTCGAGAAGCCTCCCACCAATGGGAAATGAAGGTCATGGCCCCGAGACATTCAATGAACCTCACAACAACATCCAATCATGAGTCGCTTCTCGGATCTCAAAGCTTATGAGTTTGAGCCGAGAAGAAAAGATCAAGGAGACAATGCTCCCAAGACAAATTGCACTAATAGTCAAGGATGGAAAAAGAGTCAAGTCAAGGAAGCCATAGACCAGGAGAGATTGCCATGATGGTAAAGAGATTCAACTAATCCTTTAATAAGAACTATAAAAGAAATAAGGGTGAATCCTCCAGGAGACATTTAGCTCCCTCCAAGTCAAGGGAAGACAGGCCCCCCAAGAGAGCTGAGCATCAAAGGGTTGAGTATCAGAGAGCTGATAACCCAAGGACAGAAAGAGCTAATCAAAGAGCTGAGAACATGTGTTGAAATTGCCGACATCCAGGACATTTTGCAATTGACTGTTCCTATCCACCAATCAATAAGCACATGAATGAAGAAGAAAGAAAAATCTTCAGAGAAAGAAGATAGGAAAAGAAGAAAGCCATGTTGGCTGCTGAGACTGCTGAGACAACTAAGTCCAAGGAAGCAGCAGACTCAGAGAGTATTGAAGCTGACTACTCAAGTGATTCCGAAGAGAAAGCAATGATCTGTCTAATGGCTAAAGAACAAGATGAACCAGACCAAGAAGATGAGGTACACTCTAACTCATCTCATTCAGATTCTAGTGATAGTGATTGTGATACACACACTTCATCACCCTTTGATCTTTATGACTCATTAGGCAAAATGATGAAAGACTTTGAGCACATTAAATCCTCACACACACTATTAAATGATGAAAACAACCACTAAAAGCCAAAACTCACAAATGACTAAGAGTCGAGTACTCTAAGACATATAGTCAGAGAACAAAGAGTCAAGGTCGAAAATGCCAAACTAATAAAGCAGAGATAGCCGCTATAGAAAAGAGTGAAAATGATCTTAAAAATATGATTGCCTCATTTACAAAGGCATCTAAATCATCGATGACCTTATCATGAGTCAAAAAGAATGTGGAGATAAGACAGCATATGATTCAATTCCTTTGTGCACAAATCAAACTCCTAGAGTGATTTTGGAAAAAGGATCTTCAAGTAATGAAGCATCTCAAAAATGCAAAACACCAAATGTTGCACCCACATTCATTCCAAAACCACAATCACAAACAAACTAGCCTTGGATATAAAGGAAAGGAAAAGAGCGCTGAGTATGCCGAAAGGATACCGAGAAGAAATCCAAAGAAAGTTCCTCAACAAATTCCAAATAGAAAGTACCAAAAGAAACATATATGATGGGAATGGTAAAACTATCCAAGCCAAGCCGATTGGAATAATGTGAAAAATCAAAGAAAGACCAACGGAATACCAAACTTAGATGGCAAAGACCTAGATCTCAAAAAAGGTCATTCCAAAGGCAAAAGAGCGATTATCATCACACATATGCACCCATGCACTATACTCAGAAATATCACAAATACCCAAAGAAGGCAATTGCTAAAACACACACAGCATATAGACAAAGGAGACAATTGTATGAACCTAAAGCCCCCAAGCAATTTGCCAAAGTGAATTATGATTATGGCACATATAGATGGCAACCTTTTAGAGTCAAATCATTTGGCTATAGATTGGTTGGATCATCTTACAACACTAACCCCTCGTGACCTGCAAGTATGGGTACCTAAAACTAATTTCCTTGATTGCGTGTTCAAGGAACAAATTGAAAGCCAAGGAACCTGGCATACGGATAGTGGTCAGTTCCGCATATATGATAGAAAACAAGAAAAATCACAAGATTCAAGGAGATTAGAGGTGCAAAAGTAATATTTGGAGAAATGAAGCCCTAGGGAAATAAAAGGCACTGATCCACCAAGAAGAATGGATTAGAAATCACATATGTTGCTTATGTTGAAGACCTCAACTCCAATCATAAGCATCAACCAACTCGTGACAACCGATACAATGTTGATTCAATATGGGAGTGTGACAGATTAAAGATAATCAATCAAATGAAATAGTGCCGCAAGGATCAACATAGAGGAATATGTATGTAGACCGTCTACTACCACACCAAGATCTCCGTCATAGCAAAGAGCACACAATCAAGTCGATCGGGCACAAGAAGCCGAGTCATCCAACTTCAAGACAATCAACAAGTTTGCAAGGAGTCATCTTGTGGAAGGATTGCTGCACTTCAAGTTGTACATGAAGGAAAGTGTATGTGATGCATGCCGGGATGGGAAAGCAGATCAAATCTTCATTGAAGCTTTATAGCTTCCCTTCTTCAATAAGAACATCGATCTCATGCATATGGATTTATTTGTCCAATTGAACCAAACAAAGATAAGTTGAAAGAAATACACCTTGGTGGTGGTAGATGACTATTCAAGATATACATGGACAATCTTCATGTGCAAAAAGAAAGAAACCTTGTGGTTACCTCACCGATGAAAAGAGTTCAAATGAAAAGAGCCAAACCATTATAAAGATAAGGTCCGATAGAGGAACATAGTTTGTCAATGAGATAATAGCTCAATATTATGTTGAAAATGGTATTGCTCACGAGTTATCTCAGAGCAAGGACTCCACAAAGAGAACGGAGTAGCAAAGAAGGAACATAACTCTCAAGGAAGTTCGCAAGGACCATGATAGCTGTCGATTACCTAAGAGATTTTCGGGGTCAAGCCATCAACACTACATGCTATACTCAAAATAGATGCATGATAAATGTGCAAACAAAGACTCCCTATGAAATTTGGACAGGAGAAAGCCAAATGTTGGGTACTTCAGAATATTTGGATGTAAATGCTTCATCAAGAACAATGGCAAGGATAATCTAAAGGCTTTTGATGCTAAAGTCGATGAAGGTATCTTATTGATTCTCGCTGAGAGCAAAGCCTATAGAGTGTCTCGAACATGAGGACTATGGTCACAATAAGAGTCTATTAATGTGGTTTTTGATGAACCTAATGTGAATAGAGAAGATATTGAAGAGTTAACCGAAGATAAGTCAATCAACCAACTATGCGTAAGAGTCCTTATGTTGAAGTCAAGCAAGAGTAATTAACCAAGATGAAGATGAGATAGCTGAATCTCAAAGACACCGGAAAGTCTACAACTAAATGATGATGAAGGAGTCTGCCAAGACAACGCACCGCGAGACAACAACCTAGCCGATTTGCTTCAACCTCGATGTGAGATGGCCGAGAGACCATCCACCGTGAGCTAGTCATTGGAAATGTAAGAGATGGTGTAAGAACCGCATCCGTAGCTAAGCAAGAAGCGATGTTCACTTGTTTTATTTCCCAAATAGAGCCAAAAGATGTGTCTCAAGCACTCGAATGATACACATTGATTCAAGCCATGCAAGAAGAGTCAATCAGTTTGCAAGGAACAAAGTATGGGAATTGGTGCAGACCAACCCATCGAATGTTATTGGCACAAAATTGGTTTTTAGAAACAAGATGAATGAAGAAGGATCTCAGAGTAAAAACAAAGCAAGTTTGGTAGCCAAAGGGTATTGCAAGAAGAGGGAATTTATTTTGACGAAACTTTTGCCCCGTTGCTAGATTAGAAGAATACGTATGTTTCTTCCTATGTCGCTTCACAAGAACTTCACCGTATATCAAATGGATGTGAAAAGTGCATTCTTAAATGGACTGTTAGAGGAAGAAGTCTATGTTGAACAACCTCCAGGTTTTGAGCAAAAAAAAACCATTGGAGATAAGGTGTACAAGCTCAAGAAAGCATTATATGGATTGAAACAGCACCAAGAGCCTGGTACGGACATTATCTCACTTTCTAATCGATAATGGATTCACCAAAGGCAAAGTAGATAGAACACTCTTTTAGAATTCAAGATGGAGAGACTATACCGCTTGTTCAAATATATGTGGATGATATCATTTTTCGATCCACAAACAAAGAGTCATGGTGATAAGTTCTCAAACCTCAAGCAAGGCAAATTTGAAATGAGCATGATGGGAGAGCTGACTTTCTTCCTAGACTTCAAGTTAAGCAATTGAAAGATGGAACTTGCATAAGTCAAACAAAGTACACCGTAGTTTTAATGAAGAAATTTGGTATGGAAGAGAAGTCTTCTCGAAAATACCAATGAACACATCACCAAGATGGACATGGATGCAGATGGTGCGTCAGAGATCAAACAAGATACAAAGCACTTATCGATCATCGCTTATTTAATGTACCAAAGACAGCACATCACCTTTGCAAAGGTGTATGTGCAAGATTTCAATCGCACCAAAAGAGAGCCACATGACCGTAGCCTAAGAGAATCCTAAGATATTTGAAGGGATGCCGTGAAGTTGGCTTATGGTATCCAAAGGAAGGTGGATTCAAGCTTATTGGTTACTCGCACTGACTATGCCGGATGTAGAGTCGACAGAAGAGTACTTCAAGACATGTCAAATGCTTGGGAACAGATTGATTTCCGGTTTAGTAAGAAGCAAAACTCAATAGCCACATCCACAAACAAGCAGAGTACATAGTCATGAGCAAATGTTGCCCAAGTCTTATGGATGAGACATCACCGAGAGATTATGAAATTGAAGAAAAGAGATTCGAATTATGTGTGATAACACAAGTTATCAGCAATCACTCAGAATCTTGTGTTGCATTCAAGAACAAAGCACATTGATGTCGATATCATTTTATAAGAGATCATGTTGAAAAGAAAGACATCACTTTGGAATATATCCCAACCGATAATCGCTAGTCGACATATTCAAGCCCTTATGTGAATCAAGATTTGAAGAGCTTAAGCATGAGCTAGAAAGAATTGAGCCGAGTTAACACTCGAAGACTCAATGAGAAGAGATGGAAGAGAGAAAGTAAGAAGTGGATGTTTTTCACATCACCCATATCTGAAAGTTAGTTGCATCGAAAGTTAAATGATAGATGAGTCGCTTAATGAGAAGAGAGAAGAAGAGCTAAGTCATTTTTGAATTAAGCTAAGTCATATATGAGCTAAGTGACAAAAACGCAGTCATTTTAAATGAGCGGAATGTTTTTAAGGATGACGCCAAGATATAATGACGGGGCATACAAATGCCGTCAGACAAGAAACATATGATTGATATAAATGTCCGCATTAAATGCGAGGAATTAAATACGGTTTGACGTATAAATCTAATCCGCTGATCTTGATAAAATTTCAAAAATAAAAACATGTCCTTTCATAACCCTATATACGGTTTTCTACTTCTCTAACACTTTACCAAATCGTGCTCATCTATCAAACCAAAAGAAAGAAGTTCTTTCTCTCCGCAAAACCCTACGCGGTTCTCAAGCCACTTTATCAAGTTTTTAATCGGTAAATTATCTACAAATGGCACCAAAGTTCCATTTCGCGGTTATCAAAGCAAATCCACTGGATCAACCGGGATTTTGAAGGATGGTGAAGCAGCGGTTCGATGAAAACCCTAGTGTTAAGATAGTCGATATGCTAGAAAAGTCCATTCTCGTGCCTTTTCTTACTACGGGAGTACTCGGGCCACCTACCTTGAAGAGGTGGCGCTAGCTTCACGGGAATGCGAGGTGCGGACAAAGGCATCAAGTCTTCCTCGGCCCACCGCAAGGACATTATGATAATCACAAAGACCTTGAGTACTCGCTTGTTGCCGTATGAGGGCACGATCAGATAAATGAAGCCGGCGTCGATTTGCTGTCGCATGGAAAAGGTAGCCAAACCGTGAGTGTGTCAGCGGTAGTCTACACAAAATCGGAAGAAGTTGTCAAGGACTTACTATCATAAGTTGATGGATGTCGCCTCCAAAGGTGTGTATACGATGTTCGCGCCTTCAACCACCGTTAAGATTAAGCCGATCGCCAGCGGCACGATCATGCAGGTAAGAAAGTCAATCGGGCCGAGTTCATGTACAAATCCGACTTACCTTAATTTGGGGAACAAATAATACACAAGATGGATCCTTTGGGAGGATCACTTCGCGCCATGGCCTCGGTGATTGGCTATCCTGATGGAAGTTGAAGGGTATCCTCTTCAACATGGAAAGCCTTTCCATGTAAAATAAGAAGACAAAACGTGCCTAATCTTTCAGAGCCTGTAAGGAGCCCATGCCAAGAGGGAAGGAGCACAAGGAGTGGAGAATCAAATTTGACCCCGAGGACACAAATCACCTCTCCATCCAAGAAGAAAGCCGCAAAGAAAGCTGGCCGCCGCAGTAAAAAAACAGATGCACTCCGCCCTCGCGCAGCCCAAGTCACTCGCCTGCGTACTGCGTTCTCGCCTCGCGAATCGAAAAAGGCGGTATGAAGCCCAAATCTTTTCCACCCATACGCAAGAAAAGGATCGCTGCCAAGCCTGAAGGCAAATTGGCCAAGAAAGATGTTGCCCCGGGCCGCCGGAGAATTAGAAGAAGAAAAAGAACCGTAAATTCCTCTGGTTAAAACCAAAAAGAAGGCTAGTAAAAGGTTAGAGCGTGAAAAGACATCTTAGTCCACACTCACCGAGAAAGCTCCGAGATCACGACACTAGAAGTGCGCCTTCAAGTGATATATGAAACAAATTAAGTCTCACCGAGGGTGATCAGCAGAGTCCCTGTAAGACCCAAACCAAGACTCCAATCGTGAGAGTGACAACCGAGGATAAAGAAAATTGAGACAATCGAATCTCCAGCTGAAAAGTTGTCTCTTCGTCATCCTGATGTCGGGCAAGGTGAAGAGCAAAGATCTTGCCTCCCATTCCGCAATGCGGAAGGACAAGAAGTGATGATGATGATGATGTCATCATGGTTTCTCCCCAGATACCCATACATTCATCGCCTCATGCGGAATGGAGAGGGCGTGAAGCTAAGTCACCTGTGGTACAAATGAACGCCCGAGTTTATCGAAGAAGAGGAAGAGTTATTCCAATTTCTGTCAACACTGCGTGTTTTGCCCTTGATGAAGACAAATCGCCGGATATCTTACAAATCTTCATGAAAAGGATCAAGCCAAAGCAGAGGGCGAAAGTAAAAGCTCATGAAAGCCAAGATATGTTCGCCATCGAACTCTAGAACACACTCACCTCATATAGACGTGTTCTCGAAAGGATGAATATATGGATCCCGCTGTCGCAATGCAGAAGTCGCATACGCAAAAGCTCCGAGGGAATCCAGGATGATGACATGAGCAACAAATGTTTGAAGGACTGTGAGAGTCCTCACAATCTCTCCCCAGATAGACCCATCGGGAGTAAAGGCAACAAATTTCCACAGCTTATTGCCGCACTACATCCCCCCGTGGCACTGGGGAAGCGGTCCAAGGGAAGTGGCTATGAGATCGTAATTTGGGCACCTGCTGAGCCAACCCCATCAAGGTGTTTTTACCACCGCCTCTACCTACCGAAAGCACTCAACGAAAGCAAACACGAGTCCGAGGGGTTAAGTGACCCCATCATCACCACCAACCGTGTGCCACCGAGGGGAAACTCACTCCACCGTAGCGTAGGCTCTGGGAGGATGCCGCACGGCCTTTTATCGCAGCAGTGAGGCGAAGTAGAAACCGAGAAAGAAACACAACAAAGACATCACGAAGCTTCCTGACACTGAAACCGTCCCCACCGCTGTCACCGCTTGAAGGCTAAGGACACCGCTGTTGCGCTTAGTAATGAGGCACGATGGAAATGCCGCCATGAGTTAACACTGGCATCGAAAGGCAATCCATGAGTCGAGACTCCTATGGATGCTATTGCTAAAAAGACCCTAAGACAACTCATGACCACAAAGTGAATGTAGAAGCGCCTCTCTCGCGCTTGAGACCGCCGAGGTGTCAAGGCCAAAGGAGGTTGAGACTTCCCCGGGTAAAGCTCAAGAAGTTCGTAACATCCCTCCTTGCAACATCATTAACCGAGGAGATTAGCGCACTTCCATGATTCTCATGACAACCCCGACATATCATTTCCTCGGGGTTTGAAGACGGTCACCCACACCACAGACATCAAAAGGACCTAGCCGAGATATTCTCCCCAACGCAGACCAGCGAGTTTCAAAGTCAGTCATCAAACATTTAACTTTGATGATGAACTAAGCCTCAGTGTTTCATCATCATCCGATGACGCCCGGATGATGTAGCCGAGACCAGGTACTTCACTAAGCAAAATCCATCGAGGCCGAAGTCAGTAAGACAAGATACCAGGGCTCACCACCGCCAACTCACTCAAAAAGGCCCAAATTAAACCGAGTCATCAGTTCCCAGGTCCCAAAATGCAAATGGCATTTCAACCAGGATCATCACAGTGTACTAAAATTTCAACTCCTTTTGTAGATGATACTTTTGAGCAATTATTTCCTTCACTGAAATGCTGTGAGCCAGTGAGGAAGAGACAATTGAAAGAGCAGCAATTATAATCGTCAAAAGATCCAATCATCCCTACCAACTCCATTGTACCAGCAGACTTTGATTTCGATGCTAAATGGCCGCCACCGAATCAAAAAGACAACCGAGATCTCAGTGAAGTCTTCAAGACGATATGTGCAAGAGATTGAGAAGATCGAACTAAGACATCAGCCTCATTGATCACGTCTGGGAGTATTAGATGCCACCTCACAAGAGATTTGATAGATAGTAAAGGTAAGGATCAAAGAGTTGGTGTCAGTAGAGAGAGTGTAATGCGATACGAACAAGTTCAATATTTCAAGGCATTGTACAATAAGATGCTTGTTTGGAGGTCGATAATGCCGAGCATGGCCAGGATGCGACGATACGGCCTATATGAAAAAGAATGCATGCCTCCCATACAACCAGACGGAGTCACGCGTGAATTTCATCAAAAGAAATTCTACGTGTTGAGGAGAACATGAATACAAAGTCCAACCTTCTCATGGTCGAATGAACCGGTATGCAAAAATCCAAGGCCTGCTCGTAATTTCGATGAAGACATGCCGCAGTTAGACTCCTGCCAGTAACTCGCCTCACAGATCGACTTGCGCTTCTCCGTACTGTTCGGGTCCCTCTCTACTTGAAGATGCCAAAAGGGGGAAGAGGAGTATCTAAGGGTGGTTGAAGAAACAAAGGAGAAAGCAAAACAATGAGAAGAAAAAGGGAAAAAGCAATGAGGGGGAAAGGTCAAAGGATTTTATTACTTCACGATACCAAAACCTCAAAGAATGTCATGTCACAACATCCATCATGAGCAAGATTCTGAGCGGACTATGCCGATCGAATGATCGGGCGCGCTTATGTCGTGAGAAAAGAAAAATTGTAGAAGCAGGGACGGGAAGAGTTCGGCAAGAGAACGGATGCCCGCGAAGAAAAATGTTGAAACAACCGGCATTCTCGTAGTGGAAGATCCAGATGCAAGACCCGTGATGACTTTAGACGAAAGCAAGACGCTGAAGAATTTAAAACGCCGAATCCAGCGGCTATTTCCGTAAGATGTCTCAGAGTCTGCCCTGGGATCTGACTGGGAGCATGGGCTTGAAGTTATGCGAAGAATGTAGACAGCAGACTACCAAGAGCCATCTGGGCCATAGTTAAGACTCCTCCAAAGATACACCTGCAGGAGGTGATGGGCATAGCAGTGATAAAAGGTTTTCGACTCACACCTTTGCCCAAAAATATCGCAATATGCAGATCCGGTGAAAGGAGGGAAGGATCTATCGCTGGCTAATGCTGGCTAGCTTAACTGGAAGGGCGAAAGACGCCGACATGCGGAAGAATAGGAAGAGAAAACAAGACAAACATATGTAGGAAAAGGAAGAAAATATGTCGTATTTGAAAAGAGCTATGAAAGAAGAAAAGAAAATTGCACGATAAAAGAAAAAGAAAGAGACCTAATGATGACAGAGTCAAGAGGGAGCATGAGTGGTAAGGCGATGATGGCGTTGTTGTCATTAACCCTTCATGTATTTTACTCTTTGTAAATACATTTTTATGTAAGTCATCCGGTGATATTCAATAATGTATTTTGTAATTTTTCACTTTATAAATATGCTATGATACACTTTTGTAAAATGTACCTGCAGTAAAGGATGAATGCTATGATCAATAAAATTATTGATTCTACGATACATTCTTTTCTTTTCGTATCATTCGTATGTATTGTTGCTGCTATATGTAATTTAATGTTTTTAAGTCGGCATCATAAAAAGGGGGATATTGTCGAAATTTATTTTTGTAGATTTTGATGAATGCTATGTAAAAACTTAAAAACAAAAAGTTGGTGATTCCATTTTCCTTGTAATTTTTATTGTAATAGATAAAAATGGTCCAGCAGCCGCTTAAGCCTGAAATACAAGCACAATCAAGATCAAGAAAGACTACCTGTAAGACAAATTTAGATGGCAAGGAAGAAAAGTCAAGAACTCAATCAAGGTGTATCATCTTTCGCAATTGCATGCAAGAGTCAAGTCATCCTGCCATCCACCGGAAGCTTGGCTGCATTTAGTCATCCAAAGATTGGAAGCTCACCAAGTCACCTGGGGGAATAAAAAAGACCGTAGAATCAAGTCAAGACAATCGACAAGATCCGCTGATGAAAGTCAACCAATGTTACCTTAATGGTAACCGTTAAAGTTGTCAGAGATAAAAAGGGTTAGTTCCAGCTTGTGTGCAAAAGAATAAATTCAACGTAAAGATCAGCATCAATACGATATTTACTGCAAATGCTTCAAGATATTGGGTAAGATGCAGGAAATGTCAACATCATGATCGCAATGTGTTATTAAGTTAATGAACACAAAGTTGACTTTTGAAATCAACTTATCTCTTCAAACGGGCATATTTTTAAAATTCACTATGCAAATGCCGTGAAAATCATCGGGTGTAAGAGGTTACCTCGCATACCTAACCACGCAACGTTTAAAGGTATATTCGGCAAACCGTAATCTAAAATATTCTCAAGATATTCAAGCAAATCTCAAACCCTAAACTCAAGGAAATCAATACAACACAAAGTCAGAAGGAAAACACACTCAATCAAGTAGAGTTATAAACTTTCTTTGAATTAATCAAAGCGTATTTACTTTCCAAGGAGATTAGACATGGTGTTCAAGCGTCGAACTACCTCGTTATCGGAGGCTTCATGATCAAACGCAAGAAGCTTGGGAAAGTGAGTCAAGTAGTGCGTACCGTCCTGGTGGAAGAGCCGAGTCGAAGAGAAGCCAACCGTAGACCATGCATCTCTGATGACGGAAATCCAAAGGAAAGTCACGCCATGTGATCAAGATTTGTCTCTAGACCGACAACCACTTTGTGAAATCGACTTACTTATGGATTCCTCCAAGAGTTGGAGAAGAGTGATTGCACGACCACTCATCTTCGAAATCCCCTTAAAAATTATTTGTGTCATTTACATTTTCAACACTTTTATTTCGCATACTTACTTATATATGCCGAGCAATTTGCATATCCAAATCGATTAATAACTAAGTAAAAATCGTTTGTTAAAATAAGTTTAAAAATAAATAAAAGGTGTTAAGTTCTTCCACTTAAAACTCAACACATCCAAGTTAAGTTTCATAAGCTAAATAAATAGTTATTTCATCAACAAATTTATTTCGAGTCTGCTGAGCTGTTAACTCACTAATAACCAACTTAGCACGTCCTCAAGGACTTAGCCGTTTGCAGCTAACTTCCGAATTTATTTAAAGATCAAATCAAAAATTTGGTAAGTGTTTTATTCAACCCCACCTTCTAAAATTTACTCACACCCCCTCGGGGACTCAAGCAAAATATCTGTGACTTCAAATTACACATACGTGATTCTCTTGCCGCAGAGCTGAATCAGCACACATACACTCATGCAACAAAGGTGATGTTTGCCCTACTTTTGGTCAAGCAGATAGAGCACATCCAATGAGGGCTCTATATCCTGGGGTTTGATCAACATCTTTTCCATCCTCGTGATCCATGTCCATCTGACCGACGTGATTACAGCACCCCATCGATGACTATATCTCCATACCAAACTTTCATTAACTCCGTATACTGGTTCGCTTTACGGCGGTTCCATCCTTCAGCAATACATGTAACCGAAACGAAGTGGCTACCCGAG